>JADLZK010011543.1:600000-1020337 GCA_015847255.1 Hyparrhenia diplandra | reverse complement strand
TCAACAATTGTCATCAAAGCTGATCACGATGTCCGCCCACTCATTCCGGTCAGCGCTGATCATCGTGGCAGGCCAGACCACGGGCAGCGCGCAACAAAGGACAGCGCCAGTTTTCAAATAGAATGCTTGGTGCCTAATAAAATAACTAAAACATTACAATCGAAAAAACTGGTGTTCTGAGCACAAAAGGTTATCTTGGAAGCAGATTAAATGTTTGCCAAATTCAGTCAATGCTACCAAACTTTGTGAACGAAGGAATGAAAATACAGCCTTGAACCAAATGGCAAATATAGCATTGAACTAAATGGCAAATATAGCCTTGAACCAAATAGGAGCTTAACGAACATTCAACCTATTTGGAGATGATGGCACTTTTTGCTGTCAAGATGAAGGATGGACATTGGTTATCTATTGCAGGTTCTGCTACAGGAACTCGATCATCCCTAGGTTTTGCCATTTTCAGACAGTTCTCCACAAAACTGTACTTCGTGGCACCCCCAGCCCCCACACCCAAAAAAAAGATGCGTGGCAGACTCAGCGGACGGAGCTGATCTCAGTTAATGCACTATCCTGCCAATTATTTATGCAGCTTCAAATAGAATGCTTGGCATATGGCTTAATTTATTGGCGGCACACAACTGATTTGGAGCTTGTGGCGGCGCAACAAGTCCTGTGATCCTACTCTTGAGGGAGCCAAGCTCACGTCTAGTAGAGTACTGACTTAATTTATTGGCGGCAGATCGACAGTCCATCCAGTGTCCAAACAAACACACCGAAACGCGCCAAAAACGTCGGCGCTACAACTCTTCAGCACAGGCACACAGCATCTTCACCTCGGACGCGAACCGGTCCATGGCCGTCCTTGGCAGAGCGACCGGCACCGCGATGGTGTCCTCGCCGTCACCGTTCTTGACGGCGACGATTAAGCTCAACACGAACAACGCGCCCGCGGGGCCGCCGTACACGGGCTCGCCCCACCCAAAGTCGACGTGGCGGAACCCCGCGTGCCGGTTGTTGGACACGATGAGCATATTGGCCGTCGCCAGGAACGGCGGCTGCACCATCAGGTCGGCCGTCGACCGCACGTACTCGGCGCTCACCGCCGTCCTCTTGGCCTCCCGCACCAGCTCCGCCGCGTCGCCCAGCACGGTGCTGCCGCCGCTGGCCAGCAGAGCCCCCGCGGCGGTCACCGCCGCCGGGTACACGCACGCGTTCCCATAGTAGCCTGCGGGGAGCTCCAGGTCGCGAACGCCACGGACGCTGGCCGCGATCACCAGGCGTGCGTCCTCGCCCGCCGGTATCTCCAGCGCCGCCGTGCGAGCGCGCCAGATGAACGCCGCGAGCGCCTCGAATGTCGTGGCCTTGAGCGAGGCGACGTGGTCCGGGCCGAAGGTGAAGATCCGCGTCAGCATGTCGCTCGGTGGTGGAAACGACGACGGCGGCGGATGCACCGGGTCGTACTCGGGGTGAGGGAACGATGGCCTTGGTGGGCTGCAAGCGTCCAAGGGAGCAAGCCAGGTCTGTGCGAGCGCGGCGGCCCAACATGAAGACTGCAGGCCCAGAGTGGATGGCGTGACTGTGAGAGAATGATGAGATTGGAGAGAAGGATGGACTGGAATGGAATAATATATATGTTAAACTCCGTTATATATATATATATATTTTTTTGAAACGAAACTCCGTTATATTTTTTTCGTTAAGCCACTCCTTCGAACTATTTCGTCCTTGTTCTTGTTCTATCATTCGATTCCTTCCTTCCTTCTTCCCGAGCAAGGCTCCGCCTGCTCACACAGAGTCTCCGGAAGTTGCGGTTCTTAACCTGGTCGGGCAGCTCTTCAATCCCTGTTCCACTCACGTCCACAGTCTCCAAATGCTGCAGATGTCCTAAGGGCAAGGCCAATGGAGGCTACAAGTCTAGTATAAAATAAAGTGATCCATATAGATGATGAATTATTGAGGCTACTATTTACACAATGCAAAAAATTATTGCTTGTGGCTTGCACATAAATTTTTTGCTTTCATCATGCCACACCTTTATTTCCTCTTCCTTTTCTTTTTCAGTATGGACCACCTTCTCTCTCCTTAAGCACTTGTAGCCTCTGCAAGTCACTATGACAAGAATAGAACACCTACTTTTTTTATCCGAGCCTACATAGCACTTGAGGCTACAAGCAAAAAGCATACAATGGGGAAGCCCTAATCTCCTTGGGTAGCTCTGTGGTCCCATGGTTGGAACTCGTCATGTTCAGCCCACACAAATTTCTTCACAGTCCCCAATAGCAGTAACGTACGTGGCTAGCAATACTGTGTCCTTTATTGTAATTGTAACTCGAGTAAGAGTTTTCATTTTCTTCAGTATGAATCCTCCTTTTGTTCATCACAAGGCCAAACATATGGGTCATAGTGGAAGACAGATAGACGGTTCCAAATCATATTTGAGAGAGTAAAAGCAAACCTATGGTCTCCACCAGTTTCTGGATTATAGACCCATAGTGCTCTATTATTTAAAACCAAGTCTCTATTTGTTAAATCAGAACAAGCAACTGCGGTCCGTGCGGACGTGGCCACAGCGGACGCTGAGCACGGCCTCCGCAGCCATCGGAGCTGCGGTCCGTGCGGACGTGGCCACAGCGGACGCTGAGCACGCGGCCTCCTCGGTGCTGCAGGGGCAGGGCATCATCGCGGTCATGCCCGTGGCTCCCCCACTCGAGCTGGAGCTGTGTGACGCTCAGCCAGGGGGCGCGCTGCAGGCCCCTCCCTCTCCAACTCCGGCAACTTCCCCAGCTCCAGCACCTTCACCAGGCACACCGCTCCTCGCTCGGCCCGCGGCAGCCACTCCTCCCGGCCGACCAAAGACCCTAGGTAAGCTCTCACCGGAGGCCCTGCCATTCTTCCCCCACTCCGCAGGGAGATCCAAAGAGCAACGGTGGGAGGGCGGCTACCTCCTCACGGATCGACTCGAGTTCAGCGATGATGAGTTCATCGACCCGCCTCCGCTTGAGGGCGTATTTCGGCCTCCACCCCGAAATCCGCTGCCTCTACCGGGCGGCGTGCTTGGCGCAGCCCATGGCCGCCGCTCCCCAAGCCTGGAGGTGTCGGACACCTCGGCTAGGGTCGAGGCGATGGGCCGAACCCTCCTCTCGCCGGCCGTCGCACACGGTCGCCATCCCCTTGAGGGGCGACATCGTTGTCATCGTCGCCGCCGTCATCGAGCCAGACCGGGACCGCGAGCGGTCCTACGGTGGCACCTCGGCCGCCGGGTGCCCGCGTATCAACGGCTTGGTACGCTGGCTGGTCGAAGCGTGTGCCCGTGCACCAACGGCTCGGCCAGCACCTACCAGACGCGGCGGCGGCATCCCTCTTCGTCGCCCTTCGACCACTCGACACCACGTTCCTCGAGCGGTCGCGCGCATGCCGACGCCGATGGCTTCACGCTTTATTCGAGCCGTCGCCGAGGGCGTCGTCGAGCACCACCTTACCACCGCCGCCAGCCGGGCCGCACCGCTTCCTCGTCGGCCTCTCGCTTCAACTCGTCGTACGGTCGACCACATTGCCGCCCAGTGCACCTCCTCGCCCCGCTGCCTCTTCTGATTTAGCACGAGGCACCGGGCCAAGGATTGCAAGCATCGCCACCACCATCGTCGCCCTCCTCGGCGCCCTCCATCGACCTATCTGCAGCGCTTCACGCCGTGGCGCCGACAAGCGGGCGGCGGCGCTGGGCGCCTCGAGCGCCGGAACCGCGCATGGTTCCAATCCGTGTCGGAGAGATTCTCCGCCCGCCCTCCCATGACATCGACGACGCAGCGATTGCGGGGGACGCCCCCTCGCCGTTAGCGGCGACGCACACACGCTGGGTGGTGGCGACGCGTTCGACGCTGTCGGGCGGGCGCGCGCAGCGCAAGCCTTCGAGGGTGCTCAACATCGTCACCGATAGTCTTACTGTTGACCCGTTGTCGCTTCCGTCGTCGCCCGCCGCTGTTGACCTGCTACACGGGTTGACCCAATGCTCTTTGAGCTCCACGGCCTCCATCGTCGTGCGCCCGGCGACATTCCCGGAGGACGAGGTCGGGCGGCGACCCTCGTGCCTATGGTGGCGCCCGTCTACGTGGGCGCCCCGCCCGGCTACCGCCTCCAGGCCGGTGGACGACTGGGGGCCGACTTGGTCGAGGCCGAGTTCGCCATTCCACCGGTCGCCGTCGTGGACGTGACACCGTGTAGCCCCGCAGCCTCGTCGCCCGGGTTGAGGCGCGCAACGAACCTGCGCTACACCGAGGTTGGGGATGTTGTGCTCCCGGTACTGGCGATGGTGGCCCCGGAGCTTGTGGCGGCGAAGATGGGTGCACCGCACACTCTTCGAACCCGGTGCTCGTGCCATCGGTTGATGAGTTCGTAGCCGCTTTCAAGAGGCCGCTGGAGCCATCCATACTATCCACGCCGGTCTTGAGGAAGACGCGCCCGCGCCAAGACGCCTCCGAGCTAATGCCAAAACGCAGTGCACGGCTCGCTGCAAAGAGTGGGTCCAGGCTCCATAGGCCAGAGGATCAGGCAAGGAGAGTTTTGCTCAAGAAGTTGGGGATCGAGGTCGAGGCCGAGCGTGAGGATGCGGTCTCCTTTGCTGAGCTGCAGGCTGCACTCACGGGCCCTAACGCTGAGGTCAATATGGAGGCCATGGAGGCCTTCGTTCTGCGGGGGAAGAAGCGGCGCATTGGTGCAGCCTGAGAGTGCTTGTGGTCTAGTCGCGACATGGTTTTCTTGTAATCAGCTTACGGGTTGCATCCAGTAGTTAGGTTGCTTGCGTTTTGTTGTGTTGTGTGTTTGTTTTGTTTTGTTTCTGTTTTCGCAGCCTGATGTCTGCTCGGCATCCCGGCTTAGTTTGTATTTGGATTTGGTTTTTCTCCTCTTAATGAAACACGGGTGAATGGCCCGATCGCGAAAAAAGAACAAGCAACTGACAGGCACACATAGCAGAGCGTTTCACAGCCTCCCTTTCTCTGCTCTGCTCTGTTTACGACATCATGATTAGCCTGCTCAGGCTTGAAATATTTTTCTGCTTTTGCCAATTCTTAGATAAAAAGGATCGATCATCAAACACACGTACATTATATAACACATATCACAATTAATGTATCACACTGGACATTAAATTCACGTTTATAGTACAAATCTTTACAATAAGTTTAAGACTCAGAATTAAGTAAGCACAACATAGCTAGGTTTGGCAAATCACTACAAAATGCACACCACACAATAAGTTCCAGTAAGCAGGCCGAACAGGCCTGATTATTAAATGAATAGAAGAGATGTACTACAAATAATAATAAGGACGGCCGAACAGGTGCATGGCGGCGGGGTAAAGCAACGACTGAACTATAGGAAATTAAACCTAGTGTAGTGTGTAGGCAATAATCACTTGTGGCATGCAAATAGCAGAGGGTAGGTATTTAGAAAGCTCAGCAAAGATCGGTGGAGAATGAGGTTCGTCATGACGTCGATGCCTTTGGAGCAGAAAATGTCAAGCAAATAAACATAAACATGATCGATCGATGGAAGTCTGGAACACGGCTCCGTGGTTGTCAAGGTCCAGATCGTTATGATCGGTGGCCTGCCAACAGAAAGTGTATTATTATTAATTTGTAGTAGTAAAATAAAATGCAATATTATCAGTAAAACAAAATGCTACGTACGTAATACTTGTGCAGAAGATGAATTAAGCTTGGATCTCCTTTATCTCTTGGGTCCCATTGCTGCTGCAAGCTTCACTGCCATCTTCAGAAATCTCCTCGCTCTCTTCCGCCTCACTGCTGCTGCAAGCTTCACTGCCATCTTCAGAAATCTCCTCGATCTCTTCCGCCTCACTGCTGCTGCAAGCTTCATTATTGCGATCTTTAGAACTTTGTATAATACTTTTCCCTGGCAAAAACTCAGCATCCTTGCCTGACACATTAAGTGTAATCTTGTTGGGATGCTCCCTGGCTTCATTCCTCATGACGTCAACCGTGGCGCTGATGCACGGCCTGTCTGCTCGGTACCATTCGTTGCATTGGATGCTGACATGTTGGAGACTCCCGAGTTGCTTGATACCCATAGGGCGGTCTGTACATGGTTGGCCACCGTAGAACTGGAACTCGAACTCAAGGTGATGCAGGTTCGGCATAGCACCTTCCTGGAAGGTAATCCGTGGCATTGGGCTGTCAACAGTGAGGTACCTGAGCTTTGCGAACCCTCCCATGCTAATGACTATAGGCTTTCTGGGGACAGCTTCAAACCTTAGGTTGAGATCATCCAGGTAGGGCATGTCCCGTAGAATCTTGAGATCTTGCTCCTCTAGTTTGCAGATCCTGATGTCCAATGAGCCAATATTGTTGAAGTGCTCTTTGATCCACAGCGGAATTTGCATGTGCTTCGTGCCGACGACTAGTCCGCCATCACCACTCTCCCAAGTAGTTTTTTTTGAAAAGGAGAGGATCTCCCCGGCTAGCGATGACAGCGCATCACTATTCTTCCAAACTCGGCGGACGCACATGGGCATCCCCTCTAATTTTGAAAGATGACCGACTTCAAAGGGTAATGTCCCGAAATCCGTGTCTAGATTCTTCAGTTTCTTCAGTCCCCCGATTTCCCGTGGTATCTTCCTCACTTTCGTGTACCTCAAAATGTAGAGTCTCTAAATGCTGCAGTTTCCCAATCTCCCGAGGGAGCTTTGTGATTGTACTAACGTAAAACAAATTTAGAATCTGCAACCGCTGGAGATTCCCGATCTCACAGGGCAGCTCTTTGATCCTTGTCCAATTCAGGTTCAGCGTCTCCAAATGTAGCAGTTTCCCAATTTCCTTGGGCAGCTCTGTGATCTGTTGGTTCTCACTCACATCCAGATTCTTCAACTGCTGCAGTTCACCAATGTCCCTAGGTATCCCTGAGAGCTCAACATTATAACTCACGTCCAGAGTCTTCAGTTTCTTCAGTGTCCCGATGATCTCCCAGGCCTGCTCTCTGATTTTTGAGCGACGGATGCACAGAGTCTCTAGTGTATGTTGCAGGTTCCCCAGCTCCCTAGGCAGATCCGCGAGCTCTCTGTTACAGCTCACGTCCAGAGTCTTCAATTGCTTGAGGTCACCGATCTCAGCAGGTAATCTTGTGATCTTTGTAAAATTCACTTCCAAAGTCTCCAAATACTGCAGCCTGGCTATCTCTGTTGGGATCTCAGTAATCCCCTCTCCACCAGACATAATCCCCTGTGTACCAGACACTAGCAGGTGCCTGAGACGGAGCAGCCCACACATATCCTTCAGATGTTGCCGCTCAAGAACATGGTTGTATTCATGAACATCCAACACTCGCAGATTTTCCAAATGCTTGTAGGGTACCCTATCGGCATCTTTAAAAATGACAAGGGACCGGATATCATGCCAACCTATTCCTGACAAGGTATCCACTGCATCACTGCTTGCTGGCCAATAATCAATACATAGCGAACCGACAGGAGAGGACGGAATGTCAGAACTGCAAGTGATGAAACTGTGTTCACGCAACTTGCATCTGAGGTAATTCCGCATCATGGAGTGCAGGAAGCCATATCTCATAAGTCCACTGCTGTCAAGCTCGTCAATGTAATCTTTTGCTACCTCTTCATTGCAAACAAAACCTTGAGCGATCCATCGCCTGACCAGATGATCCCTTGTAAATTGGACATCCTCAGGGTATATACTGCAGTACAACAAGCAGGTCTTCAACATATGATGAGGAAGATGGTTGTAGCCAAGCTCCAAACTCTCTACTAATGGTTCAAACCCTGAAGTGTTCTGAATCCCATTTCTCTTGACTTGTTCCTCAATCCTGTTTTGCAAATCACGTGTCTCTATACACAGGTACAGCCTTTGTTCTTCTTGACGCTCTCGTTCCTTTGCCAATGCCGAAAACATACAAGCCACTGCTAACGGCATACCACGACACATTTTCACAATAGGGTGGTCACGGTCAAAACCTTCTCCAAGCATGTCAGCATTCATGTCAATCATTTTATTAGTGAAGCCTGATATCATCCAACCACGACTATGCCCAAGTTTGTGGACCAAGGCATCAAAATCATCACACCACTTGTCGGTTATAGCATTAACACGACTCGTGGTGACAATTCTACTGCCCAGATAATTTTCTGGAAGAGACTCATTGATGGTTTCCCATTCTCCGCTATGCCAGACATCGTCAATTATAACCAGGTACCTATACAAGTTTAAAGAGGCAATATTGTTAAATGCACCACGTGGTGTGCATTTTTTATTGGTCACTGCCTCGGTAGCCGAAAAGCACTTTTATTTCTTATGTTCCCTTCCGTCGGTTCCAAATTATAAGATATTTTTAGTGTTTTATTCTCTATATATCTGAAGCTTTTGCTATGTAGTTAGATATATACTATTTCTAGATATATCACTTAAATATACACTATGCCCAGTTATATAGTAAAAACAATATATCTTGAAAAGCTATTACAACTCTTATAATTAGGAACAGTGGGAGTAAAGTGTAGCGCCACAAAACATACCTACTATTACACTACTACATATTTGATCTTAGTGCCAGCATCATCACTGCCGGCTTTTAAAAAGCCGACACTGATAGTGCCTCTGGACACATCACTGCCGGATTTTTGCTAAAACCGACAGTGATAGGACAAACCGACACTCGATACTGAAGTCTTCATGGTCGGTCGAACCGACTTTGATACTAGGTCATCACTATTGGTTTTTAGCCACGAACCGGCACTGATACTATCACTCATGGTTTTAACCATGAACCGACACTGATACATCATTGATGAACTCTAATTTCTAAAATCATGTTCTGTCAATTTTTGTATCATTATAGCTATTATTTTATTTATCGTTTCATGTGACCATGATTTATGTATTTGAATTTTGAATTTAAAAAATAGTAACTTCAAACATCATTTTGGAACACTAAATGATTTTAGCTTAAAAAGTCATAAACATAGACCTCATCAAGATATATAATTTTTATTTTAGTCATTTGTTCATTTGACAAAGTAATAGTAACATTGTTCATAAGATTTGTGAACAATGTTACTACCACAATGTCGGATGAACAAATGACCAAAAAATAAAAGTCGTAGATCTTGAGAAGTTATGAAAAATTATTGTTGGCAGCTTTTTGATTTGAAATCATTTTGTCATGGAAAACCATGTTTGAATTTTTAAAGTTTTGAAATATAAACTTTTAAATGATCTCAGATGGAGAAAGAACAAAAATAAAGGTTGTAGATCTCAGAAAGTTAGAAAACTTTCTAGTTGACAAGTTTTTGATTTGAAATCATCTTGCCATGCAAAATTGCATTTGAATTTTTCAAATTTCAAATTTAAATTTTGTAAATGACCTTAGGCGGAGAAACTATACAAAAGTTAAAGATGTAGATCACAAAAAGTTATGAAACTTTGGAGTTGACAAGTTTTTATTTGAATTCGTTTAGGGCCTCGAACAATAAATTTATGCTCGGTTTGTAATAATACATGGGGAACCAAAATATAATATAGACACAAGTGACAAAGGGGTGTAGTGGTAGAAGACGGTACGCACGAGGGGGAGGTCATGGGTTCAGTATCCCACCAGCCGCGAAGCGCGCAATTTTCTCATGAAAAATGCTGCAACCTACGACTGATTGGTGGGGGCCTTCTCGAATTCAACAAAATGTACTTTTCTGCTAGTGATGGGGTTGGCATCAGTGTTTTTAATATGTTATGCATCTGGGTTACTTGATCTTATTTTATAATGGTATAGGTGTGTAATATATATGCAAATTCACGGGATCGGCTAAGATTATTTTTCATAACGTTACATTGTTTTTTTCATGGGGGGATGAACTATCCCCACCTGAATTTTCATACCACAGATGTCGGGCAAGCCGGTGGGTGGAAAGGCATGGCGCCAATTCAAATACAATAAGTTCAGAGAAGTACAACGGGGGAGAGAGATTACAATATCATCGACAACGTCACCAATAATAACACTTAAACAGACTCAAGCGTAGGCCTAGACACAAGCCGAAAGACGCCAACCAAACGTCGATTCGCGCCCCCACCGAACAACATACTCATCGGTTTCACCATGACCATTGTACCCTCCATTCCTCATAGCCGATGGTGTCATCCTCCAAAGACATCCGGGCCCACGTACCACCATACAACACCATCCACAGGGAGGAAGCATCACCACCTCTGTTGTTCTCCGTTACACACCCTCCCTTACGAACGTGTATCGGGAGAAAGGCGAGGGGAGGTGTGCTGCTGAAATTCTATCTTGGATAGTAGCGGGGCATGGAAACTAACTTCATCTACGCATCCGCGGGTGGGATTAGGACATATCCTCACCTATTAGAAGTAGGGCGATGACCATGTAGATGCAATTGATGGTTACATTACTCGGTGATATAGACTACCAAGGACAACATGGGCAAATGATTTACACCGAACTATATCGCGTGGGTTTACCATGGTGATTGAACAAATATGCCGAGCGACCATCTGAGGGCCGTGTCCTCATTTTACACATGTAGAACATGCACTGCCACCATGAGTGGAGAGGACGCGGCGGAGGGGTCGGACAGGAGGAGGAGGAGTAACGGCGGCGCCCGCAATAGGCAGCCGCCTCCTCCCTCGCCGCCGGAGGAGCAGCAGGAGGACAAGGAGGAGGAGCTAGTGGCAGACGGATGAGGATGAGGAGGAGGAGCAGCCAGCAGGGGACGAAGAGGAGGAGGCAATCAAGGGCATCGAGGGGGGAAAATGTAAGTAACTTTAGATGTTATCACCACTACTTCATTTCAAATGTTGAGAGAAACTAATAATTTGACTTACTTGTGCAAGAACTGGCTGGTTGTGTCAGGTGGTGGGAAACGCATCCCCAATGGTATCCTTGGGGGGGTTGTGCAGGCAGCACTACCCTGGCCTTGTCCAGTACCAGACGAGGCTGGAGCCAGCCTACATGTTTGACCACTACCACGTCACCGTAGACGTCACGTACGGCAAGGTGGCTTAGCGGGTGAAACAGGAGTTTTGGGTAAGTCTCCCTCGCATTTGTTATTGCATTCATTGGACTTTTCTTGGAATAATGAAAGGATACATCTCATTTGTATGCAGACTTATTTCAGATGTGGGGAGGGATCTTAGGACAGGGTGGATGAGGTGCTTATCAGATCCGCTAAAAAACATGTCACCGACATGCATCACGAGGTGAAACACCAGTGCGTCATAACCTACTATGGGACCCGGCTTGAAGCGAAGATCGACAAGGAACTAGCAAGAAAGACGACGCTGACCCGAGACCAGTACATTGAGGTAGATGAAGAACAATAATATTGATTCGTTTTGAGATTAAGTAGGTTTAATTTGATCTTATTATATGTCAAATACTTCATGACGTGCAGATGATTCCTAACAGGTGTCGTTCCTATCCCGAGTGCTGGGAGATGATCGTGGACAGGTAGTTCACGCAGGACTACATCGGGCAGCACAACGCTGCCCGAGAGCGCCTTTTGATGATGCAAGGTCCAACACACCATCATGATAGCCACAACCTCGCTGGATACAGAGAAGCATGGGTACGCATATTCTTTTATCGATTCTGATGCTCAATTCTGTCTGGTTTCTAATCATCTTGCTTCTTTCTCCCAAATGGCGGCACATCTAGGCCAGGAATGCAACAACTTCTAGGCATTCTGTGTGTCCCACAAGGGCAAGGCAGTGTCTGACGTCGTAGTCTGCAACCTTGAGGACCTTCCCGAGGCGTACACCAACCCGAGCATCCATGCCCGCATCAATGAGTACATGTCGGCGGCAAGGTCAGTCCATGGGGCAGAGTACGATCCGTGCACATAGTACATTGATGCAGAGCTCGTCAGAAGGTTGGGAGGAGGCAAGAAGCACGGGCGGTTGTGAATTGGCGACGATGTCATCAATAGTGCCCCTCTCTCCCTCTCCCAAATTTGTGCACGGAGCACGAGCTCTAACCCGCCATACAACTATAGATTTCCATGCGCCCACGGCCCGACGGCCCGCACGAGGCACGCTGTTTTGGCCCGGCCCGAGCACGGCACGGCCGGTGGTCGACGGGCCCAAAGACGGCACGGCGCGGGTCAGCGATGCGGGCTTGGGCCGACCCTCAAGCACGGGCGCGGCACGGCCCGTCCACGTTAAGAAAGGGGGAGGCCTGGTGACAAATATACTAGTGATAATATTGTACATATTTGGTATATTAGTCCCGATATTTTCATACTTGGTATAATATTATACATATATTTGGTATAATATTGTACAAATATACTAAAATCTATGTAAAAAATGATCATGTTTAAGTGTTTTTAAAAATCGGCCCGTGGGCGGCACGTAAGCACGATTTGGCCCGTGGGACGGGCCTCGGGCTCGAGGTCGCACGGAGCCCGGTCGCGGCCTGGCCCGTAGGGCACGGCGACGTGCCTTAGCGGCACGGCACGGGCCGGCACGGCACGAGGCAGTACCGGGCCGGCACGCACGGCCCGTTGGAAATCTATACATACAACAACGGCCGAGCCCTTCACAGCAACGGGTCGACACACTCTAGATTATTCTTGTTTTACTCACCATACATTGATCTTTACACACCTTAATTAGGTTTGCATTACTGAAACATTGGTACTCTATGTGGTGGGCCGAGCTACAAAATGAAAAGAAGCAACGTGACAAAATGGAGGCCAGGATGACCGCCCAGCTGCAAGCCGAGCAACAGGCCCAGACGGTGTGGCTGTCGGAGCTTACGAAGTTCCTAGAAGCTCTTGTCCAGAAGTCGGGTTTTAGTTTGCCACCTTCGCTGCAAGCTCCGCTCGCTCCGCCTCCGCCTCCGATTGTTTAGGCGACTCCTATGAGTATGAAAGTTTATTGCTTTCGTTTGTTCACGCTAATCCTGTCTAACACATGCAACCTCTTCTTTGTGCAGCAGCCGTCAGCGGGTTTGAATCATGCGCCTGCAGGTGATCAAGGTTTAAATTCACCAGGCACTCAGTTTCCACATTTCTGATGAACTTGTGATATATTGGGATGCATTTGTGGATTTGTGACTTATCGACTATATTATTAGTGAACTTGTGGATTTGTGATATATATGTTATATATATTGTGATTGTTGTGATATATGTGACGGATGTGGTATATATGTGATGGATGTGATAATTATGTGATATATATATATATATATATATATATATATATTATATATATATATATATATATATATATATATATATATATATATATATATATATATATGTCAAAGGTGGAATGTAAAAAAAGTAAAAAACATTGTTTTGGGTCACTTTGCCGAGTGCTTCCCAGCTTTGCCGAGTGCCCTATTTTCCCATCTTTGCCGAGTGCCCCGACCATGGCACTCGGCAAAAGCTGGAGCCTTTGTCGAGTGCCAAATCGTAGCACTCGGCAAAAGCTTCGAGCTTTGCCGAGTGCCATTCCTCGGCACACTCGGCAAAGAATTATCAAACAAAAGGAAAAAAAACTATGCCAAGAGCGACACTAAGCAAAGAATTATCAAAAAAAATGCTGAGCATGACACTTGGCAAAGAAATTTAAAAAAAAAAATTTGCCGAAGCGTGACACTCGGCAAAGTTGCCGTTGACGGTCTTGGGCCGTGGCGGTGACTTTTCTTTGCCGAAGTGTCGCCTCGGCACTCGGCAAAACTTTGCCAATTTGCCGGTAAAAAAATCTGCCGAGTGCTCGAGTGTCATGACCCAAATGGGCCACACCAGTGCAAGCCCACAGGGGCTGGGCGCGCGCTGGCTGGCCGGCCGCCCGCCGCGCCACCGTCGTCATCCTTCGTCGTCGTTAAATAATAATTATTTAGGGAATAAATATTTAGGGAAATAAATAAATTACTTTGTCAAGAGGTATTCCGATCTATAAGGAAACCTCCTAGATATTTCTTAGCATGCAAGTCTCCCTCAGACTATAAATACAAGGGGCTTGTAATCAGTTGAATCTTAAGCAGAAAAATTAAAAGGGTAGCTCCCTCAACAGCTTCTATCTTCAGCTCTCCAAACCCTAAGCCTACGCGCTAAGCGCTTCTTGCCGCCGCCTCCCTCGCCTGCAGCGCCGCTTCGTGCCGCCCCCCCCACGCCGACGCGCCACCACCACCGGCGCGCCACGCCGCCGCCCACCTCCATCGCCGTCTTCACCACCCGACGATCAGCTATCGGTGTCAATTTCGGCCTAATCTAGCCGAATCGGCGGCCGGTATCCGAACCCGAGGCGATCCAATGGCCTTGAGCGGGCGGGGAGCATCGCGGAGGAGGTAAACAAAGATCATCGACAACCACATCGCAGCCATGGAAGCCAAAGCCATGGAGGCAAATTCAGCCTCATCATCGAGATAAGTACACCAACCTGCCCGGCGTGCGCGCCTCCGACGTCATCCACGCCATCGCCGCCGCTCGCGCCATGGGCACCACCGACGGCGGCGTCGCTCTCTCGGCGCCGCCTACGTCACCCCCTCCAAGATCATCGACGCCGCAAACAACGAGCACGCCTACCCCAAGGATGCCCTACCGCTGCGACCCGGATCGAGTCGGTCGGGGAGGCTACCACGCGGGCGTCCACCAGGCCGCTCGACGAAAAACCTACCCAACTAGGCCAACGTCTCGCGGCTACTACAATGGCACGAGATAAGTTTCCGGTCACTACCAACACCCTCTTTGACATTGGGAACATCCGGAGTGCCAACATGGACGACAAGACGGCGTCACCGGGCGTCAACATCGGCGTCGCTAAGCGTTGACATCGGCGTCGCTAAGATCGACATCTGGGCGACACGGCACCAAGGACTCCAACGGCAACGACGCGCCTCCCAAGGGCGCCACCATCGGCGACGACGACGCTACCATAGGCGCCATGCACATCAACGACATCCTCAAGAACGCCCGCCGCGAGATGATGACCCTCCCATTGGCGCCAACGACGTCACCCCCGACGTCCTCGTCATCACCATGCCGACCACCGACAACGCCTCCAAGGGCACCGCCAACAACATCATCAGAACCCACGACATCTCCATCGACGTCGCTACGCGACGACACCCTCGGCATCGGCGACATCGCCAACAACGACGACGCCATCGGGGGCCCGCGCCGCGGCACCCGGCGCTCTCGGGGGCGCCAACGCGAAGACGACCCACGGCGTCGGCGCACTTCGCCTACTCGTCGACCTTCAACAGCGACAACAATGCGCTACACCGACCGGGCGTCCCTCGGACTTCCAAAGATGGCGAAGAACTTCAACACGCAAAAGCGTGGTGGATCTCCTCGCGGCCGACACGGCAAGTGCTTCGACAACAACTACACCGCCAGCGATCGACTTCTGTTGACACCAGCCCCAGCTCGAAGCCGAAGCCCCCATCGATGGCACGTCAGCGGAACATCAGCCGAACAAAGACATGAGGTATGCCGCTATCCACGATAATAGCGGTACTTCTTTGGTTCATCGGCATACCAAACCGGGCGCCAGCGGAGGATTGGGACACCTCCACGATGTCTACCTTGCGGTTTCAAGTTGCCCGTCTCACGGCGACCTCTTCACAACATAGCGCCAACAAGAGTACATAGGGACCGGTGCGACTACGGCGTCTATGCTTCCAAGTTCGCCAACGGCCTCTACAACCTACCAGGGGAGGCCCTACAGCGGCAGGCGCCCTGCACGACGGACACAGCGATCCGCCTCGCTCGTACCCTCAACGTCCCTCCGCATAGTTCATCGCACAACTCAGCATCGAGCAAAGGACATGGTGACATCGACAACAACATCACCAGCGGCAACTCGGCTATGGCAGCCGGGAGGACTCGAGGACCAAATCAGCCACCTCCGTCGACCGTGGACGACTTGGCTATGGCAGCCGGGGCGCCCGAGAGTCGATCCAGCCGGCTCCCTCGTTCCTCGATGACAAAGAACGCGCCCGATGCGACTACACCAACGAGCTCTACAACAAGCTTTGGGCTACGATGCACCAGGGGCGCCCTACATGTTGGTAAAGGCGCTCCAACTCGCCCACCAGTTCGACGCTCCTGTCTACTATGAGGTCTTCAGCAAGCGTTACCCCGTGAGCTCCATCGACGATGACATGAGGTACATGCCACCCACCGCAATCCCCTACCTCATCGGCTTCGTCGCTACTTCGGCATCTCTCATGCACCCTCAACTTGCTACACCGACCAACGACAACCTTCATGGCACCGCCGGAACAATCCTTCTCCAACCAGGATCAACAGCTTGGGCGCCACCCATTGGCGTTCACCTTCCGACGACTTCACCAACCATGCCGGGCATCACGACAAGCACCCTCGCTGATGGAGGAGTGCCGAAACTTCTTGCCATCGATGCCAACCTTGTTCCTCGACAACCCCCGCTACTACGCCTCAAAATTATCCAAGGTGCTACGGGATGTTCTCCAACCAGGTGGGATCCTGTTGCACACACTTGAGGTTGGCTTTCACCCCTCGGCGTACTTGGCACCGATGAAACCATCTCTAGAGAGCAATGGAATTCCATCCATTGAACCGACATCAGCAAAGGTCAGCATCTTCATCTCCACCCAGCTCATTCCCTCGACACAAGTGGATGCAACAACCTTCCGGCCATGCTACTTCGATCAACCCGTCAACAACAACAGCTGTGCAGAACCACAGCGCGAGGACGCGCTTGTCGTCGAAAAAGGGGGGAGTAATGTCATGACCCAAATGGGTCACACTAGTGCAAGCCCAAAGGGGCTGGGCGCGCGCTGGCTGGCCGGCGCCGCCGCCACACCGTCGTCATCCTTCACTTCGTCGTTAAGTAATAATTATTTAGGGAATAAATATTTAGGGAAATAAATAAATTACTTTGTAGAGGTATTCCGATCTATAAGGAAACCTGCTAGATATTTCTTAGCATGCAAGTCTCCCTCGGACTATAAATACAAGGGGCTTGTAATCGGTTGAATCTTAAGCGAGAAATATTAAAAGGGTAGCTCCCTCAACAGCTTCTATCTTCAGCTCTCCAAACCCTAAGCCTACGCGCTAGGCGCTAAGCGCTGCCGCCGCCTCCGCCTCAAGCGCCGCCGCCGCCGCCGCCCCTCCCCACGCGCGGCGCCCGCCACGCTGCCGCCCACCTCCATCGCCGTCTTCACCACCCGACGATCAGCTATCAGGTGTCAATTCCGGCTCAATCTAGCCGGAATCTGACATCGAGCCTTTGCCAAGTGTAAAATAGGCTTTGCCAAGTGCCATCCGTCTCAAGTAATGTATAAGAATGGCAATTGTGACCGAAATCTACCGAATTGATTGCTTAATGCTTCTGTTTCTTGTGATTATTTCTAGTTTTTTCCCTTGCGTATCTAATGTAAATTGACATTGGCTCCATTGTGGCCTTTCGTTAGTATACATAGCTTATATACGAAATGCAGATATTGGAATGAAGATGTCTGTGAATAACATGCGCACCTCTTATCCTTGAGGAATGTCGATATGATGTCGATGATATGTTTATTCTTGGTCGCTGCTTTGGCGCCAGCAAGTAGTACATCAGTACTATTAGCTGCTAGTTGTCGAAGAATGCTTGCCAGAACCTCCGTCATATTACGACATGAAGTGATGGACACAAAAGCCCGGGCCTGGAACTTATCTTCAATCGCTTCATACACAAGACGGGCAAGGGTTGTTTTACCCATTCCCGCATCTCCAAGGATGGATGCCATTTTGAGCTGCTGTGTGCTCTCGTCTTCTCCTATCAGGTGTTCGATGATCTTATCCCTTGGCTCTTCCATCCGCACGAGCTCTGAGATATCCTTGTGCACAAAGGGATCAACGACTCGAGTAGGCCACTTGACCGGACCAGAATCAACGGTGGATTTTGTTCTTGAAAATAGGCTCGAGACGGTGGTGCGGGAAGTCTCCATCTTCCACTTGTTTTGGCACTGCACCGACAAATCATCGGCTCTTTTCTTCAGATCCTCAAAAGGACGGGGCTCGGTCTTGTCCTCCATGAATCCCTTGCCGTCGTTGCTGCGCTTCAAACTGAGGACGAAGTCGTCGATGGCGTCGTTCATGTCGTCGGCGAGACGCCAGGCTTCCATCCTCAGCTCCTTGCCTGCCGCATCAAGATCCCTCCTATCCCATATCGCCCAGAGGATTGAGTGGATGGACTTGAGCTTGGACCTGATGACCTTCACATCCTTCCGTGTACCTCGCCGAAGCTGGTACTCACCGTGCCGCCGCAGCAAAGCTCTCAGCTTCACTACGACGGGGCCCAGGACCCCCGTGGCTGCGGTCACGGCATCCTCCTCCATGTCTCAGGCGGCTGAGCTTGTGGACTACTAGTTACGTGGACGTGTTGGACGCCGTGGAGGTGGATTTTCAAATCATCAGTTATGATACCGGTTGGTGACGCCTCGTGGGCTAAGCTAGCTTCGGAGAGCTCCTTCTACAATATAATGCTGCGCCAAAACCGAAATTACAAGGAGGGAGAGGGTAATCTTTTTTTGACACCGAAAGGTACTTCCATTAACTGTGAGCCAAACCCAAATCGGTGGCCACCAAAATAGATACAGCAGTAGGTACACCATCAGGACAAAGCACAGCCACGCCTGGCCCCCAACTCCACACCTAGGGCTAAAGACAGAGCATAAGATGCTGCTGTCGCCTCCGCCTCGATAGCATCCAAACAGGTACTGGTACCTACTCCCTCCGTCCCTTTTTAGATGTCACTATGGGGTTCGTCTTGGCCAAACTTTTTCAACTTTGACTACGTTTGTAGAAAATACGCACAACATTTATATCTCCAAATAAATTTATTAAAAAACTAGACTTAAAGATCTTTCCGATGATACTAATTACTTAACGTAAATATTTATATATTTTTTAATATATAATTTCCGTAGTTTGAAAACGTTGACTTCTCGGGAAGCGAGAATGACATCTATTTAGGGACGGAGGGAGTATTGTCGAAGGGCTATGAACAGTACGGGGCTCCAGAGCTTGGTCCGTGACTATCCAAAACAGCAAACTTGCTAACTTTGTAGGCAGGCTTCACACAAAAAATTCCTTTCGTGCCAACTGCCAGAATGCCAGCCTATGAAATCTTCCATGTGTTTCTGTCAATGGGATAGCTAAGATTATGCCGGCATCATCCTCATTGAACATCGACCGGACCAAACCTTTTTCCCACTGGTTTGTCACTGGATTTATCAGCTCGCTTGCTTGCTGGATTAGTGTTTGGCCTCGCAGACTGCTAACCCGCCGTGTTATTCCAATCTTAACATCGCTTAGACATGCACTACTGCTATGCGCATCTAGTTGTTGATCAAGTTGTTCATCTGATTCCATGCTTTTCCTTCCTTTTCCTTTGGATAAGCTTTTGCTTGACTTCATTTTCATTTTGATAAAGAACTTTTTAGTGCTTTTTCATAAAGCACTTGCCTTTTTTTTTTTTGTTCCACGATAAGCAACAAACCAAAGAATCGGCACCTTTCGTGGGGTCCAATCAAAAGATATACAAAGACGGGGCATGAAGTGTGCTTTAAAAGATGGTTTGCATGAAATTTGGAATTAGCTGGAGTGTAGTCGTCTCCTTTTCTTGTCCACGCTCATCAGAATCTGGTGCGTCGAAAATGAAGTCATGCCCAAGAGCATCTCCAAGAGCCTTTCTAAATTTCACTCTCTAGATCATCATTTAGAGCTATTCGCATAAAAATCGCTTTCTATAATTACTCTCCTACTATTTTTCTATATCTCGTTTGCACTCATAGTACGTCATTTTGGTTTATATATATATTTGTCTAGCGAAAAATCCAGAATATATAGAATATGGTTATATTTGGATAACCAATTAAAGAAGCGGTTGGAGGTTATTTTTCGCCAAAATCTCTATTCCAAGCAACTAGAAAAGATATAGAGAGTCTCTTAAAGTTGCTCAGGAGGTTAGATATTCCATCGATGTGCGAGAGAATCCTATCAACTGGTCCCTGGTGCATCGAAAATGAAGTCCTGCCTAACTCTGAGAGGAGATTAGATATTCCATCAACGTGGGAGAGAATCCTATCAACTAGTCCCTGCTGGTGCGTTGAAAATGAAGTCTTGCTTAACTCTGAGAGGAGACTAGATATTCCATCAACCTGCGAGAGAATATCGATCAACTGGTCCCTTGTGCGTTGAAAATGAAGTCCTGCCTAACTCTAGAGGAGACTATTCCATCAACATGTGCTCTCGCATAGGCTATAGAATCCTAGAAAACATCTTTACATATCATATACGTAATACATACTCTTTAGCTAGTCTCTGTATATCTAATTATGATAAACTTATCTGTTACCGATCCATATATTTCTATCCATATTTTTAGTCATTTTTATTGCATGAATTCTCGCTTAAACTATTGTAGCTTTGTACCCAACATTTTGTGCAATAGAAGATGGGGATTTGAGAAGATTTTATTTATTTTTTTATTGATAGAAGTGGTATATATTTAGGGTTTACTTTAGATCATGTTTTTAATGGCATATTTGTGTTGTTTTACACAATCCAAGAGTTAGGTAATCATACAGAAAAATAGAATATATAAATAAAAGGGAACGTATCCTATGGAAACTAAGTTCGTGTGAAAACTATAAAAACTCTGATCCAGATCGTAGGATGCTCATCCGATGGACAGAGTTGGAGGTGGGACATTTTAGCACTTAAATCCCTCCACTCATCCCACCCTAATTAATCTTTTTGCAATTAACACCCCACGTCCCTTCCGCCGTCACGTCGTTACGTCGTTCTCCGTCCGCGACAACTGCCTCCCGCGAGGATCGCAAGAACTGCCGTGCCGCCGCCTCCACCTTCGATCCTGCCTGCCGCCTGCGTCTGCGTCAAAGCCTGTTTAAGGTGGGCTCCAACTCCGGCGTCGATGGCCTCAATGGAGACAGAATCAACGGCGATCTCCATGGCGGTGGGGTCTATGGCAGCATCGGTAACGGAGTCCATGGCCTGCCTGGATGAGGGGTCGGGAGATGACGAGACGGTGCTGGGTACGTGCGATCAGAACCTGGCGGTGGATCGATCTTGGACTGCACTCCACCACCGATGGACACGCCAGGGCTGCACATGCACTCCATGATCAGGATGGTTTGATTAAGATTGTAGAAGCGCATATATCGTAATATTTGTGGACAAAGGTTCCAAAGCGCACCTGCACCTGCACTCCACCGATGGACACGATTCGAGGTAGATCAACACATGCCGATCGTCCACCTCCACCTGCACTCCACCGAGCACCTGCACTCCACCCAGGCCACCCGACAAGAGACCACGCGAGACCAGGCGTCACTACCAGGCTGCAGGTTTTTCCTGACAGCCAGAAACCATCAGGAAAGATCGAAAAATTGACGGTTGGCCGTCAGGAATGAGCTGACACGAGCAGCTCGACAGGAATGATCAGTTTTTCCTGTCGGATGGCCGTCAGGGATACTTTCCTGACGGCAGTTCCCGACGGCCAACGTGAGCATGGCCTTGTACTGAAGCGCTAGCTAATTCCTGACGGCAAAACCGTCAGGAAACCATATAACGATGTTTTAAAAAAAAATACAGAAGCAGATCGTCTTTAATTACAACCTTAGATGCATCCTCAGTTGGATTCGTATGATATTTCCATACAAATTTTCACAACAATATTTACACACACGGTTCAGATCCATTCATCAAACTGTTGGCATTACAATGAAAATATAAAATGGCTATTATTATCAATGAAGATTAGGGTCTATGGAATTTATGGCCAGTTGTTCTTTTTAAGTCTTATGGAGAATAACGTGGAGGCTGCAATCCATTGGAGATCTCTGTAGTTAGGATTTATATATTTTTTCTCTATATATCGTGATGCGTATTTATTTAATATAACCTCTATACGCACGGCGACGAGAGATTTGGTGAGTGTCTTCCCAGGCTCCACCAGTGGCAGGGACGACGGGGCACCGATTATGGGCTCCCCTGGATTACGTTCCATGCGGTGGTGATTTTAAAGCCATGACCCATGAGTGTGGAGACTCGTTGTTTTCTTTCCAAGAGAATGACTCTTGAGCTTTTACATTGATTATTACTTGATGAGTGGAGCTGTTACCGGAGAAGTGAAGGGGTGGGGGCTGGGAGATGGTGCGAGGAAACACACACTCGGTGGAAACGGCATAGGGAGGCACACTACATTCGAACTTAAGTTTAGAGAGCTGTGGGACCTACTGATGATGTGGCTTTACAAAATCGTAGAGAATTAGAGCAAGTATTATAATACAGCCAACAAGCCAGCTGTAAGGTCCCTTACAGCCTTCTTACAGCCCACCCGTACAATGGTTAGTTCTTCACAGTTAACATATGGCCCACTTGTCTCTCTCACAGATAGTCTTGGTTCTTGTGCCCAAGCCGGCTGTAAGCTTACAGCCCGCTTTTCCTCTCTCTCCTCCCTTCTCTCCTCCACCTCAGCATTTAGCCGGCTTACAGCCTCTTATAATACTTGCTCTTAGGCTAGTGGGGTTTGTTCTTTTAGTAGTAGTAGATATGGGCACTTTGAATGCGAACGGAAGGATTATATGATATTCTATATTATTATTATTATTACTACTAGGTAAATGCCCGTGCGTTGTAACGGGAACATATAATATCACGATAACATATATGTGAGTGCGTGTTATATGTTACATACCCAAAGTAGATACTACAATTGTGATGTTTCAATCAATATTACGTAAGTTTTCAAGAAAGATAGCTAACTTTGAATGCAAAACTAAACATCAACTTCATTTGTCTATCATGTAAGAACATGTGGCATCACTTCATGCCTACAATGAACCATCAAGGTTGGGCGACATGTGACCCTAAAGCCATATGCAGTTTGCCAAATATTGTTCATTCTTAGAGGAAAATAGAAACTCAATTCGGCATGATCTTGGAAATTTAGACCTTCCAGTGGCGTTTATTTTCTCGAATATGCAAAAAGTTTGCACATCTTTTTGTATTAAGGCGAGAAAATAGTTAGCGTTACAATGACGCACCACGGAGGACCTTCTAGTGATGTTTGAATACACCCTCAATACTGATAAAAATGGCCTTTAGGACACTATTTAGCATACAAAGGAGTGATTATTAGGGTAGAGTTTTTTCCCTATTTGCCCTCATTAAATATAGTTTTGGGTGTGCTCAAAATTTATGGCTGCATTTGCGCGGGATGTTTTTTTTCGTTGCATGCGGCAGGATTTTTCATTGGATGCATGGCGCTCTGCTATTTTCGGCGCAGCGCTTGATTAAATGAGCGGTTTTTTTTTTGGTGAGTGGCTGCATGGTGCTCCCAACTGCACGGTAGGAGCGAGGGAATTAGACCAGGCACCCGTGCGGGCGGAGGCGGGGTTAAGCCGGGGTGGGCGATTCCATTTCGTCCTTTTTAGTAGTACTAGGTAAATGCCCGTGCGTTGCAACGGGAACAAATAATATATCATGATAACATATATATACGAGCGTGTGTTATAAGTTACATACCCAAAGTAGATACTACAATTGTGATGTTTCAATCAATATTACATAAGTTTTCAAGAAAGATAGCTAACTTTGAATGCAAAACTAAACATCAGCTTCATTTGTCTATCATGTAAGAACATGTGGCATCACTTCATGCCTACAATGAACCATGTAACACAAGATCAATACGGTACACAATAAAATAGAAATCCAAGCACACTATCCCATATATATTCTCGTTATAACATAGTATGCATAGCTGATCCAAATGTTCTGGATAGAAACTGAAAACAGGAGGAGAATCAATGCACTCCAGCAAGCCAATGTATCTATCCATGGTATCGCACATCTTATTTATAGTAACTAAACCATTCAAATATAATTAATTAAACAATATAAAATGTGTAGCACCGTTTCCATGATGGAATAACCAAATAAAAAATTGCATAAATAATTAGCCCTTTGTTCATTTCATCCTTGCTGCCCGATAAAACACGACATCCCGGATTTGATCAATGAATGAAGCTGCATTGAATATTTACTTGAAGTCTTAGGTAAATGCCCGTTCCTCATCATGTCTTCTAAGAAGCTGTGACAGTCTAGTAATTGTGGAGCATATACCAACCACATTGTTATCAAGTTGCTTGCAAAAGTTATCTCAGAACCCACTAAGCAGCTCGACAAAACAGAAAAAAGGCATCTGGCTCTGCTAAAGCCTGTTCACAGTTAAAACATGAGACAATAATGAACATCTACGTGCTTTACTAAAGCAAATCTGTCACATGAACTGAACAATAAATAAACCTCTGCGGGGAGTGTAGCACCAGGATTAAATTCACTCCAACAGGCATATCATTAATCATTATTTACCCATACATGCTACATTCACAGAAATTTAATGTCATAATGTTTATACTCTCAGAATAATCAGAATAAGTAGACTTACAGCATGACTTTGGTCAGGGTCATTCCTAAAAACATAATAGAGAGGTGCCAAAACCTCATTCATTCCTTGTACATATCTTATACACGGTTTCAGTTTTGCAAATATTGTAAGTATACGCTTTGGTGACTCCTGGAAACAAAACATGTTGCATTAGGAAAACTGAACAATGTATCTGGCAACAAAAAGCGATCCCATGTCAGAGAACACACCTACCTGATTAGACAACGAATCTGAAGAGTCCCCATTGAAAAATTGCATCTCAGGATGAGTACGCTTAACATCTCTATCGATCTGCTATACAATCTCAGATTTCTGAAATAATGGATAGTCAGTATTTTCAGTAATCATTGTCCGACTAATGTATCTAAGCATCGATCACCAAACAAAGACAAATTCTCTAAAGGTGCAATAATATGTATGTCTGAATATTGAACCGACAACTGCAAACCTCATACTGAAACAAGAAAACATATGCTTCTTCCAAAATAAAAAGAAAGGAAAAACATGCTAGCGCAAGCGATCTCTTTTTTTTTTTCCAAACATGATAGTACAATCAGGGACTCACCAGGCATGCTCTGCCATCTCTCCCAGTAAACTGGCCAGTGTTATCAAATAACGCTGCAACGATTTAAGAGACATTTCAACAAACATCATGGGAGCGTCACTCTAGTAGTTGCAGTGGGCAAGGAAAGTCAAACAGATAGGAGTTGGGTAGAGAAGAAACAATAAAGATAATCTATGAGATGGTTCAAAGCTTGATGCTGAGTTGGTTGATGTCCGTTGGCCATGTAGGCCATCACCGTGGACGTTGGGGAAATCAAAGGCACCGTACCTTTGGATGTGGAGATTAACAAGCTTCTGGACGTTGGCCATCGAGCGCGTCGCGCTGGGCACTCACCGATTGATTTGCAACGAGGCCAGCCGGATCCGAATAACATGAACCAAAAGGGGAAAAAAAAGAATCAATCAAGTGAGACACAAGGGGCCAACCAGCCCACGAAGAACTCGATGGCCGCGAACAACTCCGATCAAGAGGATGAGGAGCATAACATTCACATCAAGAGAAAGGGTGGGCATACCTGTTGGGTGGCCGACGAAGATTTGATGAAGGGGCTAAGCGCTCGGTAGCGGCGGTGACCTCAGCCAGTGAGGTAGCCGGCGGGGGCAGCGTGCCAGAACCTGCTGCCGGAGCCGTACCATGTCCGGGCAGGTCGTCGCGGGTGAATCGAAGGGCCCTGTCCCCGTCGAATCCCGCCCTATTCCTGCCAGGTGAATCGAGGCGCTGACGTCGATGTGGGGTAGAGCGAGGGAGTGCCGGGGAAGACGATCTCAGGCGGTTTCTCTTTTCGATCGTGGAGGGGGGGAGGCCGGGGCGGACTTTGACCGCAAGGGCGGGCTGAATAGCCGGGCGGATTTTTACGGGAGGCGGGGTGAGTCCGCCGGGGTGGACGATTCCATTTGAGTCTTTTTAGTAGTAGATACTAGTCCATCAACCCGTGCTCTCGCGGGGGTTAAATGGTTAGGAGACACTAACTAATGATTTTTATAATTTTTATATTTACTAATGTTCTAAAATTATAGCTATAATAGATACTCTTCATTATTCAATTTTATGTACCTCTGTTTACTAATGTTCTAAAATTATAGCTATAATAGATACTTTTCATCGGTATCCATCAGCTTTTTCTTTACATAGTACCTCTGTTTATCTTATATATACATTTAGTTGAACATTTGTTTAAACTATGACCATGGCTTTAACTACAATCTATTTCGGTAACATGAACATAAATTTTGAGATTATTGGTTGCTTGAATACTATGACTATTATATTTACAATGGTGATTATAGTCTACCAATTTGGTGGCAAAATGCTCAAGGTTTTTGTAATAATTTTAGGATCTAATTTCTAGTGTGAGTAATTTCTTTGAATATTTTTTCAAAGCATGATTTATGTTTAATTGAAACAAAAACTTTATGTAAACCCTTATCACTTTATGTGATACCTGAAAATCTATTTTTTTTACTTTCAGTTGTCTACCACGTGTTAATTTGAACTACCAATGCTCATTGTTTCGCTTATTCGGTTTCATTTTTATTTTGTTGAAAGAATATTCTATATCATAGGCTACCTAATGGCATAAATAGTTGTTTTAGCATGGATCATGGCACTCAAGATTTTGAATTTATTATGTTGTATTAATATAGTTGCATTAAATAAATAAATCTTGAAATTAATTTACTTGATGTTCATATATAATATTATGTTGCAATCAAATTGTTTAAACTTTTTTTTGAGATAATAACTTGCAAAGTTTATTATGATGAGTATTAATATAACCTGTTTTTTTTTACTCTTGATGAACTTATAAAATAATTATTTATCCTAATGTATATGTGCCTTGGTCCACACACCGTGGAACATAATACTTACAGAAGTGTATATTTCGAGATAGCTTTGTGCATATATTGTACTTATGGATGTTGAATTATTTTTCATAAAAGCAGATATTATACCATCTACATGCAAATTTCAGATATTTATGTTAATTGTTTTGTAATAGTTAAGATGGATAATTTAGGTATAAATTATATAGGCATATATTACATTACATTATATCTTGCAATTTACGGGCATGGTTAATTTGAATGCAAACTTTGGGCTCAAAGCATTATCTTTCATAATGATAGAGGTGTACAATTTATAAAATTTTTATATTATGGAATCAATTAGTTAACTTCTATAATTGTAAACTGAGCTAATGTAATGAACACTACTACAGAATTGATTTTTACGAGGCACTAGGAATAGATTTTCCGTGGCGGGCATTTAGAAAACCGCCACGGTAAATGGCTTGATTTACCGTGGGTCGTGTTTTTTTAATTAACCGTGACGGTTATAATGTCCGCCCGATAAATCGATTAACCATGGCGGTTTTTATAACTGGCCCGTCACGGAAAAATCGAGGCCCAACCCGCTAGCCCAATCGGCCCATTTCGAAGCACTTCATATATATACCGGAGTTAGGGTTTCTTTTAACTCACACTCCTCCCGGCGGCGGCAAGACACCACCCTCCCATCCCCATTCTCTGTCCGCACTCCCCTCCCTTCTCTCCCAATCCCGACCCGCCCCTTCCCTTCTCGGCGGCGGTGGCGAAGCTCGTGGAGGGCGGCCGGCGGCGGGACTTCGAGGAGTGGGGCGGCGCCTGGAGGCGGCGCGACGCGAGGAGGCGACAGCGGGGGCTGGCGTGGATCCCGCGGGCGGGCGCGCAAGGAGCTCGCCGGCGGATCCTCTCCCTCGAGCTCGCCACCTCTCGCGGATGAGCCGGCGGATCCTCTCCCTCGAGCGAGGAGCGGCGGCGGATTCGCCGGCGGCTTCGAAGCCGGCGGATCTCGCGGCGGCGGCGGATGGAAGCGCCGCGGCGGATCGGCGGATCCATCCGGCGGCGGCGCCCCGGCCCGTTAGGGTTTTGATGGATTTTTCTTTTTCTTTTTTTTTTATTAACCGTGGCGGTTTTTGGAAACCGCCACCGTTAATCATGGATTTACCATGACCCTAACACGGTGGCGGTTCCTAAAACCGCCACCGAAAAATCCTAGAAGACCGCCACCTAAAATGGTTTGAGTAGTAGTGGAAGTCACAGTCTTCGATAAAGGACTATATCAAAACTTATTTGTTCAAAGTAATCCAAAACCTTTGCCATCATTTTTTCTAATACTGTGATTCTCTCACCTCAAGTTTTACTGACCATATATACCAAAACAATATAAATTAAGTACTTGGAAGAAGACAAATTAAATTGTAACTATAGTCAATTTTAGTATATTCTTGTAAAGAAATTAAATTGTAATTATGGGATGTAGCAAGATGGACACACCTTTAGTATGCCGCTGTAGCCGGTGTCGGCGTCGATGTAGAAGCTGTGGATGCACGAATCGTGGCTCGGTGGCTTTCATGTTCGCATTTGTAACTCATGATACAGCCGCCAGTCCTGCATGTAGTCGCCTGAGTATGGAAGCGTGAATGTCCTAGCTGAGTGCCCATCATGCCTCTGCTTAGTGCTCAGCTAGCTTTGGGTCCTCTAAATCCTCTGTGCGCGTCCAACAACCGCATTGTCATACTGCCTCTTATCTTAACATCATAGCCGAGTCCGGCACCCATAGGCCGGAGATTATAGGGGATGTATTGAATCATTCATGTCACGGTCTCTCAATTGTCTGACTATTGCACCCAACTAATCTCGGAACTCTTACACCGACAAATATGCATGCTGCCAAGGAAAAATTGGAGAAGATAATTATCATATTAGTTTTCTCACACACCATGGAGGATGACGTAAAACATACCATGGCCCTTGATCTCATGATCACAATCATCCATCTCCAGGTTTTGATGTAGATGAGTTGCGAGGCTGCCGCTCCTCTCCATGGAACAGCGCTGATGGGTGCCTTCCTCCTTGGTGGGGAAGAATCCATGTGCCACCACGAACGGATTAGAGGAGGTGTAGTTGGTGCCACATCTTAGTATCTAAGGATGTGTGCCATAAAAATTCTTATGACTCGGTAAAACCATTTTAGCAATTCGGTAACAATTTGTAAAATTTGCACTGTAATCCGTTGTAGATGACTGAAAGATTAAGTTAAAAACAATCACAAATTACAAATAAAAAAATTAAAAATACATGTATGAAAGAGAGTAAGAGACTAACAACATTACTTATCTGATTTTTTTTTTTTTTTACGGACGATTTTTAAGGTCCATGAATAATTTAATTTTATATCATCTCCATCTACCTCAAAGAACATATCCTGCTCAATACCAATAGAGATGCATGCTTCTAGAAAAGAGATACAATATGTTGTCTATACAACTATTAAAAAACACACAATGCCAAATAATCAAATAAATTGGAAGGTCACCTGCTACGTATGTGCGGTGCCGACGACGACAACTCCTCATCTCGGCATCACCGTTGCCAATGAGATTTCATCTGTCCAGATTAAGATTTCACGGTGTACGGGGCTTTCATGGGTAGGGATACTAATCGGCTGCATCTAGCAGTACAATCCAAAGAAATCAAAATTACAGCAGCATCAGAAGCAATCAGAATAGGCTTACGGAAGGTCACCTGCTACGTATGTGCGGTGCCAACGACGGCAGGCCGGCAGCTCCTCATCTCCGCGTCACCGACCGACAACGTCGATTCCTAGTCCTCGTACTATTTGGTCTGTCGAAGTTGGGGTCGTTGCAGGACAGACATGGGGGTCGAGGCAGGATGACGGCGACGCGATGCGCGGCTTCGAGCGGCGAGAGGAATACCGCCGACCAAGGAAGGTGCGCCGCATGTAGCTCCGCATGATACATGATACAGGATGACGGCTTAGCATGCAGGGATAGGGGCTACCGGTACGGATTAGATGTGTGTTTTTTTTTTGATCGGAGATTAGATGGGTTGAGCCTTTTACGGGTGTAGAGAAAAAAAAACACATAAAACATCACGATTAAATGATTGCCGGCCAGAGTTTTTTTTTGGAAAAAATATTTTATTTAATATAATGGCAAAGGTGGGTAATTTTGTACAAAGTTAAATAGATCCAATGGTTGTTGATGGCTAAGTCCTCTAATTTGATGGCCGGATGTTTCTGATTAATGTGAGAATTTCTAGTATTTATCTTTTTTTCTAGCGTGTTTGGCGAGGATTAACGTGGAGGCTTCGTTGGAGCCTCCAATTAGTAATAGTAAGATAAGATATATATAGATCCATATAGATATTGGCAGAGGAGGAAGGCGGGAGGGAGGGAATTAAATTGTATATGGACACTGGGTCCATTCACTCTCCAATGCACCCCTCACCGATGGTTGATACATGGCATGTGAAAAAATCACAACCGTGTGATGTTGGACCCCACCGTGCATGTAATTTATTCGTGCACAGTTACCCCAAAATGTAGGAAGTTAACAAGCTCTCGGTATCTCCTTGTGCGTCTGATTTTTCCATGTGCCACGAGGAGCTGCTTACCTCAGCGAGGAGCTGCTTGAGCGCAATGAAACTACTCGCAAAGGCACCGTCAAGGTCAGTTATATAGAAGGAATCTTCTTTTTAATATAATCGGCAGCTCTCCTGCCTAATTTATTTAAAACAAAGTTATATAGGAGGAAGAGGTTGTCGAACAGCTGCTCTGTCCCGCGATGTTGCCAGAGGGCGTTTCGGACCAACGGTCGTGGACCTTGGACCTGATTTACTGAGGGCATAGTTGCATTTCAGGTGCCTAATTTGGACAGGGAGGATAAAGAAAAGATAAAAGCTGCTGGTACAAGTGAGAATACATAAAATTAGTTAAAAATAATTTAGAAATAGTATAAGATTCCTGATGTAAAATTATCTTCTATATTTTAGAATTAAACTAGCAAATATGCCCGTATGTTGCCACGAGTGTCAACATGTATTGAAATTGAACTTCGAGATGTTCTAACTTGTATGAGTGTGAATCGTGAGTCTATGTTGCATACGGAATACATAGAGTAATACCTAATACGTATTGTAATCTAATTCTTTATTATTCATCATCAATACGAATTTCATACGGAGTCAATGCCAGCGGCATTGCCATGCACGTGTGCAAAGTGGACTCCAGGTCTCCAAGATAGAGTTGGGAATCCAATTTTCGATAGAAGTAGAAGGTAAGTCTAATATAGGTATATAACCACCGTAAAGAGATAAGATTCCTATCTCGTTGCTTACGGCTCTCGGTTCTCGTCCAATAAATAGAAACACATTCACGGAGTTTGTTAGGGAGGAGCACGGGTTGGACGCCTGAAATTTTCTCGTTTTATTAGTAGGTATAGATTATTAAAAACTATTGGAGGTGGTCTCCTTTTTTTCTCCTGATAAATTTTAGGAGTTAGAAAATATAAATTTTTTGGGAGAAAAATTTTGGATACTCTTTGGAATGCTATAGCAATGAAAAATTTCCAATTTTGCCGGGCCCACGTGAGCAAATACGCTCGCCTCGCAAAATAAAAGATTATTATTACACCGTTCTTGTTGCTCCTGCTCCGCCTAGCGCCCCAACCGCTGCCTCTTTCCACCACTGGCCACGCCGCCGCCCGGCCAGCCTGCCGCCGGGGATGATTGTTGGCCGCTCCCCTTTCCTCTTGCCTTTGCCGCCTTTCTCCTTGCTTCTCACCGCCTTGTACCTGACAAGGAGACCCTAGCACTCAGGCGGAGGTTGTTGCCTTGTTAGCTACTGCGGAACGTGGCGCGGCACGGTGGTCGCGGGGTCACGCTATCGCGCGATCCGTCGCGGATTAGCTAGACATCGCTGAAATATGGAGAGCGTGGCGCAGAGCATCGTCACCAATGCCGTGCAGCTGCTGAATGCTGAGTATCAGCAGCTCCGTGGCGTGGGCGTGAAGGTCGTTCACCTGTCCGACGATCTGGCCGCCATGAACGCCGTCCTTCGGATGCTATCCGAAGCCGACGAAGGCGCCGTGGACCACTTGGTCCGAGAGTGGGAGAAGCAGCTGCGCGAGCTCGCCCTCGACGCTGCAGACTGCGTCGACCTATACAAGCTCCGCATCAGGTCCAGTCCGAACGGTGGCTTGTCCACACGGATGAAACACCTGCTCTCGACGCTCTTCGCACGCCGACAACTCGCAGAGGAAATCGACGCCCTCCTCGCCCGCGCCTACGCCATCAGCGAACGCCACGCGCGTTACGGCATCTACCACGCTCTGTTGCACCGCTCCCCTTCTCGGCTACTTGCCCCAAGGTCAGCGTTCGCTTCTGCTCATAACGAACTAACGATTAACGAGCCGTGGACATTTTTGCGTCGCCGTGAAATTGCTTCTAAAGTTGCTGAACTCATGGTCAGGGCGCAAGAGATTGCTGATGATGAGCGGCGCAGCAGATATGTAGATAACCCAAGCTCCAAAAGTGGCATCAACTCCGCCCGAGCAGATGACGGCACCGAATTCATTCAAAGTCGTCAGCTTATCCACTCGCTGACTCCTGTGGGAGTGGAGGAGGACATGGAGAAGCTTCGGCCTTTGCTAAAAGAATCTCATCGAGCTGCTGTTATTTCCATAGTTGGGTTTGGTGGGGTGGGAAAGACCACCATTGCCACCAAACTGTATCGAGATTTCGGGAACAAATTCAACTGCCGAGCATCAGTCACGGTGTCGCAAAACTATGATGAAGATCAAGTCCTCAGGGATATTCTGGGTCAAATCAAACCACGGGACATAGAGCAGGAGCAACAAGACTGCAACACAGGGGTACCTGCAGAGAAGGACCTAGCTGCTGGCACGAAAGCAAGCTTAGTGAAGCGGCTTGTGCCACTCACCTGTTGTAACAGGGAGCAACGCAATGATGGCAGCACCCAGCAGGCAAGTAACAACGTAGAGCTAATGACCCCTGACCAACTTATTGAAGTAAAGCCACGGGACAGCAAGCAGGAGCAACAAGACCGCAGCACCGGGACACCTGCAGAGAAGAAGCTAGCTGCTGGCATCAAACCAGGCCTAGCGAAGCTGCTTGTGCCACTCTTCCGTGGTCACAGGAAGCAAGGCACTCAAGGGACGCAGAGCAAGATAGAAAACATGACCCGTGACCAACTTTTTGAAGAACTAAACTCGTGCCTGCGAGAAAAGAGGTACATCTAAACCAATGCTTTTCTTTTAAGTAGTAGCCATATTGCAGACTGCGTGCAGCGTATATACACACAAACCGACAGAACGTACATTGTGATATTTTCACTTTTCAACACTTCTTTCTTTCTTTCTTTTTGAGTTTGTCTATACTAAACTTGGGTGGTTTGCCCCCTTTTTCCACTCAGGCAAATTATTGGATCAAACCACTCAAAATTTGGCAAAATAAAATTCGGGGGGCAGGAACCCCACTCCCACACAAATTTTGGCAGGGCAAAAAAAAAATAGTCACCGCTTCTTAAAACGATTTCTACAACTGGTTGGCTTAAGAAAACCACCCCTAAAAATAGTCTCCGTCCCTGGTTGAAAATGAATGATTCTCACGTTTTGTTATCAACAATGGCTCGCGGCCAGAGTTCACAAAACAAGTCCGTGTGACTTGCTAGGACTGCAGACTGCGGCGTGGCCTGGATGAAATATATTTTTTTCTATTTTTAGTGTCATTTTTTGGAATTAATTTTTGTTGGTGCTTGCTAAAGGGAACTGCTGATAGAAATAGTTTTTTTGACTGGCTTTTCAGACGGGCGGTTAACAACCAGCGCTAGTAGAAATCGAATCTTATCGCTAGTAGAGATGGCTTTTATACTCTCAGTTAGCATGTTTTTTTCTCATTTTATATTTTATTATTTGGTTTTCTTCACAGGTATATCCTCTTGATTGATGACGTATGGTCTGTGGAAACATGGGAAAACATTAGAAACTGGTTGCCACATACAAAAGGCAGTAAAGTAATTGTGACTAGCAGATTTCAAGCTGTTGGTGCCGCGTGCTCAGGAAGAGATGGAACTGATTATCTGCATACCGTGACTGTTCTTAGTGATACCGAGTCTCAAAGTCTATTTAATCAGGTTGTTTCTGAATACCAAACCAGCACACATAGGGTAACTGATAATCTGCATTCGGCCGATGTTTGTACTGATGCCGATATCAATGATAAACATAACGATGGTGTTTCTGGTCCACTAAGCAGCAACAGTAGCAAGAAAGAAAAGGTCCATGAGATATGGAGATATTGTGGGGGGCTACCATTGGCCATAGTAACCATGGCTGGCCTTGTTGCCTGCAACCCAACCAAAAGCAGAGACCATTGGAGTCAAGTTTGCGAGTCATTATTTCCAGAGCAGGTGGCTCCCCTTACCCTTTTTGAACCGGTGGCTCCCCTTACCCTAGATGGGGTCACAAGGATACTCAATTATTGCTACAATGATTTACCTCCGGATCTCAAGACCTTCACATTGTTCTTGAGCATATTTCCTAAGGGTTCGAAAATTAGTAAGAAGCGTCTGATCAGGCGATGGATATGTGAATGCTTTGTCACTGAGAAGCAAGGCCTGAGTGCGGAGGAAGTTGCAGAAAGATACTTCAACCAACTCATAAGCAGGAAGATAATACGCCCTGAGGATCACAGCAGAAATGGGAAAGTAAAATCCTTTAAAGTTCTTGACACGATTCTTGAGTATATTGTGTCCAAATCAAGTGAAGAGAACTTCATTACAGTTGTTGGCGGCAATTGGCTGATGCCAACACCTAGCAACAGAGTCCGTCGACTCTCCATGCAAAGCAGTGGTTCTATGGATGGAAATTCAATAAAAGGCATGAACTTGTCCCAAGTGCGATCACTGACGGTGTTTGGAAGCCCGAGTCAACGACTTCCTTTCCATTCATTCGACAATGGAATAATTCAAGTGTTGGATCTGGAGGGTTGGCAGGGTATTATGACAGATAAATGTATGAATGACATATGTGAAATGCTTGCCCTCAAGTATTTGAGCCTCCGAGGAACAGAGGTTGTTAAGATTCCGTCCAAGATTGGGAAGCTCGAGTATTTGGAAACTATAGACATAAGGGAGACGAGAGTTGAGGTGCTTCCCAGAGCGTTTGGCCAGCTCAAACGTCTTCGTAGCTTGCTTGGCGGGAGTAAAACCCAAAGAAGGCGTTGAAGTTGCCACTAGAGAAGAATAAGGTGCCGATGAAAGCACTTGAAGTACTTTCAGGAATTGAGATCAACATGGATTCAGCATCTGTAGCCAGCCTTCATCAGATGACAGGGCTAAAAAAGCTTGCCATTTACAAGCTCAATATACAGGAGGGTGATCAGATTCAGATCTTCACACAACTACTCTCCTCTATTGAGTACCTCTCTAGCTGTGGCCTGCAGACTCTAGAAATCAGTGATGAGGACTCTGGTTTTATCGACTCACTAGACTCCATGTCCACTCCTCCAAGGTACCTCGTTGGGCTGGAGCTGTCTGGCAGGATGGAAAAGCTACCAAAGTGGATTTTATGTCTCAGTAATCTCTACAAGCTAACACTTTCTGTGACAGTTCTTCGGACTGATACTTTCAAGGTCATCCAGAACCTGCCCAAACTGTTCAGTCTCACCTTTACACTCACTGCAGAGAAGGATGATCGAGACATAGTGGACATCCTTGAGGAAAACAAACTTCTTACTGATAGGCAGATCATTGTTCAACCTGGAGGATTCGAGAGTCTAAAGTTGCTTCGCTTCTTTGCAACTCTCGTGCCAAGGCTGAGCTTTGCAGTTACAGGAGAAGACGTAATGCCAGCACTCGAGAGGATTGATATGCGGTTTGAAGACTTCGAAGGGATTTATGGCATTGAGACTCTTAAAAGTCTGCAAGAGTTGCATCTCAGTGTTGGTAATCAAGCAAATGAAGTAACTAAGTTCTTGGTAGAGGAATTGAAGCACATCGCAAACCTCAACTATTTAGATGGGAAATATGCAACAAAGTGGCCAAAAATAATCAGTGATTGAAGATATTCGAGGATGCCATTGTCTTTCCGTTCACTTGCATCATCTGGTACTGTATTCTTATGTGGAGTCTATTTCTGATGATCTACTCCAGCTGTTGACCACCACTCTGTTTTTCATTTCCGTTTCTAAGTTTCAGAGCCTGTCAATTTGTCTTTTCCTTACAGTTTCAGTCTTTCCCTTTTAGTTTCAGAGTTTCAGTTTCGTCAGTCGAGTCCTTGTAAGCCTGAGTGCCGAGTCCTGCGCGGCTCTTGCATGGTCGTGGGATGGCACGATCATAGTGACCCTTGTAAGTTTTCTTTATATTGCAATATAAACAACAGAAAATGCTGCCTGTTGACAGCACCAAACACACCTGAGTTCATCGAGCTCTTATGAGGTGTGTCGTTTCCAGTTCATCGGCGGTGACAAGTCCCCGGCGAGCCTCAACAATTGTCGTCAAAGCGGGAACCTTTCTCGGCTGATCACGATTCACGATGTCCGCCCACTCATTCCGATCAGCGCTGATCAGTGGGTTCTGCTCTGTTTATGCTTCAAACAGGATGCTTAATTTAGTACTTAGCAGCAGTTGATTAGTACTTAGCAGCAGTTAATGCACTATCCTGCCAATTGTTTATGCTTCAAACAGAATGCTTAATATAGGGCTGTACACAACTGATTTGGAGCTCGTACTCTTGAGGTAGAGTACTGACTTAATTTATTGGCAGCAGATCGACAGTCCATCCAGTGTCCAAACAAACACCACCGAAACGCGCCAAAAAACGTCGGCACTAACACAGGCACACAACATTTTCACCTCGTACGCGAACCGGTCCATGGCCGTCCTTGGAAGAGAGATCGGCACGGCGATGACGTCCTCACCATCGCCATTCGTGACAGTGACGATGAAGCTCAACATACCATTTGGTACAGTTACAAAAAGCTTTGTCCATTTACCTTGTATCTGCGGAGAGAACCCCCGCTCCTCCCGACCGTTGCCCCCGACGGGGCCTCCGCCGTCGCCACCGCCGGCGCCGGCGGCCACCCCGGCCCCGGCGCCCGCCTGCCACCCGTGCCCTGCTTCCCCTCGCACCTCCCTCCTCTGCTCCCTCCCAGACCCCTCCTCTGCTCCCTCCGTACCTCCGCTGCCGTCGCTCGCATGGACGCGCGTGGGCGCCGGCTCGCCTCTGCCGGTCGCCGGCGACTCTCCACCGCCGGTTGGCCCGGATCCGGCGGCTGGTCCCCTCTCCGCCTGATTTGGCGGCCTTCGGCCCGGCGGCGGACTCCGCCGCGCGAGGGGGACCGTCGCCCCTGTCTCTGCCGCCCGGGAGCGCCGCTCCTGGCCCATGCCCTGGGGTCGTGCTGGTGGCCCCGACGTCGCCCTCGCCGGAGGATCCTCATCTCCCGCTGCCGGTGGCCGAGGCCGTCCTCGTCCGCCCGTCCGCGCCCGGACCGTCGCCCCTTTCTCCAAGCACCGTCGACAACCTTGAGGCCTCCCCATGCCTCGGTTGGCCACGGACTCGGCCGTCGCTACCGTGCTGTCTTCCGAGGAGCTCACCGTTGTTGAAATCGCCTCCGACCGGGACGCCTGCCTCACACCGCCTCCTACCGCTGCGTCCTGCTCGACGCCGCCGGTAGTGGGGGCTGATGCTGTGCTCGTGCGGCCATCCGCTCCATCGACTGCTTCGTCGACTACGGCTCCCGACGCAGCTCCGACCACGTCGGCGTCTCCCACCACCCACCTCCCTCGGTCGGAAGACCCAAGGGTATCGCGGTGGGTGGACGCCTCCTTCTCCGACTGCTCGAATAACGAGGAGTCCGCCGAGCCAGAGGCCCCCCCACCGTCGTGTTGCACGGTTGTCCATCCCCCGCCGCCACCGTCGCTTCGGACCCGTCGTGGACCACGCGGAGGGGCGGCTTCGCCCGGATATGGCGGCACGGGACGCTGCCCCGGCGCCGGTGCGGCCGACCGGCGTGGGCGCGCATCGTCATCGCCGCCATCTGCGGTCGCTAACTCCGTCGCCGGCCCTACGGTGTGGCCTCTACCTTTGGCTAGGGTGCCGGCACCCGAAGGCTAGGCCAGCAGCCGCCGCGCGCTCTTCGCCAACGGCTTGGCCGCCGCTGGCCATCGCCATCGGCGGCCGTCGTCGTCGCCGTTGCGTGCGTCGGCGCACCGCTGGGACCCTCTCCGTTGTCGGCGCCCCAGATTGACGAAGATGGCTTCACCCTCGTCCGAGGCGCCGGCGTGGCCGACGCCGTGCCTCGCCCACGCCCGCCGTCGACGACCAGGCCGCCATCCTCGCCGGGCTATGCTTCAATTGCCCGGCGGGGATCACGTCGCCGCCCGCTGTTCCTCCCCCGTCGCGCCGCCTCATCCGCCTGCCAAGACGCGGCACATGGCGAGGAACTGCGCCATCGCCGTCGCTTACCGCCATAGCAGTCCCACATGAGTAAGCGCCGCAGAGCCTCGTCTTGCGTCTTAGGAGCCTCCACACCGTGCTCCCGACCGCAGCTGTCGCCGCCGACCGTGTCCGTGGCCTGACTTCCATGGGGTGGTTAGGCCGCTAGGACATCCCTTCTTCGTCGGCGCAGATCCTCTCCGTCCGATCCCCGACTTGCCCGGCACCGAGGGGATTGGCTCTCGGCCATCGCTGGGGTCGGCAGTGCTGCGCACCACCGGGGACCCGCTCGGCGCTCGGGCCCGCTTGTGGTCGTGGTTCCCCAGCTCGTGCGGACCCGATGTTCGACGAGCTGTGGCCTCCACCTTGGCGCCACCCCCCCCTACTATTGTCGGAGCCGTCTTCACCCTTGCGCTTGGTCTCGCTCGACTTCGCAGAGGCAGAGGATTCAGAGGATCCTACGGGGTTGGTGGTTCCGCTACCGTCACTTCGCGCTGCCTAACCCTGCACCTCGACGGCGGAGGTGCCTGTTGGGGCCGTAGCCCACGACGAGTTGTCGTCTCGCCTGGTTACCGCTCACGCCAACGAGTCAGGGGCGGCGCACGACAAGCTAGGACACACCACTTCCGCCGACACGCCCCGTCCCGCTGCCAGCGGATGTGTCGGAGGTCTTCTTCGCCTTGCCGTCTTCAACTCGAGGCGGGGCAGCCGTGGCCACACGCCGCAGCGAAGGGACACGCGTCGTCGACGACGACTGGGTACCACGCCGCAAGCCGACCGCCTGGCCGCCAAGTCCGCCTTCCGCGCGACGACCGACCGGAGAAGCAGCGCGACGGGTACAATCCAGCAAGTGGGCCAAGCGGCCGTGGCACGCGGTTCCTACCCCCCGACCCCTCGATCGTCGCAAGGTTCCATGGAGTCTTCGGGGATGCTGCGCCGTCCTCCAGGCGGAGAACGTTCGCACAATCCTCCCCTTGCTCGGCGTCCGCCGCGGAGGATGGTGCGGTGCTCCGGTCTCGGGAGCAGCCACGAGCTACCCACTTCCTCCGGTCCACCCCGGTGACCGCCGACACCCCTTTGTGGTGCCCGCAGCCGTGCCCACCATCGCCGCCTCCGTCCGAGTTCCTCGCGTCGATCACCTGCCCGCTTGACGAGCCCATCCTTCCGCGGCCGGCCCACCCTACGCTCATCCGGTTCACGATGATGAGTGGGCCGAAAGCGTGAGGAGCGAGTTCCGATCCAGCGCGGAAGATGTTGTTGATGCCGCCGGCAAGCTTGAGGACGCCCAATCGACATGGCGTCATGCACTCCAGTCCCCGAGCTAAAGAGCAAGTTCCAGTTGCACTTCGACGACGCCGGTTCTCCCGGCAAACCGCAGCGGCTACGCGAGATCTTCCCCATCTTTGCGAGCTGGTGCGTTGGCGGCACCGGTGGGAGATCCTGATCTGGAGCCATAGACGCGGACACGCCCGCCGAGCCACCTTCGTCGCGCACTTTCTTTACTTTTTAAGTACATCCGTATCGCGCCACCGTTGAAGCCAGTGATTCTTGTATGTGTGCTTGTGTACGCTCCGGCCAATTCTTTTGGCTAAGGCGTGCGACGTGTAAAAACTGTAATTTCCCTTAATAGAATACGTGCCAACGGTACGCTTTCGGAAAAAAAAACGATGAAGCTCAACACGAACAACGCGCCCGCGTTCAGCGCAAAAGAGTGAAGCAAGCGTAAGAAATGTTTTAGGCTTGCTGAAATAGAAGCTAGCAGCGTGTGTTCACTGAGGTCAAATATACTCTTAGCATATTGAAGTGATGGTGCCTGATCTCGATGTGGTTATAGACGAGCCAGTTTGTTTGAAATGACACTGACACTTACACGGTTACACCATTGTTCGAGCATCGCCAAGAGTTTTCAAATCTCAATCACAACTTTGATCTATTGAAAAGATTGAAAAAAAAAACCTTCTCCAACGACGACTTCTTAACTCTCAATCTTTTTGTACATAGGAAAATTGATGCAACCGCGCAAGAATATAAAAGATAGAAACTATATATAAAAGTGGTCGGATGTTTCAAAAATAGTTAGGGATTCATAACACAAAATTATTCTCTTTTTAAGATTGTGATTTTGAAACGGTTGGAGGACCCATCAAATCTGCTAAAAACTTTGGTTGGATTTTTGCCAAGTGCTTCCGCTTCTAAAGGGTCAAAAGCCAACTAAAGAAGTGAGCCATATTGTTTTTTCAAAAGCAGCTGTTTTTCTAGGTACAACTTTGGAAGTATCTTAGACCCTGCTTTTGGCCTTTCAAAATAGTTGAAAACAAAGAGCTCTTTAGTTGTTTCAAAGAAGATAGAGAAAGGAGATAAATTTTATACTTAATTTAACCAAACAACTTACAATTTTTTTTCATAACATACTTGACAGCAGCTTCTCCACAAACAGTCAGTTCACATGATCACATCAGCTTTTTCACAGGTCGTAGCTCAATCAAATAGACCCTTGGTCACTTAAAACTTATTGATTACAAATTGTTTTTAATTTATTTATTTTTTTGCCAGGATGGTTTCTTTTTTAAAACTATTTTGCCTTAGGAAGCTAAGATTTTTTTTAATTCGTGAGTTAGATTGGGCCACACGAGTTGGAATCACACCGAAATGATCTGGCCTTTTTCCCGATACAGCCCGGCCTGGAAATGTTCCACACTTCTCCTCCGTAACACTGAGCTCCTTTCCTCTCTCTGTTTCTCTCACTTTTCACCCCGAAATACTTTTCTTCTGCCTACGAAACTCTCCGTCCAAAAACCCCAACGCTCCGTTGCTGGCAGCGCCGCGGCGATCTCGTCGGCGGCCAAATCTCGAACCCCGGAGAGATCTAACACAACCATCGGTGGAGGTGATCTCGGGGCGGCGTCGTTGAATTGAAGATGCCTGACCTTTGGGAGGAATTCCGGGCGGCGCTCTGCATATCCGGTGGAAACCTCCGCACGCCCCCAACCCTCCCTCCCCGGATCTCACCGGCGGCAGTGACGAAGGTGGCGGCGGCGGCGAGGACCTCCTCAGCACACTGCCCGACGACGTCCTCCTCTACATCCTCAGCGGCCTCCAGTCCGCCGCCGCCGCCGCGCGGACCAGCGTCCTCTCCGCCGCTGGCGCCGCCTCTGGGCGCAGCTCCCGGAGCTGTGGTTCCCACTCCCCGCCGAACCAGCCCGCGCACGGACCAACCGCTGGCGCCGCCTGTGGGCGCACCTCCCGGCGCTGCGGTTCCGGCTCCCCACCAAACGGGTGCGCGCGCTGCCCTCGCCTGCCGCCGCGCGTGCGGCGCTCACTCAACACTCGGCCCCGGCTATCTTGAACCTGAACATCGTCGCCAACGACGCCGACCCGGGGACACGGCCGCGGTACTCCGCCTCGCCGCGCCCCGTCTCACCGGCATGCTCTGTTTCCGCAACGAGGTACCTAAGGATCGGAAGAGGGGGAAATAGCCGATGCCATTGAGCTACCCTGCTTCGACAGGGCTGAACGGCTTCGCCTCCACCTAGGTGACCTTCGCCTCGCGCTTCCACCGTCGGGCGTGTTCACAAAGCTCACCGAGCTAGTTCTGAAGCACGTCCAGTTCCAAGGCACCTCTGACATCGGCGACACCTTCTCGTCAGTCCGTTGCCCTTCGTTGCGGCTACTCTTTCTCTCCGACGCTCGAGGGGTGTCCAATCTTAGTATCTGCTCAGAGTCACTCGTCAGTATGCTTTTGTGTAATCTGAAAGGGTTGCAGCAGCTCACCGTTGTGTCGCCAATGTTGAAATCTCTGTCTATCTGTAATTGCTTCTTCAAGAGGCAACCAGTGGCTGAAATCACTGCTCCGGTTTTGCAAACGTTCGTGTGGCTTGATGAATATGATCCAAGGTGGGTCCAGCTGGTTGAGTTGGCACAGCTACACTACAGACACTGGGGACCTCCTTCGCAGGTGCATGGTATGGATCGACTCTACATCAGTTCAATCAGGGCATTGTGAAGCTATTGCAACGGTTTAAGAAGATCCCTGTTCTTGACATTACAATCATCTATCCAATTGTGAGTATATGCCCATTATCATGGATTCCAAACTTCTCCTTACTTAAATATTGCTGAGTACAACCTTCCAGTATAATACCTTTTGCCCTGTTAATAAAAAGGAGAATTTATAATACCTTTGACCTGTTAATAAAAATAAAGTATGTTTCAAGAATTCAGTATCAGTAGTTGAGAAGATTGCTGAATTATTCTTCTATACTGTCATTATTTTTTGAAGGCAAAAACTGTGGGGAGATCCCCACAGCACTTTCATTTTCTAATTATATACTGTCATTATCGAGTTGAGAAGATTGTATTGATGTTGGTACCATCCATGATGGTGTAACATGTCAATAATTGAAAATCATGCTAGATGACAATGCTGCCTTATTTTCCCCTGGATGTTTTCTTTTGGAAATTGAAATAAGTTTCCTTATCAAATGGGGAATGGGCTGAATGGAAATGAGTTCAGTAGGATATTTAATTGTCAGCATGGGTAGATACAATACCAACAAAGTCTTTTAGTTCAAAGTAGTTGAGGTACACTAGAGATTAAACCCAATAAATGTCCAACCATTAAAAAATAATAACAAGGTACAAGTAATTGTGATAATAGTAAAATATCCATGTGTTCCTATTCATAGATAATTTTTTTTAGGATACTCCATCAACCCTTCTTTTTGTTAGATTTTAATAGAGGTTGAAGCCTGCCTCTTTACATTATTTTCGCACACCGTTGTGTTCTTCTATGCATTATTGATTCTAGAGGTGTTTGTGGGTTATGTCCATCAGTCCATGCCATTTCAACGATGGACAACGTTTTCTTCAATTGGTGCAATCCCTACCAACTTATATCATATTTTCAAACACTACTTTCTTGTATGACCACAGATTATAACTTTTAGGCACACCTAATTTCTTATATAAAATCCTTTTTGTCAGTTGTTCGCGTAGATGCATTGTTATAGTTGTAAAATTTAGCCAAGAATGTGAGTTCAAGAGTGGAGGGTAGTGGGCATATTCAACTCAGTTAAGGCCCAAACACTGTGAGTGTGTAGTTCTCTAGTAATTGTGACCCTTTACTAGCTTTATTTAAGTAAGTCTACTTGGGAAGTTTGCTGAGCTAGCTGAACCCTGTGTGTTCAAAGGCTTTTGCTACTGTTTCTCTGTGTCACTGTAGGCTCAAACCTAACACTTGTAATTTCATTGCTTCATGGTAATGAACTTCGGTACTCTTGTGAAAAAAATTGTGATTCTTTACTCGATAGATCTTCTGTGCTATTACTCAGCAGTACAAGTCTGAAGTAGTTTTGCAGCATTTTGTAACGTTTATCCCTTGTTAAGAAATCATTTATTCTGAAAAGTTGCTTTGTTTCTTGCTGCATATGAAACTTTCCTGTGGCCTTTTATGAATTTGCAGAAGATGGTTTACTTCCAGTACTCCATGGAAGGCCTGCCCACACTGCTGGTTAAGAAATTACACCTGAGCCTAACAACACATGGACATGCTATTGGCTCTTGTGTATTCCATCTCCTTAAGATTTCTACTAGGATAAGAAGTCTGTTTCTTGATATATGTGAAGCGATTGAGGTATTTTTTCACTTTATCACCTATGGTATACTTTGGTTTCTTCGAAAGTGGTGGGTCATTTTTATTTGGTGCACAAATGCTTGACCAATGGTGATACTTCTGGAGTTATGTTCTCTAATTTGCTTCATGTTTTATTTCTAGATATAGTGTATGCATATACTGTAGGAGCTATGTGTTACTATTCCAAAAAAGAACAATGGAAGTTGCAGGAGTACTTTGGGTACTATTATGTGTCAGTGCATATTTTGCTCGCTGGCATCAGATGATAAACTAATCTTATGCTTTACACAGGATTAGTACTAAAGCTGATTGTACTTCTCATGATGCCACACTAAAGGTTCTTTGGAAACCCTAAGAAGCTAAATTCATCAATTATGCACTATTTGTGATTGTCATAAATTTGTGAATTTCTTTTTTGTAACTCTCTTTCTCTACACAGTACAAACTCATTTCTGCAAATTGGCTAACACCAAAAGGAAATCCCATTTCCTTTTCAAAAGACATAACTCTGGAGAATATTATCAAGTCAAGTATACAAGATTGATAGGCAACATAATTCCTAAGCTCATTGTTTACCTTACCATGCAAAAATGCTACATGTACCTTACCTTCCTCCTTCTGCTCTCATCCATTTCATTTCTCTGAATGTCCACTAGCCAGAGCTTTGTCACCTGTATCCTTTGCCTTCCTTTTGCTCGATCTCATCCACTTCATTTCCCTGAATGTCCAGTAGAGAAAGCATTGTCATCTGTATCATGGGAGTACTTTGGACCTCATCCACATACAGCGTCATAGTTCCTACCAATGGAATTCCTTTCTTCTTTACAAAAAAGAAAAAGGAAAGAGAAAGAAATCCTTGTTCATCTCCAAATTTTCCATCTAAAGAAATCATTTCCTATTTCTAATGTTGTTCCTATTGTGAATAGCCATTTTAAAGTTTATTGAGCAGTTAACTGATCTTATGTTTATGCTCCTCTCATCTCAGGAAGGAGCTGCTTGCTCACCAGATTGTCTTTGTCATGAGGAGAAAGACTGGGAAAGTGAGGAGCTCTTCTTGAATTCTCTCCAGGAACTGAACGTTTGTGGATTGAGAGGAGCAGGTTGTGATTTGATGTTTGTGAAACGACTACTGGGATTGGTGGGAGTGCTCAAATCAATTACTATAAACTTTGATCCTAAAGCCACTGTCGATGAGGAGGTTTGTAAGGAGTTACTCGGCTTCTCTGGACCAGAGACTTGCATGAAGATTTCCCTATATCGCAATGGGGCAAAGGTGATGTATACACCGGTAGGCTAGGGCAGCTTTAATAAGGGTCATCTCATGCTGAGTAGTAGTACTAAACATCATATGGCTATAGCATATAGTGTGTAACTATGTATATATCCAACTGATTGTTGTATTATCAAGTGTGGTCTCGTGACCGCTGCTGCCCAACAATCTTATGCATGTATGGTGGTAAAACCAAACATCCATATGACATACAGTTTATATGTTACTAGAACCACACTGAGTCGGCGGATTGATTCAACTGCTGCAGTCAGTAATTGCTGCTTCCCTGGTGTGCCTTGTTCGGCTGTATTGTATTTGTGTGGTGTGGATACTGCATTGCAGTTCCTCCACGGTACTGAAGTAATACAGTATTATATAAGCAAAAGAATGTGTCAGTAAAGTAGATATCAATTTTGTCTAAAAAGAATAGACAACTTCTCCGATCCATTGACTTGTTCAGTTGTTCTTAACTACACTTTGTCAGGCCAGCTACACGTTGAGGTGAAATTGGGTTGTGTAGTGCGGTCGTTATATATATTAACATATTTGAGAATGACAAATGATTTAAGTGTCACGTAACTGCCTCGTGCTTTATCATATCTGGTTTTAACAATCATCAGTAACAATGGCAGATTCTTTAGCAAAGATATAATGATAATAAATAATGGCATGGCATTATCTTTTGATTAGGTCAAAAATAGATTTTGTTTACAAAAACTGATGTCACTCTCTTCCAACTAAGTAGAGGCAACTAAACATGCCTGATTGCGTGTTTTACTGATCAGGTGTATGAAGATAAACTCACATATTTTTAAAAAATAAATAAATACAGGAATTTTTTGCGACTAATGAATCTAGGAATTATGAGATGGTGTCAATTTATCAATCACTCTAGGCATCCACACCACACTTTGTTTCTGGGAAACAAAAACATTTTACGATGTAGATGAACAAAGAAGAGAAGACAACCCGACTCAAACTCTGTAGCCCATTAACTCAGGCTCCAGGCCCAGTCCAAAACTAAATTTGCATGAGGCCCAAACTTCTCTACTAACATGACACACGACATTGTCCCGCATCCACTCCACCGACCGAGAGCTCATTTGCTCGCATCGCAGGCAGCCTCTGTCGTCTCCATGGACACCGAGTTGACGAGCTCTGGTGATGCGGGCGGCTCCTAGGGTTCAGAAATCCCCAAATCCCCATTCCATCGGATTCCATCTTCAGCCTTCTCCGGCGCAGTCGACCGCGGCCATCTGCGGTGTCTGGTAAACACCCCTTTGCCTCCCGATTCCTGCATTTCCCCCCTTGCATTTGCATTCCTCACACATCCATCTCGATCGGTCCCCATTTTCACACAGATTGCCCTGTGCCGCCACCGTCGAACAGCACCTGCTTCGCCGCCGTCCAACACAACCATCTCCGGTGTCTGGTAAGGCCACTTTCCCTCCCCATCGCTGCATTTTCGGATTCCCCGCGTACCCCTCACGCCACCATCTCACTGGCTCGGTCCCCACTGTTCACAGATTGTGCTCGGAGCGAGGCATGGAGGGCTGCTCAAAGATGAGCGCCGGCGCGGCGTCCGGCCTCCCTGAAGGCCCCTGGTGGATATCCTCTCCCGCGTCCCTGCCAAGTCCGTCTGCCGCTTCAAGTGCGTCTCCAAGGGCTGGTGCGACCTCATCGCCGATCCTGCCATCCGCAAGAAGCTCCGCCAAGCCATGCAAGGACTGTTCGTCCAGACGACCGATGTTGGAGTTACCCGTATCAGTTTCAGTTTCATCGACCTGGCAGTGAGCCCGTGCCTCTGGACATCGACCCTTCCTTCTCCTTCCTGACGGAAATGACTGGGATCAGGACCTTGTTCTTCTTGGATTCCTGCAACGGTCTTATCCTTTTTGGGCATAATCGGGAGCCAACTCATGCATCGGCTGGTGACTACCGGTGTGCAACCCGACCACAGAGGAATGGTTAGGCGTGCCTGCTTGCGGCTCCGTGCCGCGAATAAGCCACACCTATTTGGCTTCGATCCGTCCGTGTCCTCTCACTTTCACTTGGTCCTGTTCCAGATGCTCGATGCTGACACGAAGGTAGTGTCGTTGCATGTTTACTCATCTGAAACTGGGACCTGGAGTCAAAACCAGTTGGAAGGCCAAATTGATGGAATAAATGAGCAAGGGCCGACACAAGTCGTAGTTTTAGATGGATGGGTGATGCAAGGCCAAATGGATTACCAAAATGAGCAAGTGCAGTGGCAGTTGGTAGGCCAAGTTGATGAGCAAGGGCAGTTCCAGCAGTTGCAAGGCCAAATTGATGAACAAAATGAGCAAGGGCAGTTGGAAGGCCAAATTGATGAACAAAATGAGCAAGGGCAGTTGGCAGGCCAAATTGATGAGCAAGGGCAGGGGCAGTTGGTAGGCCAAATTGATGAACAAAATGAGCAAGGGCAGTTGGAAGGCCAAATTGATGAACAAAATGAGCAAGGGCAGTTGCAAGGCTGGCATAATCAATTTAAACTAGAGGTTCTCGACAATCATTGTGCCTTTGTTAATGGCCTGCTACATATGATAGTTTGGGGCCCAGAAAGAAAGCACATACTTGCTGTAGATTTACAAGGGAAGGCAAAAAGGATCATCACTGTGCCAGGCATGGCTGATTTGAGCCAAAGTGCACATTATTTAGGTCAATCCCAAGGGCATCTACATTGTGTGACTATAAAATCAGCTCATGAAATTCATGACACAATATCCATCTGGGTTCTTCAGGATTATGATACCTACGAGAGGAATGGGCGTTGAAGACGACTGAATTCTTTGGATGTCTTTGGAGAAACGAAGCCAGGCTAGAGTATTTTGTGGTTGACATTCATCAAGATTGCAATGTGCTTTTCTTTTTTCATCAGTTGACCAAAAGCTGATAGCATACAACAGTTTTCTGCAATTCTCTACTTGGCTCGAACTCATTTGTTGGAATTGGCTGAACCAATGGATATCGCGTTAATATGTAGATTTACTATTTATTGTTCAGATCGCTTTGCGTATCTAAATGATTCCCGTTCTTACATACGTTTTCAAATTGTCTCCATTGAAAAGTTTGCTGAGAAGTTCACCGTTCTTATGTTCATGCTCCTCATTGCAGGAGAATCTTGTTGCCAGGTTGTTTTGTCATGGGAAGGAAGTCTGGGGAAACTGAGGCGCTTGTCTGAATTCTCTCCAGGAATTGCACATTTGTGGATTTAACGGATCAGATTATGATTCTGCATTTGTGAAACGTCTACTGGGATGGGCAGGAAAGCTCAAATCAATTAATATAGACTTTGATCATCATCAAACCACTGTCGTGAGGGGAGCTTTGTAAGGAGCTATTGGGCCTCTCTGGACCAGAGAACTTTACATGAAGATTTACTTATATCGCAATGGGGCAAAGTTATGTATACACCGGTCGGATAAGGGCAGCTCTGAGGGCCGTCTTGCAAGTAGTAGTAGTCGTCGTCATATATGGCTGTAGCGTAGTGTGTAACTGTGTGTCCCATCAGCTTTGTTTTCTCTATTGTGTTTCGTGCCTGGGCCCAATCTTATAAATGTATGAAGAAACAAAATTTCCGTATGACATACATTCTGTTTGTCACCAGAGTAAGCTGATTCAACTGCCAAATTCACTAATTGCTACTTCCTGGTTCTGTTTGCGTTTGCTAATTTAGCCTCGATTTTTAGTGTAAAATGGGATTGAGTCTCTGTTTCAGAACTGGCTAGACGGGCTTGGCTGCTTGTGTGAGGGTGTGGATACTGTGTTGCTCGGAAGAGTTTGTGCTATTGAAGTATTGAGTTTATCAGACATTCGTGAGAAGATGTTTCCAGCTCTTCCATGGTACTGCGTCTTGTACTATGTTCACGTTGCACATTCCATCTTTTTTTTTGGATGCAATACTACTGGTGTGTTAGAAGTGAAGATAAATTAATGTCACTTGGCAGTATGTTATCACATTGCGTTTGTTTTCTCGATGGTTTTAAGTAGTGATTCATAAGATGTTCAATGTGGATAACTATTTCCATTTTGCACACCATTTGTGTCCAGCGCTACGAGATTTTTTTTTTTTTTTTTTTTTTTTGAGAATGACGAGCTGATCACAGCGCTCAGCCACCATGGCTTACGCACCTCACCTATGAGGAGTGCGTCTTGTAGTACTGCCCTATGAGCACCTCAGAAGGGGTGGCCGGCGGATCGGGATTCTCGAGGTCACCATTCGCGGGTGGCGGCGCAGCCCAGGGCAGCGTCGCTTCGGCAATGCATGTGGGAGGAGAATCTGGAAAATCAGGAAAAGGTCACGACACCGAGGATTTGAACCGCGGTGGGTAGCGTCATTTGGGCCGTCTGCCAATTTGACTTTGAAGCCAGTAAGTAAAGCGCTTCACGAGATAGGACGGCGAACAGAGAGACGGCCGGATCATACTTTGTAGCCCATTTGCTCAGTCGCCAGGCCCAGACCAAAACCCAACTTTTACGTGACTCGCCAGGCCCAGACCAAATAGAACTATACACACATCGTCGTCCTCTCTCCGCCTACAGAGCTCTTCCGGCCGCGGCCAGTGCGGTGCGGACCCCCGACCACAGTGCACGCGCTTCTGGGGTTAGCGATCCCCCAAATCATCCGCACAGCGCCTGCTCCGCCGCCGTCGAACGCTCTCCCTGTGTCGCCGGCGTCGAACACAACCATCTCCGGTGTCTGGTAAGGTCGCTTTATCGCTGCATTTCCGGATTCCCCCGCGGACCCCCTCACGCCTCCATCACGCTCGTTTCCCACTGTTGACAGATTGTGCTCGGGCGAGGATGGAGGGCTGCTCAAGACGAGCGCCGGCGCGGCGTCCGGCCTCCTGAAGGCCCCCTGCTGGAGATCCTCTCCCGCGTCCTCCCAAGTCCATCTGCCGCTTCAGAGTGCGTCTCCAAGGGCTGGTACGACCTCACCGCCGCCCCTCCGCAAGAAGCTCTGCCAGCCCATGCAGGGGGTTGTTCGTCCAGCCGGCCGAGATTGAGGACCCTAGTTTCAGTTTGATCGACCTGACAGCAAGATCCGTGCCATTTTCCTTCTCCTTCCTGACGGAAATGACTGGGATCAGGACCTTCTTCTTCTTGGATTCCTGCAACGGTCTTATCCTTTTTGGGCATAATCGGGAGCCAGCTCATGCATCGGCTAGTGACTACTTCGTGTGCAACCCGACCACAAAGGAATGGTTAGGCGTGCCCGTCTGCGGCTCCCGTGAACGAATAAGCCACACCTATTTGGCTTTTGATCCGGCCGTGTCCTCTCACTTTCACTTGGTCCTGTTCCAGATGCTCGATGCTGACACGAGAAGGTAGTGTCGTTGCATGTTTACTCATCTGAAACTGGGACCTGGAGTCAAAACCAGTTGGAAGGCCAAATTGATGGACTGAATGAGCAAGGGCTGATGCAAGGCGTAATTTTGATGGATTGGTGTTCCAAGGCCAAATTGATGAACAAAATGAGCAAGGGCAGTGGCAGTTGGTAGGCCTCATTGATGAGCAAGGGCAGGGGCAGTTGGTAGGCCAAATTGATGAACAAAATGAGCAAGCACAGTAGGAAGGCCAAATTGATGAACAAAATGACCAAGGGCAGTTGGAAGGCCAACTAGATGAACAAAATGAGCAAGGGCAGTTGGAAGGCCAAATTGTCGAAACAGAATGAGCAAGCACAACTGAAAGGCTGGCATAATCAGTTTAAACTAGGGGTTTTCGACTATCATTTGTGCCTTTGTTAATGGCCTGCTACATATGATAGTTTGGGGCCCAGAAAGAAAGCATATACTTGCTGTAGATTTACAAGGGAAGGCAAAAGGATCATCACTGTGCCAGGCATGGCTGATTTGAGCCAAAGTGCACATTATTTAGGTCAATCCCATGGGCACCTACATTGCGTGACTATAAAGCGGTTGATGAAATTAATGACATACTATCCATCTGGGTTCTTCATGATTATGATACGGAGGAATGGGTGTTGAAGAGGACTGTGAATTCTTTGGATGTCTTTTGGAGAAACAGAAGACATGCTAGAGTATTTTTGTGGTTGACATTCATCAAGATTGCAATGTGCTTTTCTTTTTCATCAGTTGACCAATAAGCTGATAACTTACGACATGGACCGTAAGGGAAGTGACTGTGCTTGCCACTTTCCAAGATTCAAACCCGGCGATTATTTTGCTCGTTACATTCCTATTTCTTAGGATCACCTGCTCTGAAAGTGTGTGCTCCAAGTATGACCTACCAGGTTGGTTAAAATTCCAGTGGACTCAGGTGAAATGTTTCTCCCTGTGCTTGGATTTGCCTTCTTAATTTGTAATGCAAGTCTGTTGAGACTTTGGATGTATGCCTTCTTAATTAGTGCTCGTACTTGGATGTATGCCTTTTTCATGCTTTTTAATCTAATTAGCACTGCAAGCCTGAATGACCTGAATATTGACTGCTACTGGTGGGTGCTGGCTGTGGCTTGGCTGCTGCACTTGTGTTTTCTGCACTTGTGTATCTGGACTAATGTATTTCAGTGTTACATATAGTGTCTACATGTACTTGGCATCTTGACTGTTTTTAATTACTCACAAAAGCACTCTCCTATGGTGCATATAACATGCTTGCTGAAGTGTGATATTAAAGGACATATTTCTTTACTGGCAAAAACACTAGAGAATCTATATCATAGTGTATATGTACTACTGTCTCTGCATTTGGTGAAACACATGTTGCTGATAGTAGAAAAACAGTTAATCAGTAATCACTTAGTTAAAATGGTCATCAGCCACTGTTGTCGAATTTGAAACTGAATGTCTGAAGGGCAGCATTTTTGTCAAACTTCAAAGCTTAATTTAAACTGTTGTTGGAATTTGAAACTGAATGTCTGAAGCCACTTAGTTATATGGATTTCACCTATAACCCAATACACAAATTTGATGTTGTTCTCAAGTGTAGTGTATGGGCTGACGAAAAACATGATTATCTGTAGCAATGGTTCAGTAATTGGACACTAAATACTTGATCAATGTAGCTCTGCCAGTTGCTCTAAAACTGACAGTTTCAGTTAAACTGCCTGAACTGTTTCTGAACTTGAGTTTCATTTAAACTGACAGAACTTTGGAGCACCTCTATCTATTAAACTGTGAGGAATCAAACCTTGTGTCAAATGTGTTTATATCTCTTTCCTTGTGTTGGCTGCTGTGGTCAGGTTTGTTTTGTTACTGACATAGCAATTACCATATAGATATAGCTATCTAATGGAATAACAATGATGATGGTTTTGTTGCTGCAATGGCAAAAGCTAATGCATGAAAATTTACATCTTTATGTTTTGTTTGTCGACTGTCCTGCTGCATTTTCTTTATGGTAGACATCACTGTCAGCTATATACTGGTAGCTAGTAATTAACCATTGCCAGCATTAGCTATATCCTGAATTAACCATGTTTTTAACATCACTGTCCTACTGCTACTGCTTGTGATCTGTGATGGTTCTTTAATTTGCTGCCATTAGACTTAGGGCACTTTGCTAGTACTACCACTTGATCTGTGATGGCTTATGTCAACTTTCCTGGACCTTTTTCAGATTGTTGGCGATCAGTGGGACTGTAGCACTACTACTTGATTACTGAAGTGGCTGTAGTGTGTAACCAAATGTTAGCTTATTCTCTTAGCCATTAAGACTGTGTTCTTCAAACTAAATAGAAAGTGCTACTTGCTGGCATAACTGAAACAATTGAGTTTTGGTAAGAAATTGCTAATTCATGCTTTAATAGCAGTAACCAAATGTATCCAGTGATTTGTTTACCTCAACTTAGCCTTTAGATCTCTATAATGGTCAGAGAAGTGACCAGTTATTGTGTTGCCCTTCCCAGCTCACACTCTACACTATGAGATGGACCAGATGTTACAGCAGACCACGTTCTGTTGCTGCAGCAGTGCACTCTCAACTCAATCTATGCATGTAACTAGTTACTAGCCTCAAGAACTTGTTTAGGCTGCAAATATGATAACCACAGGACAAGACTCATTAATTCTTTTGTAGTGCTCTGTTTTTTTTTTTGTCATAATGCCTGATGATCTAAATATTGGGGTAGGTCAGCTGTGCATATAATCTTATTTCTTGGTTCATGTGTTTAAACTTTGAAGAAAGATACCACTGTTCCTCATTAATATTTGAAATCTCTCAATGTTGACAGTGATTTCCACAATCTGCCAACTGAATCTCTCAAGCACCACTGTTCCAAAATGTGGACGTTTGACTAGTGCAGTGCTGTTGATGGCTGGGTTGTTGAAGTTGTGTTGCCAAACACTAGTCTCAAAACAGCTCAGCTTCATTAGTTAAGTTGTTGTTCAAGTTGTTTTGCCAAACACTAATCTGAAACAGCTCAGCTTCATTAATTAAGCTGTTGGTAAAGTTGTTTTGTAGAAAAACAGCTTAGCTAATGAAGCTAAGCTGTGCCAAACAGCCCTTAACGGAAACTAGGAATATTCAGGAATAATTCACAAAAAAAGGGAATATTCATGAATTGGTTCCATCATGTTACATGATCAAAATTTTGATTTTTTTTTTTTGAATATTCATGATTGTGCTACGGCAGTCGACTTGACTGACAAGATCATGAACTTTGAAAAAAAAAATTTGTTTGGGCCAGAATGGGCAGGTGAGCTCATTTGCATTAGAATGAAATGGGATTTTCTCCAGCAGAGCCCGGCCTAGGGGTCGCTCAAGTCGACATGGTTGCTCCTGTTATGGAAACGATCACGTGGATTGATAGATATGATCCCATCTCGGTCCATCCTGGTGAGATGATGCATCTGTGGAGTCTGTCAACCAGCTTTGCATATGAATTTTCTGATGTGCATCAGTACAATTGGGGCACTGTGAAGTTATTGCAGTGCTTTCAGAAGATCCGTTATCTTTCCATTTCGATCATCTGTCCACGTCCACGTGTGAGTACTCTGTATACGTCCTATTATCATGCATCTGAAACTTTTCTTTACTTTAGTATTGCAAAGCACAATTGTCTAGTAATGGTAAGTTTGTAAAACAAACTACTTTGGAGCAGTAATGTTGATAGATATCTAGGTAGTCAAGCAACTGACTGTCAATATAATGCCAGTTGAAAGGACCTTCAGTTGTAGGGACATGTGCAACCGTCAAATGTATAGATGACTATTTGATCTGGCAAACTAATGAATTGGGGATTTTTTTTTATCCCACCTCATGCCAAATGGACTGATGCTGCAAGACACACATTCATTACTCTTGATGAGTAACTGAGCAAACATTATTCATTCTTTAATTAAATACAAAGTGTTTATCAGGATCATAGCTGAGAGTAGTGACGAGTTAATCTGATATCCTGTTGTTATCTTGATGAGTAGCTGAGAAGATTGTCTTGATGTTGCTATCATCCATGATGGTCCTACAGCATAAAATTGAAAATCATGCTAGATGACTATGCTGCCTATATTTTCCCATGAATGTTTGTTTTGTTGACAACAAGTCTCAGTATCAAGTGTGGAATGGGGTGAAAGGAAATCGAGTTATCAGTATGGGTAGACACAATAACCACAACAAAACATTTTAGTTTGAAGCTAGCTACTTGAGGTATGCTAAAGATTAAGCCTAATAAGTATCCATACATTAAAAAAAGTAAGGTATAAGTAATAGTAAAATGGTATCAGTAAGGTATAAGTAATAGTAAAATGGTATCTTTTTGGGAGATATTCCAAAGTATCGCTTTATAAACCCGTCTCGTTTTAGGTTTGTTTGCGCCCTGCTGCCTCTCTCTTAACTGTATTCTTTTGTGCACTAGTGACTCTAGTGGCATTTGTTGGATATCTCCATACCATTTCAATTATGTCATTTTCCATAATATAGCATGGAAATGGAGCTAAGAGCATCTCTAAAGCCCCTATTTGAGCCTCAACTCTAAATTCTAGAGGCTTGAGGTAAACAATGAACTCCGTGGAGCCCTTAGATGGACCCCTATTTTCCATGCCACCCCAAATTATAATCTCACACCTCCGGATTAATAAAAGCCCCTATTTAGTGGGTCCCACCCACTTTTCCTCCTCCATTCAAGCACGCAACACGGAGCCGTCGATGCCGCCGTCCGCCCGTGCGTGCAGCGGCGAAGCGGCGGGAGGCGGGCGCCGCTAGAGTGCCCGTGGCCATGGGGCGCCGCCGCCGCCGCCTAGAGCTACTCCGGCGGGCCGTATCGTGCAGCGATGGGAGAGAGAGGGAAGCGACGGAGACCCCCGTAGTCAAGCTCGCACGCACGCCGTGATTCTGCGGCGCCAAGACAGCCCACGCCCGCCCAGCAGCGACTCGCCCCCATCGTCCCCACCACTGTGCCGCGGCCGTGTCTTCTTGCTTGCGGCCGCGACCCCGCCGCCACACTCGCGCTTGCCCAGCTCGCCCGCTCCGCCATGACCGCCACAGCGCTCGTCGGCGCAGTCGCGCCGCCGAGAAACACCCGTGCTGGCCTCTCTCTCTCCTCCGGTGGAGCTCCCTGAATCTCCCTCTTGTCGGCAACAGAACGTGAGCACTGAATCTCCCTCCCGCCGGCGACAGAACGTGAGCAAAAAGAGGGAGGAAATTTGGGGGCTCCGTTTGGTGCTATGGCTGGAGCTGGAAACCAAATTAGGCCAACAAAAATTAAGAGGGACACCTAAATCGAAAATAGCGGCTCTGATTTGTGGTTTACTATTGGATTTGGTCTAAGAAACCTTGCAGCCTTGCAGGGCTGTTGGGGCGACAAGTCAGCAACAATCATGTGTGATCTTGCTGTGGTTATCCATGACTCAGTTTAGCCGTGGATGATCTTATTCTTATCGATGTTACAATGTGAGTGTAGCAGAGGATTATATTAGGCTTGCTTCGCTTGATTTTCTGCTCCACAAGGTCTTGAAATCACTGAAAAGAACCCAGCAAATGTGCTTTCTATTTTTTTAGGCACTTACAAAACTTATCGATTTACAAATTCTTTTTAAACTATATCGGACTGCTTTATTAATTTTGTTTTTAAAAAACTAATCGGAGTGTTTTAAGAACCTAAGGGCCCGTTTTACTTCTTTGGAATTTGGAGGAATTGGAATCTACTTACTAAATGAGTAAAAAAATACACTATGGGTCCTCAAACTATTCGTCTCCTCCCGTTTACATCCTTCAACTTTCAAACTAACTACCTAAGTCCTCAAACTATTCACCTCCTCCCATCTACATCATCAAACTTTCAAACCAACTACCTAGGTCCTCAAACTATTTGCCCCTCCCATTTACGTCCCTCAAACTTTCAAACCGATTATCTAGGTCCCTTATCGGGCAATCTTTGGCTGGCCACGTGGCCGCCTCGATTGGTCATGCATGCTACTGTTTAGGGTGAATGACCAACCAGGAGGCCCACGTGGCCAAAGACCATGCACATGGGGCGATGGGGACTAGATAGTTATTTAAAAGTTTGAGGATGTAGATGAGAGAGCCAATAGTTTGAGGACCTAGTTAGTTGGTTTGAAAAGTTTGAGGACGATGAGAGAGGCGAATAGTTTGAGGACCTAGGGTATTTACTTTACTAAATTAAGCTATTTAGTTTGGAATTTGAGATTCCATAACTTTCCAAAGTTCACAAATAAGCCTATCTCAAAAGGGTGTTTCGCGGGTCGGTCAATGGAACTCAATTCCTATCTCCCACCTTATGAATTTGAGATAGGCTTGTTGTGAACTTTGGAAAGTTATGGAATCTCAAATTCCAAACTAAATATCTTAATTTAGCAAGTAGATTCCAATTCCTCCAAATTTCGGAAAGCCAAGCGGGCCCTAAGATTTTTGTCAGCTGATAGTTGGGCCAGGCGACTTGGTGCAGCCCAGCCCAGCCTGTGGCCAGTGGCCAGACTTCTCTGTCACGCGACACTGTGAGCTCTTTCTCTCTCTCACGAGTGACGAGACTCTCTGAGCTCCGTCCTCTAAACCCAAAACCCTCCGCACTCAGATTTCGCCGGCGACCAACACAGAAAATCTCGAACCCTGGGAGAGAGATCCAACACAACCGAGGTGGAGGTGGTTTCGAGGCGGCGGCGTTGAATTGAATTGACGATGCGTGAGATTTGGGAGGAATTCCGGGCGGCGCTTTGCATCTCTGCGGGAGATCGCCGCACGCCCCCATCCCTCCCTCCCCGGATCTCGCCGGCGGCGGCGGCGGCGAGGAGGTGGAGGAGGAGGACCGCCTCAGCGCGCTACCCGACGACGTCCTGCTCTTCATCCTCCGCTGGCTCCCGGCCGCCACCGCCGCGCGGACCAGCGTCCTCTCCCGCCGCTGGCGCCACCTCTGGGCGCAGCTCCAAGTGCTGTTCTTCCCGCCGCCTGCCGAACCTGCCTCGCGCTGCCCGCGCCCGCTATCGCCGCGCGGACCAGGGTCCGCTCCCACCGCTGGCGCCGCCTCTTTGCGCATCTCCCATCGCTGCGTTCCCCGCTCCCTGCAGAACCAGCCCGTGCGCTGCCCTCGCCTGCCTCTGCGCGCGCGGCGCTCGCCCAACACTCGGCCCCCAGCGCTCCTGATTCTAGGCATCATCGCGAAAGACGCCGACCCGGGGACATGACCGAGGTACTCCGTCTCGCCGCGCCCCGCCTCACCGGCATGCTCTTTTTCAGCAATGTGGTACCTGAGGATCGGTGGAAGGAGGAGATGGCGGAGGACGCCATTGAGCTGCCCTGCTTCGACACAGCAGAATGGCTTACCCTCCAGTTAGGTTACCTTTGCCTCTCGCTTCCACCATCGGGTGTGTTCGCAAAGCTCACTAAGCTAGTTCTGAGCAATGTCCGGTTCCAAGGCGCCTCGGACATTGGCGACACCTTTTCATCGGCCCGTTGCCCTTCTCTGCGGCTACTCTCTCTGTTTAACATTCATGGGGTGTCACAGCTCACAATCTGTTCAGAGTCTCTCCTTACTATGCATTTGCGAAATCTGAAAGGGTTGCAGCAGCTCACCATTGTGTCACCAATGCTTTTTGAACTGCATATCTGGAACTGCTTCTTCAAGAGGCAACCGGTGGCTGACATCAACGCTCCGATTTTGAAAAAGCTCAGGTGGTTTGATCAATATGATCCGAGGTCGGTCCAGCTGGGCAAACTGGCATATCTATGGGAATTGGGGGCCTCCTTTTTGCAGATACATGTTATGGGTTGCCTCAGCATCAGTACAACTGGGGCACTGTGATGTTATTGCAGCACTTTAGAAAGATCCCTGGTCTTCTCATTACGATCAACTATCCAACTGTGAGTATACACTTTTCTCTTATTTGAATTAACCTTCTAGTAAATGTAAGTTTGTAGTAGTAACAAAATCTACTTTGTAGTGGTAGTGATTGCTAGATCTTAGTGTAGTCAAGTAACTGAGTAATCAATAAAGTGACTGGTGAAAGAACATGCAGTTGCAGGACCAATTGTACAAACATAACATGTATTGCTATGTTCACTATTGTCAAGCTTGCCTATATGAGGGCAAGAGTGCAAGCATTGAAATGCATGCATGCATTTAACTATTTGATTTGATCTGGCAAACAAATGAACTGGGGATTTTGGATCCCACCTCAGTAGGATATTTAGTTATCACTTATCAGCATGGGTAGGTACAACACCAACTAAGCTTTTAGTTCAAAGTACTTGAGGTAGGCTAGAGATTAAACCCAATAAATATCCAACCTCAGCCTACCCCAACTTGCTTTGGACTGACAGGCTTGGTGTGGTTTGGTAAATATCCAACCTCAGTAGGCAGTGGGCATATTCAATTCAGTTAAGGCCCTAACAGGGTGAGTGTGTAGTTTTCAAGTATTGTGAGTCTTCACTAGCTTTAAGTAAGTCTGCTTTGGGAAGTTTGCCAAGCCGGCTGAACCCTGTGTGTTCAGTGGCTTCTGCTACTGTTTCTCTGTGTTGCTTCAGGCTCAAATTTAACACTTGTAATTTCATTGCTTTGTGGTAATGAAATTTGGTTGTGCCGCTGTGGAAAAAATTGTGGTTCTTTTCTGGAGAGATCTTCTGCGCAACAGCTACTTTGTTTCTTGCTGCATATAAAATTTTCTTATGGTCTTTTGTGTATTTGCAGAAGATGGTTTACTGCCAGAACTGGATGGAAGCCCTGACCTCACTGCCAGTTGAGATATTAAACCTGAACATAGTACCATGTGGACATGCAATTGGCTCTTGTGTGTTCCATTTCCTTAAGATTTCTACTTGTTTAAGATGTCTGTTTCTGGAGATATGCCAAGGCATTAAGGTATTCTTTTTCACTTTATCTGCCATCGACTACTTTGGTTGCTTGGAAAGTGGTGGAATGTTTTTACTTGCTGCACTAATGCTTGACCAATGGCGATGCTTTTGGAGTTATTTTCTAATTTTCTTCATGTTTTGTTTCTAGATGATAGTGTATGCATATACTCTAGCAGCTATGTGTTACTCTAAAAAGTACAATAAAAAAAATCGCTCGAGTACTTTGGGTCCTATTTAAGTGCCGGTGCAGATTTTGCTTGCTGGCATAAACTTATGATATGCCTTACACAGGGTCTGTATTAATGCTGATGGTACTTCTCATGGTGTGACACGAAGGACTAAGGTTGTGTTTGGTTCTGGGAGAATAGGGATGGGATGGATGCATTCCTGTTTTTTTTTTTTTTTTGGGTGTGTGTGTGTGTGTGTGTGTGGGGGATGGGGATGTCTCTGCTATGTGTTTGGATGGAGGGATAGGGATGCCCATGCCACCCTGTCCTCTGCCCCAGTTCACTCTGCCTCGCCCTCCAGCACTGAGCTCGTTAAACTCTGGTCAAGCGAGTTTACCCACACTGTGGCGTGGCCAAGCTTGTGCTAGGGGTGCTTGTCGAGGTCGCCCACCAGTGCTCTCCTGCGCCGCCTTCTCTTCCAGAGCCGGGCTCAGTGTGAGCGCCGGGCTGCTTTCTTCTTTGGTTCGGGCGCAGTGTGGCTGCTGTGAAGGCAGGTGTGCCCAAATGGAAGATGGAAAGAGGAAAAAGAAAAGATGTGCCAACAGACAAGAACGTCGACCGGGGATTTCCTTCGTTTCTAAGGGATGCCTAGGGACGGCATATTAGGGGAATATTCTGTCCTAGGGATAGTTCCATCATACCTGTCCTTGAACCAAACATCAGGATTACGCCATCAAGGCTTTGTTGTAATGTAACCCTAAGAAGCTAAATTCATCGATCATACACTATTTGCGATTGGCGTACTTGTGGGTTTTTTATTTCTGTAACTCTCTTTCTCTACACAGTCAAACTCATTGCTGTGCAATTGGCTAAAACTAAAAGGAAATATTGTTTCCTTTTCAATGGACACAACTTTAGAGCTCGGTAATCAAGGATTAGCTCACTTTTTAGCTTACCTTTCAAAGAATGCTACTAGTACTTTGCCTTCCTTCAATTGGTCTCATCCACTTCATTTCTAGAGAGCTTTGCTATCTGTATCTTGGTGGTACTTTGGATCTCATACTTGTACGACGTCCATAGTTTCTATCAATGGAATTCCTTTTCAATAAAAAAGGAAAGAAAGAAAGAAATCTTGTTTACCTGCAAACTTGCCTGTATCTGAATCGTTTCCTCTTTCTATTGCTATTGGTTAGTAGCCATTAGCTATTGTAATGTTTGATGAGCTGGTAGCCAAGCTTATGTTTATGCTCCTCATCTCAGGAACAAGCTGCTTGTTCACCAGATTGTGTTTGCCATCAGCTGCATGACTGGGAAAGTGAGGAGCTCTTCTTGAATTCTCTCCATGAGCTGAAGGTTTGTGGATTGAGAGGAGCAGGTTGTGACTTGACATTTGTGAAACGACTACTAGGATGGGCAGGAGTGCTCAAATCAGTTACTATAGACTTTGATCCTAAAGCCGCTGTTGGTGAGGAGGTTTGTGAGGAGTTGCTGGGCCTCTTTGGACCAGAGACTTGCATGAAGATTTATCTATACCGCAATGGGGCAAAGGTGATGTATACACCGCTAGGCTAAGGCAGCTTTAATAAGGGGGTCTCTTGCTGAGTAGTACTTAGTCATGTGGCTGCATAGCGTGTAATGTATCCAGTTGTTAACTTCTATGCCCAATCTTATGCATGTATGAAGAAACAAAACTTCAATATGACATGCATTTTTGTTTGTCAGTAGAATATAAGACGATTCAGCTGCTGTAGTCACAAACTGCTACTTTCCTGGTGTGCCTTATTTAGGTTGCAGTTTCATTTGCAAATTTAGCCTTGATCTGTAATGTAATCAGGGATTAGCATCTGTGCAAGACCTAGCTAGACGGGCTTGGATGTTTGTGTGGTATGGATTCTGCGTTGCACTGAAGGGAGACTAGGTGCTATTGCAGTTATCAGACACAATATTCACTCAGACCCTTGCTTCACATGATTTTGCACCGACGATGCACAAACTTTGCGGCCCATTTGCAGCTCAATTGCTCCCCAGGTCGCAGTGCCGAACCTCTTCATCATCACCGGGTGCGAGCTATGATTGACTTGCATGCAAACCATTCTCGGAATTTGCTTCTTCAATTTCAGGATCTCTTGGCTTACTAGTTTGATTTTGGATCCTAGAAAACTGTTCAAATTGAAGAACTTCCATTAGCAGGGCAAAACACTGCATTTAGCTATGTTTTAACAGAAGCTTGCCACGACTATTACATGATCACTAATCAAAGTATCACTGGATGGATAGTGAACGAGATTTTCCAATGCCTTGTAAGTGAAGAAGAAACAGGGCCAACGATGGCAGTGCCAATCCCCTGTCACGGCATACCTTTGCTAAATTCATTGCATGTTTGCAAAGGTCCCCCTCCCTTGACCAGCTAAAATCCCACAACGCAAACTTAGAACCTGGATTCAGTGCGACATTGAACTTGTTGCACTACAAAAGTTTCTAACTAACTAATAAATAAATTTGGTAGTCCATAGCCACCTTTTTTTTGGTTTCTAAGCATGTTACAGAATCGTCTGAATCAAGGTGGCTTAAGACCATTTGGAGCCATTCCGAGTGATTCATGTGAAATGAATCCAATTCTCACCACCAAACAAGGTCAAATTGAAAATTTTACATCATTTTGAGGTTAGCATCATTGGGCTCTCGTAGATCTCACTTAAAGCTATATTGCCAATCTTGAGCACATGTTGCGGGATTAAACGACCATATGTGTCATTGTAGTAACTGGCATGTTTGGAACCCATTAATTTCACATGAATGTTATAGAAATTCCTGGCAATCTTTCAATTTCACAGGTAAAAAGCTAAGTTCATGAAAAAAAATTGTGTTACAAACAGGACCTAAGAGTATAATCTAGGGCCTCAAATCCTTAATTTAAATAAAATAAAAATGAGTGTATATTAAATAACAGGTACAATAATCGCACCATATATGATCCTTGAAGAATATTATAAGTGGACCGGGTTGGGCCAGGTGAGTTCGTTTGCGCTAGAATGGAGTGGGCTTTTCCCCAAAACAGCTCGGCCTAGTGGTCGCTCAACGCCTCCGTCCCCAAAACACCAATTCTCCGGGCACGGCAGCCCTGGTCGGCGATCAGCCGAGAAATCCGCCAACGCCGGCGGGAGAGATCCAACACAACCGAGGTGGAGGCGATCTCGCGGCCACTACGTTGGATCGGATCGACGATGCGTGACATTTGGGGGAAATTTCGGGCTGCTCTGTGCATTTCCGGGGAAACCGCCGCACGCCTCCAACCTTTTCGCCCCCAGATCACACCACCGCCGGTGACGAAGGCAGCGCCGGCGAGGGCCTTTCACCCCGGGTCATGCCGCCGCTGGTGACGAAGGCGGCGCCAGCGAGGGTCAGCCACTCCCAGATCTCGCAACTGCCGGTGATGAAGACGTCGGCGGCGGCGGCGACGAGGGGGAGAAGGAAGACCTTCTCAGCGCGCTCCCCGACGACATCCTCGTCCTCGTCCACCTCCCTTCTGCCGCGGCCGCCGCGCGGACCTGCGTCCTTTCCCACCGCTGGAGCCGCCTCTGGACGCAGCTCCCGGAGCTGCGATTCCCGCTCCCCGCCGAACCGGTTGCTGCGCGGCCCTCGCCGGTCACGGCGTGCGCGGCGCTCGCCCGCCATGAGGCGCCCGCGCTCCTGCGCCTGAGCATCGTGGCTAACGACGCGCTGACCCGAGCGACACGGCCGCGCTACTCCGCCTCGCAGCGCCTCGCCTCACCAACGGGCTCCATTTCCACAACGTGGTGACGAAGGTTCCTCATCAACTGAAGGTTGAGATGCCCTGCTTCGACAGGGCCGAACAGCTTATTCTCCGCCTAGGTTACCTTCGCCTGGTGCTGCCACCGTCCGGCGTGTTCACCAAGCTCACCATGCTGGAACTGGTCAGCGTCCACTTCCCAGACGCCCGCGACATCGGCGACGCCTTCTCGTCTGCTCGTTGCCCTTCATTGCGACAACTTCGTCTCATCGACACTCAAAGGGGTGTCCAACCTCGCTATCTGTTCAGAGTCTCTCCTAAGCTTGTGGTTGGGAAATGTCAAAGGGTTGCAGCAGCTCACTGTTGTGTCACCAATGCTGGTAGAACTGCTTATTACTTTCTCCTTCGTCAGGCAACCAGTGGTTGACATCGTTGCTCCTGTTATGGAAACGATCACGTGGATTGATAGATATGATCCCATCTCGGTCCATCTTGGTGAGATGGTGCATCTACGGAATCTGTCAACCTTATGCCCTGCATATAAATTTTCTTTGTGAGCAGTACAATTGGGGCACTGTGAAGTTATTGCAGTGCTTTCAGAAGATCCCTTATCTTTCCATTTCGATCATCTGTCCACCTGTGAGTACTCTGTATATGTCCTATTATCATGCATTTGAAACTTTTCTATACTTTATTAATATTGCCAAGTACAATTGTCTAGTAACGGTAAGTTTGTAACAAAAACTACTTCGGAGTAGTAGTGTTGATAGATCTTGATGTAGTCAAGCAATTGACTATCAATATAATGCCTGGTTGAAGGACCTTCAGTTGTAGGGACATGTGTACAGTTCACTGTTTTAACACTTGACCATACATGGGCATGTGCAACCATCAAATGTATACATGACTATTTGATCTAGCAAACAAATGAATCGGGTTTTTTTATCCACCTCATGCCAAATTGACTGATGCTGGAAGACACACGTTCATTACTCTTGATGAATAACTGAAAGAAAATTTATCTGTCCTTATATGAAATTCTCATTTGGTTTGTTTTTCTGAAGTCTCACATTCGTAGGATTATCGAGGTTATTTATTTATGGTAAATCCATAGATACTTCATGTTTAGTCTTCTTTTTTATATATAAAATATGATGTACCTCTGTACCTTATATTGAATGATTCAAAACTTCAACTGTGTTTTGTCAGTTGTTCCCGTCTGCACTGGTTTAGTTATACCATTTACTTGTTTAGTCAAGGACATAAATTCAGGAGTGGATGGTACTGTGTTACTTAGGGGCATATTAAACTCAGTTAAGGCCTAAACAGGCTGAGTGCATAGTTATTAGTTGTGATTCTTTACTAGAGATATCTTGTGCCATTAGTCTGCTAAACAATTCTAAAGTAGTTTGCTTGTATTTTGTAGCAGTCTTTCCTTGTGAGAAAAATCAGTTATTCTAGACAGTTGCTTTATTTCTTGCTACATATGAAATTTTGTTGTGGCTTTTATGAATCTGCTGGAGATGGTTAGCAACCAGTACTTGATGGAAGCCCTAACCTTCCTCCCGGTTGAGAACTTATGCCTGCACTTAGTAACATCTGGACATGCTGTTGTCTCTTGTGTATTCTATCTACTCAGGATTTCCACCAGTATAAGAAGTCTGCGTCTGGATATAAGTGAAGGCATTCATGTATGCTTCACTCGAATATTTTAGTTGCTTGTAAGGCGGTGGAAGATTTCATTCGGTGCCATGATCTTTGACCAATGGTGATACACCGGTACTTCCGAGTAAGTTTGTGTAGATGTAGTTTTCTACTTTTGTTTCATGGTTTGTTTTTGGAAAATATAATTGTATGGATATACTCTAGCAGTCGTGCATCAATTAAAAAATACAATGAAAAGTTGCAGCCCTACTTGGATCCTAATTAATTGCCAGTATAGATGTTGCTCACTGGCATCGGGTTTCAAACTTACTCACACAGTCTAGTGTTTAAGCTGATTTTACTTCTCATTGTGCCATGCTAAAGGCTCTGTTGAAACTCTAAGCAAAATTCAGCAATTATACACTATTTACAATTGGTATATCTTTTTTGTCATTTTGTGGAAATTTTGTTTTCTACAATTCTCTATATAAACATGCCACGAACTCATTGGTACAATTGGCTAACACCAAATGATATCCCATTCTTATGCAAATGTGCCATATGTTATTCACATTTCCACTTTCTAAATGACTGTAAATCGAATTAATTTCTAGTTTCTCCTGCTTTGCTTATTGTCAATAGCCATTGAAAAGTTTGTTGAGAAGTTATCCTATCTTATATCTATGGTCCTCATTAGGAACAATCTGCTTGTTCGTCGGGTTGTGTTTGTCGTCAACCGCAAGACTGGATAAGTGAGGAGCTCTGCTTGAATTCTCTCGAGGAATTGGGGATATTCATGGATTTGGCGTTGCAAATTGTGATTTTGCATTTGTGAAACGGCTATTGGGATTGACACCGGTGCTCAAAACAGTTACTATAAATTTTGATCCTTCAGCAACTCTCGATGAGGATATCTGTGAAGAGCTACTTGGCCTCTGGACCAAATACTTGCATGAAGATTTACGTGTACCACGATGGGACAAAGGTGATGTACACACCGGTAGGCTAGGGCAGCTTTAAAGGCTGCCTCGCTGTAGCGTGCTAGCATCGTGTGTATCCAGCTGCTTGCTTTTGTTCTCAAGTGTGGTTCGTGCATTTGCTAATTTAGCCTGGATCTGTAATGAGTCAGGGATTTAACATTATTAGCTTCTGTTTGAGAGCTAGCTAGACAGGCTTGGCTGTTTGTGTGGTGTGGATACTGCGCTGCAAAGACTTGTGTCATTGAAGTATGGATTTATCAGACACATTATTCACTCAGATTCTTGCTGATTGACACGACATTTCGAACCGATGCATGATTCATGAGAAGATTTACCTTCACCTTTTTTTTTTTTTTGAAAGTTTTTTTAATTCAAAGTTAGGTCATCTTCATCACGCATTACAGCCTGCCTGTTGTTTGTGGAAAAAATGACGATGAACAGAGATGACCCGGGGACACAGCCCATGCTATCCTGGGTCTGGATCTCTGGCCGTCCCGCCACGAAGCAGGAAAAAGGAAGAACCAGATATACCTGACCGCCACAAGCCGTAGCAACGCCCCACGAGCTTCCCAACATTGTGTCGTCGACACCGAAGCCGAAGCCGCAAGCAATCGACGGCCGAAGACTCCTAAACAAGGACCAACGCGAATCAGAGAACCACTGGGCCTCTAGATCCGCTCGGATCCCACCTCACAAAGTCCGCCGCCACCACCGGAGTACATGACGGCGAGGTGGATTGGGACAAAGAAGACCTTATTCCACTTAAGCGTCGTCGCCTCCACCGAGCAAACGCCGTGGGGATACACACCCCCTAAAAGGACCTAATCTACACGGCCAGGCGAGGAGACATAGATCCCCCACACCTCCGAGGTCAGAAGACCGCCGAGGGCACCGGAAGGAAGAGTCGCCCTCTTTCGCCTCTCACTACTGAGGGCTTTTTAACTATTTGCCATCGTTATGTAAGCCACGGCCCCGAAAACCATTCTTATACGAGCCACTACGGATTTGTCCTAGAAAATAGTGACACCACTACATTTTTGCCATTTTCGTTGACATGGCACGCCATGTTGGCAGCCAACGTGGCCATGTCCATGGGAACCTGTACAAGGCATGGAAAAAGACAAATTTGCCCCTGTGTTTCTCTCCCTCCCCACATGTCAATCTCCAGCCGCTACACTGCCAGGAAGGAGAAGAGTTCCAACCCAGCACGGCGCCGAGTCCAGCAATAGCAGGCCAGACCCGCACAACACTTTGCGGCCCATTCGCTAAGGCACCAGGCCCAGACCAAAAACTCTAGTCTGGGCTCCACCAGCGGAGCTCCCGAGCTCAAGTAACGGGCGGTTCTAGGGTTTACAAATCCCCGTTCAATCCTCATCCTCGGCACCGCAGCTCTCGCCGGCGATCAGCCGAGAAATCGCCATGATGCATCACATTTGGGAGAAATTCTGGGCGGCGCTGGGCATATTCGTGGGATACCACCGCACGCCCCCAACCCTTTCCGCCCCGGCCACGCCGCCGCCGGCGGGGCCTTTCACCCCGGGTCACGCCGCCGTCGGTGGCGACGGGCTGCGCCATCGACGGCCAGCCACCCCGGATCTCGCACCTGCCGGTGATGAAGGCGGCGGCGGCGAGGGGAGAAGGAGGACCTTCTCGGCGCTCTCCCGGCGACATCCTCCTCCTCGTCCTCCTCCACCTCGGTTACCACGGCCGCCGCGCGGACTTTGCGTCCCTTCACGCCCGCCGGAGCCGCCTGCGGGCGCCAGCTCCCCCGAACTTTTGTTCCCCACTCCATGCCCGAACCGGCCCTCGCCCTTCCGTCGCGGTTGCCAGCGTCTTGCGGCTTTTCGCCGCCTGCACGCGGCCCCGTGCTCCGGCCGGCCGGGCCATCGTCGCCAACGACGCCGACCCGGGACGTGGGCTGCGGTACTCGCCTCGCCGCACCTCGCCTCACCAGCTTGCTCTTTTTCCCGCGCGTGGTGCGAAGGCACGGGGAGGTGGCGAGGCTGGGGTAAGGCCGGACGTTGAGCTGCCATGCCCGGCGGGGCTGAGCAGTTATCCTCGACCCTAGGCTACCTTCGTCTCCTGCTGCCGCCATCCGCCGTGTTCATGAAGCTCACCAAGGCTGGGCACGTACTATGTCTGTTCCCGATTAAACTGCGACATCGGCGACGCCTTCTCATCGACTCGTTGCCCTTCGTTGAGACAGCTATGTCTCTTCGACACTAAAGGGGTGTCCAAACTCACTATCTTCTCAGTTTCTCACCTAAGTCTGCAACGTTTGCGCACCGTGGAAGGGTTGCAACAGCTCAGCATCATATCTCCAATGTTGATAGACCTGCGAATCAAAAAATGCTTTGTCAGGTGGAAGCCAGTGGTTGATATCTTTTTTTTGAAACGAACCGGCAGAAGAGCTGCCTGTTATATTAAAAAGTGGAGATTGCCAGAAGGCGCCGGACCAAAGCTTTACAAGAAAGGAAAGAAAACTATGAAAAGAAAACTGACTGCCGGAGGAACTCAACGGCACTGTACAGAAAGGTCAGAAAAAAATATGCTAAGAGGCGACCCACGGGCGAGCCCTAAGACTCTTGGCTCCCGCTGATATCCACAGTGCCGCCTCTTCTTTGATTTTCTGGAGAACCCTGAAATTTGGCATCTCCTCCCGTTGGAAAACTCTTGCATTTCTCTCCTTCCAGATCTCCCAGCACACAAGGATGATTAATGATCGCAGGCCTTTCCTGCTGATTGTCGATGCTTTGGCCATGTGCGTCCACCAACTATGTAGTGTTTAAGCTTGGAGGCCACGCCCTTGGGTGTAGGTTTTCATTTTGGGTCCATCGGGCGACCTCTTTGCCAAATCCTCTTTGTGAATCTACACTCACCGAAGAGATGCACTCCGTCTCTGCGTGTTGCGGCATAGGGTGCAAATGGATTGGTTTGGCCAATTGCGGGCTTGGAGCCTATCCGCCGTCCAGATCCTATTTTGAATTGCAAGCCAGCTGAAGAATTTGCATTTTGGCGGCGCCCAGTTTTTCCAGATGAGCGTCTCGAAGTTCGTGTCGGTTGCCCCAATGAATTGAGCATGATATGCGGATGAGGTTGTATATTCCCCCCTTGCTTCCAAATTTCCATGTAATGGAGTCTTGTGCGGTTTCGTTCAGATTGATTCGTCTTGTTTCATGCCCGCAGTTTCGCGTACTCCGCAGGTGCCGTCGCGGTGAAACTAGCGGTCTTTGCAGGTCGATGTCCTTGATCCGGGTGCTATTGAGTAGTGCCTGGCGCAAGGATGTTTTTTTTTCTTGAGATGGCGAAGAGGTTTGGGGCCACATCGCACGGGGCGTCTTCCATGTAGCCATGCATCCGTCCGAGAAATGGCATTTGTTCCGTTACCAATTGTTATGGAAGTGGATGCCGCGAATAACAGTTTGTCCGTTACATTGCAAGGCGTCTCTATCTCAACACAATTATGGCGTTTGGCAACCCACCGCCTCCACAACCATCTCGAGTCCTAGAGCACGTGCAAATCTCCGAAGGTGGAGGATGCCCAACCCGCCTGATTTCTTTGGCCTCGATGATCTTGGCCAATTAACTTTGCATTTTCCTCCTGTTAGTGCCTCGGCACCTGCCCAGAGGAACTTTCTTCTCCGACTGTCTATTTCATTGAAGACCGTTTTGGGGGGGCGCAATGACGTGAGGAAATACACCGCTTGAGCAGTGAGGACCGCTTTCACGAGGGTTAAGCGTCCCGCTTGGTTGATCTGCCGCCCGTTCCATAGGGTGATCTTTCTTACCGCCTTGTCCACCGGAGAGGCTGGAAGTCCACTCTCTTTAGTCGCCTATCGATAGCGGTAGGCCTAAGTACTTCATTGGGAAGCATGCTACCTTCGCCCGGAGAACCACGGAGGGATGTCGTTTAGGTTCGTCCCTTCGCGGCGGATGGGTATAATCGTGGACTTTTGGAAGTTTGTTACTAGCCCTGTGGCCTGGCCGAAGAATGCTAGGAGTTGAGTCAGGGCCACAACGTCCTTCCTTGTCGGCTTGACGAAGATGGCCGTGTCGTTCGCGTACATGGAAACTCTGAGCTGGGAGGCTCGGCCTCCCGTGCTTGATAAATGCCCCCTTTTGCGTTGCCATTGCTAGCGACCTTTGTAACGGATCCATGGCTATGACGAAGAGCGAAGGCGACAGCGGGTCTCCTTGTCGTAGGCCCTTCCCGTGCTTGATTGGGGGACATGGCACGCCATTAAGTAACACTCTAGTTGAGGAGGTAGAGAGGAGGGGCTGCCCGACCAATTACGCCACGGATGGGGAAGCCTAGCTTCTCAAGTAGGGTGAGAAGGTATTCCCAACTCACGGAGTCGAAAGCCTTAGTGATGTCCAACTTGAGGAATAAGGTCGGTTGCTTGTTCCTATGGTAGCGCTGATGACACCGCGGACTGCCATATAATTGTCATGTATGCTTCTTTTCTTAATGAATGCGCTTTGTGTTGGGGAGACTAGGGATGACATGTGGGGTGCTAAGCGCATTGCCGAGAACCTTTGCCATGATCTTGGCAAGCGAGTGGATAAGGCTGGTGGGCGGAAATCACCAATTGCCTCGGCACCATCTTTCTTGGGGGAGCAATATTACGTTGGCGAATTGACGATGGGTAGGCTGTTTGTTCTTAAAGAGTGTAGTGAATTTGCTGCCCTGATGAAGTCCGCTTTTATAATGTCCCAAAGACGATTTGAAGAACGCCCCGGTATATCCGTCTGGCCCCGGGGCTTTGTCCGCCGGCATCTGTAGAACGGCATTACGAATTTCTTCTTCAGTGAAATCATCGTCGATTCCGTTAAGATTGTGTGGGTGTAAGCCCAGCTCGTCCCAATTGATGTCATGTTGTCTGGGCGGTGGGCGCCCCATGAAATTTGCGAAGTGGTCATGCACTAGGGAGGCCTTATCCTCGTGGTTTACTGCCCACCCACTGCCGTTCTTGAGGTGCTGGATGTTGTTTTTCCTCCTCCTAGCATTAACTCTCTGGTGGAAGAACTTCGTGTTGGCATCGCCAAGTTTGACGGCGGATATTCTAGCTGCTTGTTTGCTTCGAGCTCTTTCAACGACCGCTAGCCCTAGCACTCGCTTCTTTAGCTTTGCCCGTAGTCTAGCCTCATCAGGGGTAAGGCCTCTTTGCTCTTGAGCGATGTCAAGTCTGAGTATGATCTCCTGCGCCATGAAAAACATTTTTTTGGCATCCACTATGATCTCCTTGCTCCATGAACGTAGCTTTTGTGCCGTGGCACGTAGCTTGTGGTCCAAAACGTGGAAAGGCTCATGGTGATCATTGGGGGCATCCCAGGCTTCTTGCACCGTTTCCTTGAAACCTGGTAGTTGTGTCCAGAAGTTCTCAAACTTGAAAAGAACGTGGTCTTCTTGGCCCCGACTGATTAGAGAGCAGTAGGGGGCAGTGGTCTGAGAGCGATGTCGATAGTGCGTTGAGGACATGGGTGCTAAAAGTTGTATCCCATTCTGCGTTGCAGAAGAAGCGGTCAAGCCGTGCCATAGTAGGCCTCCGTCTCTCGTTGCTCCAAGTGAATTTGCGATTCTGGAGGCTTATCTCTGACAGATCACATTCGTCGATTGCCTCACGAAAATGCCGCATCAGAATCGGACTTAGCCTAGTATTGTTCTTGTCCGCCGCCCTGTAGATTAGGTTGAAGTCACCTGTGATGAGCCAATGCGTGCCCGTCGTTGGCTTTAGGGCTTTCAACTCCCTCAAGAAGGTGAGCTTGTCCGCTCGACGTGTTGGGCCATATACCACTGTCAGTAGGAAACTTTCGTCGTTTTCTGTTAGCTTGACGTGTGCCGAGAGGTGGTACTCTCCATATGTGATGTTTGTGCAGTCAACGCGGTTTTCGTTCCAGAGGATGACGATGCCCCCTCTCGTTTGGGAAGGACCTGACGCCGGCTTGTACGCAAACAATGCTACATGTGGTGGCTGCAAGTAGTTGATGCACCGTGTCCCTTCTTGCTTGCCTGTTGAGGCCTCTAACGTTCCACGACAGGAGATCAATGCTTGGTGTATTCATCTGGGAACATGACGCGCACTCGTTAGCATGTGGCTTGAGGCAAGGATCAGCAACCTGATGCCAGCACAGGCGGTTGTGACACAGGCGGTGGTTTGCACACACTGGTAGCAGGAATGCAGGTCTTTGATACTGAGCCCAAACACAACGGCTCTTAGGTGAACTAAAACAGTTTGCCCCCCTACTGAAGCACCGACGCTTACAACATGGACGATGGCGACGGGCGCCTTAGTTTCAACACATCGACGGACAAAAAACTGAAACTGAAACTGAAACTGAAACTGGGGGTCTTGATACATTGATGAAACTGTAGTGACTCTGGGCGTGGCCGGCGATGCGATGATCAGACCACCTCGATCTGGGCCGCCGCCTCCTGCAGGTCGCCCACCCCTTCATCCACCAAACGGAGGAGCGCGTCGTCGGTGTCGTCGTTGTCGTCGTCCCCCAAGTTGAACAGCTCGGACAGGGCAGCGATGATGTCCACCGGGAGGGGGCCATTGAACATGGCGATGTAGTCCTGCAAAGCCGATTCCACTGGTTCAAGATCATCCCGGAGCAGGCCAAGCTTCCTTGACAAATTGCGCTGCGCACGCTGCATCTGTGACATCGGACGTGTAGGGCGTGCGCTTGCGAGGCGAGCGCTGCGGCGTACCGTAGACATGTCGTAGACGCGCCTATTCCTGCGGCGGCGCCCCGGCCCTCTCGTTGCCGGCACCGGGGGCAGCGTACTCCCCGGGGACGGCTGCTGAAGAAGTGGAGCCGCTGGCTTGATGAAGAGGGCCGCCACGTCTTCGGCGATCTCCTGTGCAGGGGCGGCATCCTGTATAGAGGCATCCGGTAAATGCTGCAAGGCCCTCAGTTCGGATGCAGATTCAACTGGGCTTTGGCAGCCATGCAGGATTGTTGGGCTGTGCGCATGAAGTGGAGTGGATTGTAGCAGAACCTGTGTGGTGGCCGCTCCTCCCACGTCGAGGCCCAGACTTGCCAGGGCATCCTGGATCTCCCCACACCGTCTCCCTGCGGCAGATCGCCCATGGCATGGCCCGTCGCGGTGTTGTCCTCCTGGCCTGGCCCCTGTGGTACCGCGCGCAGGATGCGGTCGAAGACGGCACGCACAGGGACCTCGGTCTGGATCGCCGCGGCCGCCTGCCTGGACCAGGCTTCATTCGCAATAGCCTGCGCTGCACGTGATGCCGCCAGCCCCAGCCTAACAGCCAGGGCGACCGCCTTGGTGATGTAGTCGTACATGGGACTGGAGGCCCCCATCAAGCCGCCGTCGTCGTGGCCGTCCCCCTGCCCAGTGGCGGAGCCAGGGATAAAAATTTAGCTATGACGAATTAATTACTATTGATTTCTAAAAAAAACGCATACATGCTAATAAACATAGATATATATGGATATATAAGTTCACTAGAGACAAGATGAATGTCATAATTATTTAAAAATGTCAAACAGTGGTATGTGGACAATTGAATGAACATACCGTGTAAGCACCAAGTGCGGAGAGATAGGGCTAAAATAATTCTTGATGCTTACAACTGACAAGTATTAGACAAAAAACGAAGATTAATTAATAATTGTGCGAACATAGATTAATCGATCACTCATTATTTGAACAAATTTTCTCAATTTCTCACCTTTCTTTTTTTTTTTTTCCACTTGCATCTTGCATCTGCAGTAGACCGACGTCAACGGTTTGCGGCATGGTCTTGGGACGAGGATTGGACAAAGATCGGTCGGGCGGCTGCACAGTTTTCAACTCATTGGAGCCTCGGCGATGATCTTACTGATTATCCTGATCTCCATATATCGCCATGGCCGGTCAAGTCTGGCCGACTCTGGCGGCAGTACTGTCTGGCGGCGGCGACGACGGCCGGGAGGGACTGGGAGGCGGCCAAGTTCCTTGAACAGGGACGAACGCACACGCGGCCACGTGAGATGTCGATTGCAGTCCTGGTCGTGGTCGATCTCGATTACTGCTTTTTTTTTTTGAGAAAAATCTCGATTACTGCTTTTTTTTTTTTTTTGGGGAGAAATCTCGATTACTGCTGTGTCATTCCATTCCATCTCCTCCACTAACTGGGCCGGCCCACTAGCTAGTACATCTGTCGTACAAGTCCATCGTACATATACTAGGGCCGCCCGGCGCCCGTCTTCTGTTGCCTGTACGTGTATATACTTCGTAGTTGTTTGCCGTCATTTGCTAAAAAAAAAAAAAAAAACTCTGCCATCGGCACCTCTGGCAGCCGCCATGGCTTGCCAGAGTGGTGGCTTCGCCACTGCCCCTGCCCCGTGGTGCTACGCGCCGCGGTGAGGATGGCAGCGGCGTGGGCCTTGAAGATCTCCTGCAGGTCCGACTCCTGGGACACCTGCAGCGCCGTGACCGGGGGTAGATTCCCCAGCAGGTTGGTGGATGGCCCCTCTGTGTGGATGGGGGACCCCAGTGCCCTGCGGTGGCCACTGTGCCTGGTGTCGTTCGCCCACAGGCGACGCGGCGGGGAGCGCTTGCGCTCGCGGCGTCCACCCGTGCCGGTGCGCACGGTCCTGCCAAAGCACTCGATGGCACGACCGTCGTGGCCGTAGTCGTCGTAGTCGTCCTCATCATCGTGGCGCTTGCCGCGGTGGTCGAGGTGGCGTGGATGGTCGTTGTTGTACCGGCCCTTCGCCTTGGAGGACCTGCTGTCCTGGCACATGCCTCCTGGAACGCGTGTCGTCCCCACCGGCGCCCTGGGTGGGGCAGGGTGGTGTGGGAACTCCTCAAAGGCCCGTGCTGGCACCTGTGCACCATCGATCACGCCAAGATGCCACTTAGGAAGCCGACGTATACCTGGGGAGATGTTGCCGTTGTCGTCGATGGTGGAGATTGTGTAGTCATGAATCTCCTCAAGGTGGAGGATGACCGCGTGCTTGGTGCCGTGCTGCCAATGCTCCGGCGGCCTCTCAGTCACTAAGATGGACTGTAGCTTGACGTCCTTGGCTCTGCTGGTGAAGATGAGCCACATCTTCTTGGGGGATGCTGCTTGGGTTCGCCGTCCACGCCCACAGGTTGATTGTCTTCGTCTCCGCCGGCTGGAGTAGGTCGGTCTTGATGGACTCGAGTGCACAGCGCCTTCCCACGATGCGCTCGACGATGTCGTCGTCCCATGCGTGCCTCGGCATGCCGTCGAGGCAGAGCTTGACGCGGAAGAGCAGGGTGACGCCGAGACAGTCAGCAAGACTGCGCCACTTGACAAAGCGGATGTCAATGCCATGGCGCTTGACATAGCCCTGCCTGGCCGCCCTATCCCGTAGGTGGCGGTGCTGGAACTTGATGAGGAAGGCCTGCAGGTAGTGCCGGGTGACGATGATTTCTCCCGGACGCAGGCGGAACTCATCGCAGAAGGCCTTCTCCACCTCCACCGGGCCGGTGTTGTTGGGGGCTGTCATGGCCCAGGAGACGACGGCAGTGTCGTCCCAATCCCTCCTGCTGGCCTCAGTCGCGAACGAGGTAGGAATGAGGCACTCGTCCTCCTCCGGTCGCGTCTCCGAGTCACCAAGGACCGCCATTGCAGTTCTCCCTGGCGGCGATGGTGGCGGTGGTGGGAGGTTTTCAGGGTGGTGCTCTGGCAGCGGCGGGGGTGGGGGAGGCAACTCGGCTTGCAGCTCTGGTGATAACCGTGGCGGCGGGGTTGCAGTGCTGGATGTCGGCTTTGCTGCTTGGACACGACGCTCTGGGGGAGACGGCAGTCCCGCTCGCGGTGCCCAAGTCTGTGGCAGCGGAAGCAACGCAGGGGCTCTCGGCAGTGTGAGGCACGATGGTCAGGTGCGAGACATCTGAAGCACCTGCCGTCGGTTTTGAGGCGGAAGGCGTGGAGGGCAGCTGTCTCCTTGGTTGGGTGCCGAGAGCTTTGATGAGGGCGCAGCTCTGGACTTGAATTCCTCTGGCGTGGATGGGAGTCCCGGCGGATTTTACGCCACCAGTGCTTGATCTTCGCCTCAAACCACTCGGGGTCGCCCGAATTGAAGTCGCTCTGGTGTTTCTGCTCGACGCGGCGATGGGATGTGCCCTGGTGACGGGCCTGGCCGTCTGCAGCATGAGGGCGCTGTCGAGACGCCGTTGGCTGGCGGCCATGCGAGGAGGTGCCATGGGTGGACGCAATGAAGGCCGGCTGCCGCGGCCGCGCGCGCGCGGCGAGTTGACATTGTACCGTCCCGGCCACGCGCCGCGCCATCTGGCCGTGGGCGGCGTGGCGGACCAGGCTGGCGCTCCCGCTGGCCCTCCTCCGTGCGACGCTGAGGCGACGGCTCGCCAGCGTAGCTGCGTGCGAAGTAATTTCTTCCTCCCGGTGTAGTAATGGTGGACATGACGCGCGGTTGGTGAGGCGGCTTCACTGCTGGACTTGGGCGCTTGACGACCTCCGCGTAGGATGCGTGCGCCCCGGTCAGATAGGCAGCCTCTGGGGTGTCCGGGACCACGAGCTCGTCATCCGACTCCGGCGGACGCGTGTGATTTGGGGGCGGCGGCGGTGGGGACTCGAGCGTCGCGGTGGTTCGATCTCCTTGCTCCAAGCTCCCCTCGGTGTCGCAGCTGTACGGGGGGACGTAGGATGGGTTGGGACTGGGCTGGGTGGTGTGGATCTGGTGGATGACCTCGCTCCCGACGAAGGATCTGGGGAGAAAAAGCGGCGGCGGCGGCCGGGGACGCCATCGCCAACGGGTCGCCAACGGGACGCTCTCTCCCGGTACAAGGCTTTAAAATGCCAGTGGTTGATATCGTTGCTCCTAGTCTGGAAACGATCTATTGGGCTGATATATATTATCCAAGCTCCGTCCAGCTTGGTGAGCTGGCACATCTACGGACACTGTCAACCGTATGCCATGCAAATGCATTGCCTGAGCTTCAGTACAATTGGGGCATTGTGGTGTCATTGCGGCACTTGTGGAAGATCCCTGCTCTTTTCATTACGATCTTCTATCCGAATGTGAGTATATTGTATACATCCTGTTATAATGCATTTGAAACATTTTTTATTTACATATTGCTATAAGTACAAGTAACTGTAAGTTTGTTACAAAAACTACTTTGTAGTAGTAGTGATTACTAGATATTAATGTAGTCAAGCAATAAACTGTCAATGTGAAAGGACCTTCAGTTGTAGGTACACTTGTACAGCTCACTATTGTAACACATGACCATACATACATGGGCATTAATGCAAGCATTGGATGTCAGTGTTTGATGGATTTTTGTACTATTAAAATCCATATATATTGGTGTACGTATACATATATATGCAAAGACGTATACACATATACGCTTGTGATAGACACAGACGTGCAAGCTTAGAAGCTAACTGAGTTTGTGTATGTATTGCAAGACCACATATACACATATGCATGCCTAGCCATGCATGCAAGTACGTGCGTCTCATCGACGTGCAAGAAAGCAAGGCTAAGCCAGCAAGTGCAACTATAATACATATGTGTATGTGTACACATATATGGCCGGAGGACGTTGTACGATGCATACGTACGGCGGCCCATGTCACGTATATTTCGGCCTGACACGACTCAACACATGGTCTAGAACATTCTAGAACCTGAGTATACGCGTACGAGCTGGGCACGTACCGGTGACGAGAATTGCTGGAAAACCAGGATTCGTGTACGTATTGAATTTGTTTCATCATAAGAAGCAATTAAACCCCACTTAGCCGGCCGGGTCCATATGTCATGGACTCGTATATGGCAGCAAATATCTTGATGAATTGCCGTACGTGGATAAGCATGAGGCTTACCTTGTATACGAAGCAAAAGAAACCAGCCTGATATCTCGGGTGTTTTGTTAATCGATCGGTGCCCACGGCGTGTGCGTATACACCCTCAAGAGCCCCACAAGTCAGCGACGTTGGCTTAACGAGAAGGCTTTTGCATGATACGTACGAGCCGGGGATATTTTGTTTGGCGGCGTCGGGATAATCATGCGGAAGTGATAAGCACGAGCTCCGGATATCTCGCGGCGGCCAACAAACTCCTGGCGGCGCACGGGTGCAGCCGAGCCTGCCCCTCAACCCTAGGCCTGTGCCTATATAAACAAGCCCCCGGGCTCCAGAGGGGGACACACAACACACACATCCATTACGCCGCCAGGCTGCTCTCATCTCCATCTGACGGGAAGCAACGCTGAGAAGAGACACCGCCGGCCAGCTCGTCCTCTTCTTCCAGACGCCGTCGGCCAGCCTTCCTTGATCTTCCTTGAAGCCCAAGCGCGAGGCTTCATCTAGAAGACGACGCCGAGCAGGCAACACTAGTAATGAAATGATTTTGCGAAAGCACTTGCAAAATCTTTTCCGTGACGGGCACTTTTTTGCCCGTCGCGTAAAATACCCCCGCCACGCCCAGCTTTTTTTTTGGCGGGCGTTTTTTGCCCGTCACGGAAAAAGATTTTTTGCGTGGCGGGCACCTTAACACGCCCGTCACGTAAAATAGTTTCTTTTACGTGGCGGGCGTGTTAAGGTGCCCGCCACGTAAAATAAATTTTGCGTGGCGGGCATTCTAAAAACCGCCACGCAAAAAATCTAAGCCCAACGGCCCATTTGAGCCACCCACCCGGCTTAGTATATATCGTCAAGTTAGGGTTCGGACCGAGCACTTCCACCCACCCGGCCCAAGCGCGCATCCACTCCGTCACCGCACCCGCTCCCCCTCCTCCTCCCACCTCGGTCTCTCCGTCACCACACCGCACCCGCTCCCCCCTCCTCCCACCTCCGCCGCACCCACTCCCCTCCTCCCACCTCCATTCGCAACCCTCCATGGCGGTGGCGGCAACACATGGCGCCGCGGCAGGACATGGCCTGCCCGGCGGCGGCGTCGTAGGCGGTGGCGGAACCTGCGTGGCGGCGCGAGATCACCGTGTCCCCAGTAGCGGCGGCGGATCCGGCAAGTGGCGCTTCGTCGGCGGGATCCACCTCGTGGCGGCGCCCGTCCAGCGTCCCAGCGGCGGCGGCGGATCGGCTTCGTGGCGCTTCGTCGGCGGTGGATCCAGCAAGTGGCGGCGCGGATCTTGGCGTCCCCAGCTGACGGCGGCGACGGATCCGGCTTCGTGGCGCGCCGTCGGCCGGCGGATCGTGCTTCGTGGCTCGTCGGCGGCGGTGGCGGCTCACACGACGACGGGCGGGTTTCCCACGGCGGCGACGGGCTCCACGGCGACGCCGGGCGGGCTTCCACGGCCCGGCGGGTTTCCACGGCGGCGGCGGCTTCCCACGGGCTGCTAGCGGGCTGGATCGACCGGATCGGGCGCGGCGGCGGAATCCTAGATGGGCTCGGCGGGCCTGTACATGGGCTCGGGCGGGCCTATCTAGGGTTTCTTCTATTTTTTTTATTTTTTTGAAATTCTTTACCGTGACGGGCGTTGTAATTAGCCCGCCACGGTGCACCTCTATTTTGCATGACGGGCAAGTGCCCGCCACGGTTATGTCTGGTATTATCCGTGACCTTGCCGTAGTGACGGGCGCCTCGGCCGCCACGGAAAACGAATTCTGCCCGTCACTAAAAAACAAAATGGGTACTAGTGCAACACCAGGAGATGGCGTTCACATCCACCATGGGTGAGCATTTAATTTAGTCTGCTGTCTCATATCATCAATTTTGCACCATCGCATCTGCCTATGCACAGCGACGTCGGACAAGACGACGATGAACACGGGAGATGACGATGAACACAGAAGCCGGGCGCTCGATGCGGCTGCCGGGCATCGATGAGGGCTGCAGTCCGAAGACGGCGTAACATCTGCGCGTCAGAGGCTGCGCATCCAAACGTGTGCAGACGGTCGAGAGTGGCTCGGCTGTCTATTGCGCGCGGGCATGGCTGCTGCTTGCTGATGGTTTGGCCTCGGCGAAGAGATGCTGCTGATGCCGGGCGTCCATCACAGGAGCCAAACTCATCCGTGTGTGTGTGTGCATATCCGCACGTACTATCTGTGCATGCATGTGCTGTTCGTGTGTGCAATTCATGTAACAAAGAGGCAAATAACATTCCATGTGTATGTATATGTACGAGTATAACATGCATGTGAATATTATATCTTTATGTGTGCCGATCCGGACGAGTGTGTCTGCGTCCGAACTTCAGGTGCATTTGCATACGCATCTTGGCTGCCAAGAATATGGCGCCGTACTGATGCGTCCATTGTGCTCGCCTACAACGTCCAGCGACGCCCGTGTACGTCTACATCCAGTTTGTGTACGTCTACGTCCGGCAAGTCTTCATCCACTACTTCCGACTACCTCTACGATCAAGTTCGCGGCGTATCCCGACTACGTTGCTGAAGTCCAAGTCATCGATCCGATCTCACGCCCGACCATGCGGCGTGCTACTTCCACTACATCTACACGTGACGTTCGGCCCGACGAGGAAGACGACACCGGCGGCGTGGCTCCTTTCCAGCCATGTTCTTCAAAGCGCTCATGGACCGGCGAGGCCATGGATACGCCCGCCATCCATCATCTACCCCAGCACACCACATGGAGACGTGAAGGCGAAGATCAACGACGGCGGCGACCACAGCAAATTAATCGGGAGGTACTCCGTGATCTTAATCACGGGGTAATTAATTAGGTGCCTTCCGAGGCCCTATGAACCATGAAGACACAATCGCCCGAAGTTAGAGTGCCGCCCAATGGTCATGGCGCGACGTTTATTAGGAACTTGTATTTGTTACTCATGAGATTAATAAATTACTTGTTCCTATTCTTTTTGTTTTGTGTATGCGAGTACACCGCACGCCCGCTTTCCTTTCCCACATGAGAAGCCGCTCGAGGCGGGTTTTCTGGGTGTCCAAACAAATTAGCAACGCCCGGTGGGACATGGTTCTCCTCCCATCTTTTTGCTTTGTGGTCGTCGGATTCGTCTTCGCTCATCCTCCAACAACACAAAGATGCTTGCATGATGGTTCTTATGGCGGAGTGTCTTAATGAATGGTCCCCTTCTTGTAGGAGGACCATCCGGCCACGACCACCCAAGAGGCCGACCTGATTCAATTCGGGCAGTTCATGGTGTCGATCTCGGGCGGACGGGGCCGCGACTTGTGGAGACCAAGCCGGGCGTTCCCAAAGACCGAGAAGGCTAGTCCCATGATGAGTCAAGAGCAATTTGGAGGAACTGCTTGGCGTCGTCGACATCGAGACCCCCACTCTGATCTCCTTGACACGCACCCTCCGTGCGGTCTTCGAGACATCGCGAGAAGACCTACTCCCATCAAACCCAAGACCCGGCGTTCTTTGCGAGAAGAGAGTCAAGAAAGGCCAGAGAGCCTTCACCAAGGCCAAGAAGGAGGCCGGCGCAACCTTGTCCTAGAAGGCTCGCTCTCTGAAGGAGAATGTCTGTGATCAAGAACTCAAGGGAGACATCGCCGCAGCGCGACTTCTCGCGCCAAAGCAAACTTCTGGGCGCGCTAGCATTGCGGCTCTCCGGCCGCCAGTCTCGGACTCAACCCAAGAAGCACCAACTCCGGCCAGCGAGTACACGGAGGTGGAGATCTTTGGAAACTTTAGAGGTTTGTTTCTCCCGCGACCTACCTACAAATGGCGCACGCTGCCGTGTGTCTAGCCCACACCCCACTCACGCAATTGTGGGAGGAAGTATCGAAGATCTGGCACCCAACGAGAAGTCAAGGCTCGTGACATAGCGCTGTCAGGAGGAGGATTGGTCCCTAGATCACGGGTGAGACCTCTGCCATAAGGTGTTCAACTACTCCAAAGCCACCGAACAGCCATACGACTTGTTCCCTAGCGAGTGGGTGTACGAACCTGTTAAGATCAAAGCATCTCGTGAGGCGCACGATCATGCAGAGTATTGGAAGAGGCGCCACATGAACAAGCGGCCCTACTCGCCCGCCCAACGGCGGTCGTGGATTAACACAAAGATCCCGATCCAACTAACCCCGGATGGGTGTCCGGGCCTTCACATGTCGGAACCAATGGCGCACCTTCGGCGAACGCCAATGTGTATGCTCCATTGCAAGCCGAGCAATCTCGTGCCTCTCGACAGGGGAACATGCGGGAAGAGCTACGCCCGGCCCACGGGACCCGGCGTCACCGAGCTTGGGAGACGGCTTCAAGCTGCACCGGGAATCTTCCTCGGCTCGATTCGGGGCGGGGCGGAGAGGCGCGCCAAGCTATCGTCCTCAACACGGCGCCAAACCTTGGCGGCACATCATCGTTCTCCACCTACGCGCCGAGGGTATGTTCCTCCACCTGCTGCGGCCGGAACACGTGGGCGAGGCATTATGACCACGCTGCACCTCCTCGTGAAGATCGACAACGGCGCACCACGGGTGCCCCAACAATCGGAAGGCTACCTCCGGGCACGGGTGCTCCAAGGCGGGGCGCTCCGAAGCTACGGCAGCGTAATCAAAAGCAGCGCCAATCGCAAGTGCTCAACAAGGGGGGTGCCCGGCCCGCCCAAGCAACACGAGCACCACCACAAGCCCGGCCGCGTACCAACGGACAACCAACGCAAGCGTGAGAGGCGTCGGAGGAACCGGCATGCACTCTACCACGAGTTGGAGGAGCTGGTGCTCCAGCACACTCAAGTGCGCGTTCGCGCTGATGGTGAAGTATGACAAGATGACGGGAGGATCACGTTCCGCATGTCCCCCGATCTGGAGAACAATGAGAGGTACAATTACCTCATTAAACGATTGACTCCTAAGCCCCGTAAGGTGCGAGGAGCCAAGGGGCCAAGCAAGGAGGCTGCTTCTACACAAGAGCGCCCGTCACTATTTTGAAGAGAGGGGATCACGTGAAGGCACCCCAAGTATAGCCTCATCGGAGAGCACCGACGAGTCACCCTCAACCATGGCTACTCCGATGGAGGTTGAGCAGGCGTCATCTCAGATGAGAGGCGGTGAAGCCACTGCTCCAACACAAGCTGATGGTGCAGCCACAATGGATGAAGAAGCTTCCCAAGTAGCGGAAGCATCGAAAAAAGACGTAGCCATGTGTGTCGCATTGACGGCGCATTTGGAGCATCAACGCGATGAGCAATGGGTTCCTCCCCCGGTGACCCATGACTTCACCTATCCTTCGATGAAGAGATTTCGGTGAACCCGAGGGCCAACTTCATGAGCACCTCCCCTCCTACGCAAAGGTGTCAAGGCGATGGAGAAAATAAACGCACTCATGGGCGATGGGGCGACAAGGGACTCGGCTACTTGTCTCCCCCATTACTGAAGGAAGGAAGGCACTTTTCGACGGTGACCCGGCCATGACGTCGGGCGTATCCCGAGGCGTACGATGATATAGCCTCACGACTTCCCAAGATCCCGAAGAGCTGCAACACATGGTAGAGCGAAGCCGAGCTAGTACTCGACTTAAGTCCATTGCGGAACAAAAGTTGAGGGCAAAAGCGGCCGGCGATGAAGAGAAGGAATTTTAGAACCTTACACCTGTAGTTCGACTCGACTCGACTCGACTCCTTGTCATTGGAGGTGCACTCCAATGTACCATTCTATGATCATCTTGCTCGCTCTATTCCTTCGGAAGGAGAAGAGCATCTTTGGCGATGTCAACATCGCACCCGGCAAGACATGGCGGGGGGAGGATAACGCCCCAAGAGGAGGCCTCAAAGAACAAGTACGCGAGAACAGCCGAGGCGATCAAGGAGTTGGCGACAAAGTTCGACAATTTAGTCGGGTTAATAACGTCTCTGACCCAAAATGCACGACCAGCCGGTTCTCCACCACCTCAAGAGGACCCACGATTGAGGAGGTAGAAGGCATAGCGAGTGCTCGTCCGACCAGCGGCCGAACCCCTCGGCCTTCGCAAGTGCGGGCTCGCAACCATCGGCGCTAAAGACTATCATGACATAGTCGAGGAGATGGTGAACAAGAAGTTTGAAGCAAATCTCGAATGAGAAGGCACCACTCTCTCTTGAGGGTGGCTTGGAAAAAGCCATATGAAGCATGGCATGACCTTGTGCCCTTCCCCTCACGGATGGAGACCACCAAAGTTCCGTCAATTCGATGGGATTGGAGATGCAAGAGAGCACCTTTCCTACTTCGGGCAAAGCATGCGGTGACCACGACAACAACTCGTCACTTTCTATTGCGCCAATTCTCGGGTTCTCGACCGAGCGGCGTTCCATCGGCACAAAATACTACCGGTCCGGAAAAATCGGGACCTGGACCGACATGAAGAATGCCTTCAAGAAGCACTTTGTGGCCATGAAGAGGGATCTCTCCATCGCCGAAGCTATCGCAAGTCAAGCAACGACGCCGATGAGGCCATCGATGACTACGCCCTCCCAAGCATCAGATAGCTTTGTGCGTCCCGCGAGACATGCACCTCGAGGACGCGATCGAATGTGCATTCATGGAATGCTACAACACCGGGGTCGCTTGAAGTCTCGACGGGAGCCCAAGACTTTCGGCCGAAGTTGAGCTCTGCGGTGGCCGCCACCAAGATTGAGTTCGAGAAGTCGCCCAGCAGATCATGGAGCTCTACAAGAATGCGGCGTTTTTGACCCCCGCTAAGCGCTTCGGCTCAACAAAGAAGCCCAACAACACCGGGGGGGCAAAGTGAAGGCCCAAGCGAAGTAAACTTGGCAAGGGTCTTTTCCAACCTGCCACAAGCCCAAGCGCCTTTCTTAGGTGCTAGGAATGATCAGAACCCAAGGAAGATGCGCCTCGAGGACTTCCTCAAGAAGCAGTATATCTTCAAGCGGGAGCTGGTGAAGGACATGTTTGAGCAGCTAATGGAGCACAAAGCGCTCAACCTCCCGGAGCCACGTCGTCCGGACCGGGTAAATTTAACTAACAATCCTTCTTATTGCCCATATCATAGGTACCTCGGCCACCAAATCGAGGGACCGCATCGCCTTCAAGGAGTGGCTTCAAAGAGCCATCATGGAGAAGAGGGTGAACCTAGATCCCGGCAATCAATCGACTACCACACCGCCAACGTCGTGGCGGTTGAGGCATGCTCTTCATCGGGTCATGGAAGAGAAGAAGACGGAGGCTCATGGGTGCCTTTAGCGCAAGTCGAGGAGCAACTAGCCCACATGGCGCCGAGAGGCCCCAAACATCATCAACACAAGTGCACGAGGCTTCCCGAGGCGAGCCTGGACTCGTGTACAACGTCGGCGACAGCCCCATGGGCGTCCACCTCAACGTCCTTCTACTATGGTGCCTACACGAGCAAAGACCAGCACCAAGGCAAATGGAACCCAAGTCAAAGGCGCCTACCACCGGTTCGTCCCTCGGACGTAAGGAGATGCTCCTTTTCCACGAACAGGTGGTGTGCTAGCCACCTTGGTGATCTTGCCCAAAGGCTGGGGGCAAGCTTCGGAAAGAGGCCAAAGAAACGGGAGAAGAGTCAAGTTCTTCCTCAAACGTGGCAACATGCAATGCCACTTCCACCAGTAGCAACGATGGTAGCCTAAACTCCAATGAGCTACTCACCACTAGGGAGCAAGAGATGCTCCACAATGATGTCGAGCCGAGGCCCCCCCAGTGGAAGTCAACATGAATCTGCGCGGGAGAGCTTTTACAAGAGCCACCCCCAGTCAAGCAGTCAAAGGGAGACAAGCCTGCAAATGAAGGCTGCCTGCCAGTAAAGGCGCCTGAGCAAGCAAAGAAAAAGAAGAATCAAGTTGAAGACATCGACTACAATGTAGTCTCTCATCTAAAGCGAGTGCTGCGCTCTTGAGTGTGTATGACGCTCTCATGCTTGTGCCTGAGCTCCGAGAAGCTCTAGTAAGGGCGCTGCAGGAACCAGAGCTCTATGAGGTGGTAATGGCTAAACACCGCCTCATCAACAACCCGTTGTTCGTGAATGAGATCACGTTCGACGAAGAAGATGAGATGATAGAAGAGTGTGACCATAATCGTCCGCTCTACGTCGAGAGAAATATAGGAACGGCGCATCTTCGCCGAATCCTTATTGACCCGTGGTCTTGTCAATATCCTCCCCTACGGAGCTTGATGCGGGCTGGCTACATGGTGGAAGACTTGGAGCTCACGGATGTCGTCATCTGCGGCTTCGACAATTCCGGGAAGGCAACTTTGGGAGCCCTCACCGTCAAGATCCAGATGTCCACATACAGCTTCAAGGTACGGTTCTATGTGATCGATGCTAACACCTCGTACTCCGCGCTTCTTGGGAGGCCGTGGATTCACAAGTACCGGGTGGTTCCGTCTACGTTGCACCAATGTTTGAAGTTCCTTGACGGAAACAACACGCGGCCAGCGCATCATCGGCAACATGTCGCCCCTACACCGCATTAAGAGGCGTACTCACGCAGATGCCAAGTACTACTTCCCGTGGAGGAGTACAAGCCCCACTTCGGTCGAGTCGCTCCCCGCGGTGACGGCGTGCTAAAGCCCGGTGCTCCATCAACATCCGAGGTGAAAGCTCTCATCATGCCATGCTCTCCCCTCTGGCGAAGGATGTCCCCGAGGTCCCGTAAGGCCGAGGCGGGGGCGTAGCATCCCTTCAACATCTACATCCACCCCTTCATCGATGAAAGTGGGAGCGTCATCATCGGCACCCATAACACTAAGGCCTACACGAAGATCCTTGTTGACGTTGGGCTCCCAACTTAAGGAGGTCCCACCAATTAAGGAGGAAGCGAAGCCTGGCGCCTTGACCATCGGAAGCACAGCCGATATGCAAAGAAGCAGCACGACTGCGCTTCAAGCATCAACAAGTCAATCCACACCGGCGTCCGAAGGAGTCGTGAAGAAGAGGGTTGCTGAGATAGAAGGAATAACAGGGGGGAGCGAGAGCACCGCAGCCCCCATCATTGTACATATCGACAACCACCGAGTTGGAAGTATGGACAATTCCTGGTTATTCCTCTGCGCCTGAAAGGTCCTAATGGCTAGAGGGGGGGGGGTGAATAGCCTATTAAAATTTCTACAAACACCACTAAACAAGGCGGTTAGTAAATAAGACGGCGTAGCACAAATGCAAATGCTTCGAGCTAACTATGCAAGCCTCCTAACAATTCTAGCAAGACTAATATCTCTAGTCACACACCAAGGCTAGGTTGCTAAGTTACTCCTAGGTGGACAAGTAATTCTAACTAGTTCTACTACTAGGAGCTAACAAGGCTAAGCAACTACTCAACTAAGCACCCTAACAAGAATACTACCAAAGTAATGCAAAGGAGTGCTAGAATACAATACCACCGCGGAGTGTAGAGGATGAACCCAATCACCGTGTGCAATGAGAAATCTCCAACGAGCTCAAGACAATAGACACGATGATTTTTTACCGAGGTTCACGTGCTTGCCGGCACGCTAAGTCCTCGTTGTGGCGACACACTCACTTGATGTTGCTAAGCTTAATGACCGGTGTCAAATCCCCAATGGGAGCTCAAGCAACAAACACAAGAGAGGGTCCAACAAGCCACGAGCAATCCACTAGTGATGCCTTTCGCGTCTCCTCCCGCGGGGTAAGGCTCAACCCTCACAATCACCACCGGTGTGGCCTCAAACAAGCTCCAATTGAGCTCAACACCGCCTCTTGCTCCAAGCCGCTAGGGAACCAAGCAAATTCCCAAGAAAACAAGAATCCCGCGGCTTCTCCAAGGATGAAGTGCCTCTAGATGCAAGACTAATCAAGCAATGCACTTCTATCACTCTCAAACTCACTCAAGATTCGAAGTTAGAGTGAAGAGATGAGTGGAGAGGAGTCTCACAAGCTCACAAGTGTGTAGGAGTGTTCAAATGTGCAAGAGAGAGAGCTAGCAACCGGCCATCCAAGTATATATAGCCCCCCACCAAAGAATAGAGCCGTTGGATTCAAAATGCAGTTTCTTGAACCCGGCCGGATGCACCAGCGGGTCCGTCGGGTCGGTCCAGCGTCCGGTCACAGCGTCCGGTCACAAACGACAAGCAACGGCCCACGACCAACGGCTACTTCGAAGGCGTCCGGTCGTTGCTTCGGCCGGCACGGAAGCTTCCGGTCCACGTCGGTCCCTGCGTCGGTCAAAAGCGGCTTTCGGGGGCTCTCTGCGCGAGGGCGCGATGACCGGGAGCGTCCGTCGGTCGCCCCGTCGGCACCTCATGCGTCCGGTCGCCTCCGGACAGCGAAATCTTCTTCCTTTTCTTTGCTTTTTGCTTCCAACTTGCTTCCTCTTGCCATGGGTTGCCAACACGCCCAAGATGATCACGTTATCACCAATGTTAGCACGTCGAGATGTTAGGCAAGATCGAGAAGTTAGTGCTCTCATGTCCTAAATGCAATATGCAAGTCAATTGGACCTAGAAGCACTTCATGCAAGGATTGTCGCGCATCCCCTCTTGATAGTCGGCTATCTATCCTATAATGTGATCACACGCTCTATCGTGTCTTGATCACTGAAAGGAAAACCCTATCAAGTATACCTTTGCCTTGATCTCCCGGGTTCCTCTCAAGCCGATCATCGAGCTTGACGATCCATCATGTCCACCACCATTGTCCATGTTCATGATCATCATGCTCCTTGTCATCCTTCTAATCCTTTCTAAAGTCATACACTTAGAGCAAGGATTAGTCCACAAGTTTCGTCATCAATTTCCAAAACCAAACATGAGATTTCAATCTCCCCTTTTTGGTAATTGATGACAACCAACTCACAAAGAAAAAAAATAAATTCAATTTAACTTGAATTGCTTGCCCATTAGAGTTTTGAACAAAAGTCAAGGAATGGACAATCATTTCAAGGTTCGGTTTTGGTAGTAGTAGCTCCCCCTACATATGTGCTTCCATGTGTTTGGTTCAAGTTTACACATATGTAAAGATAGAAACCTTTGGGGAGGAGATACTAATACCAAGGAGATGCTAAGGTTCTAGAATTTGGACCTTTGAAGCGTGAAACCATCGGAGTCCTTAGCATCATGTATCTAGACATTCATCAAAAAACTCAACATACCCCATGAGATCAACATTATAGGCTAAAATGTGAGCTTTGTCTAGATACAACCTATGCATGCTAGTTGGTCAATACACCAATCAAATTTTTAAAAACTAGCATACACCAAGCAATCATGTATATTGAATTTAGATTGCCAATGCAACATTTCATTATGATCATGCACATACAAATGCACAAATAGTCTATGAGCTTGCTCCCCTATTTGTGTGATCCTTTCCAACATCTTTGTGACTTATTTCTCCCCTTTATCAACAATCACCAAAAAGGTGTAAATGAGAGAAATCAAGTCAATCAAAGTATCACATGTGGTCTCATCTAGATCACTTGCCTTTCCATGTATTCAAGTTTGAACCAAGGACAAGCTTTTTCACACCTCATATACATAAGGGTTATCTTGCACCATGTTAGAATACACATCAATAACTCATTTTCTAGAGTTGACACTAGGATTGCAAGCACATAAACATGTCATATGCCACCACTAGTTCATAAAAAAAACATTCAAAGCAATAGTGGTGCCACACATACATTGAAATCATTTTATTTACCATGAATGAGCCTATTAAATTGCATAATGTCTAGATGCACTAACAAGTCCTTAGCAAGTATGAATGCCATGACAACCAACTTTTACCTTGGGTGTTTGTCGAAGGAGAGGCATGTCATATAAGTGGGGTGCATCAACTCAAGTTGGAGAAGTCAATAATGTTCAATTCTCCCTTTAGCATGCAAAACCTCTTCTCATCAAGTGGCTTGGTGAATATGTCGGCTAGTTGATCTTCGGTGCCAATGCCCATGATACAAATGTCACCCTTTTGTTGATGATCTCTTATGAAGTGGTGCCTTATATCAATGTGCTTTGTTCTTGGATGTTGAACCGGATTTTGAGTCATCTTTCTAGCACTTTCATTGTCACAAAACAATGGAACTTTGTCAAATTTGAATCCAAAATCCTTCAATGTTGACCTCATCCAAAGCAATTGAGTGCAACAACTTCCCCGCACTAATGTATTCGGCTTCGGCGGTAGAGAGAGCAACACTATTTTGCTTCTTTGAAGACCATGATACTAGTGACCTTCCAAGGAATTGACATGTGCCACTTGTGCTCATTCTATTTATCTTGCATCCTCCATAATCGAATCCGAATATCCAATCAAATCAAACTTGGATCCCTTTGGATACCATAGTCCAACATCTTGTGTGCCCTTCAAGTACCTCACAATTCTCTTTGTTGCTTTGAGGTGACTTTCTCTTGGATCGGATTGATATCTAGCACACATGCCCACACTAAATGCTATGTCCGGTCTTGATGCGGTTGCATAGAGCAAGCTTCCAATCATGGACCTATACTTCTTTTGCTCAACCATGTTGCCACATGGATCGGGTCAAGGCTTCCATTTGTTGCCATTGGTGTGGACATTGACTTGGCATCTTGCAAATCAAACTTCTTGATCATGTCTTTGATGTACTTGGTTTGACTAATAAATGTGCCATTCTTCATTTGCTTGATTTGGAGACCAAGAAAGAATGTGAGTTCTCCAAGCATTGACATCTCAAACTCATTAGCCATCATCTTAGCAAACTCTTCACAAAACTCTTGATTGGTTGACCCAAAAGATAATGTCATCAACATATATTTGCAATACAAACAAGTCTTTGCCAATTTTCTTGATGAAGAGTGTGGTGTCCACCTTGCCCATCTTGAACCCTTTAGAGAGAGAAAATCTCTCAACCTTTCATACCATGCCCTTGGTGCTTGCTTCAAGCCATACAAAGCCTTCTTCAACTTGTAGACATGGTTGGGATACTTCTCATCTTCAAAGCCCTGGTTGCTCCACATACACCAACTCATTGATGAATCCATTCAAGAATGCACTTTTCACATCCATTTGATAGAGCTTGATGTCATGTGCACATGCATAGGCAAGCAAGATTCTAATTGCTTCAAGTCTAGCAACCGGTGCATAGGTCTCTCCAAAGTCAAGACCTTCTACTTGTGAATACCCTTGAGCTACTAGCCTTGCCTTGTTTCTCACAACAATTCCATCTTGATCTTGCTTGTTCTTGAAGACCCACTTGGTTCCAATCACATTGTAGTTCTTTGGCCTTTCCACCAATTCCCATACATCATTTCTCTTGAAATTGTTCAACTCTTCATGCATGGCATTGATCCAATCTTCCTTCTTGAGTGCATCTCCAATGTTCTCCGGCTCTTCTTGTGCAACAAAGGCATGATGTGCACAAAAAGATGCTAATCTTCCTCTAGTGATCACTCCACTATTGATGTCACCTATAATTTGATCAATTGGATGATCTCTTGCTATGTTAGATGGTTGCATCACTTGCACTTGATGACTAGGATGAGGAGTTGGACTAGCTTGTTGCTCTTGAGCTTGATCTTCATCTTGAGTGCCACTAGTGCTTGCTTCATTTGCACCAATATCAACCTAAGTGGTAGGCAATGGAGTGTCATCATCATCATTCACTTGCCTAGGCCGAATATCACCAATATCCATTGTCCTCATTGCATTCTCCAAGTTGGAACCACTCACATCATCATGATTTTCAATTTCATTTTGAGAACCTTGGGTTTCATCAAATTCAACATCATGAACCTCCTCAAGCTTGCCACTACCCAAGTTCCATACTCTATATGCTTTGCTTGTGGTTGAATATCCAACTAGGAAACCTTCATCACATTTCTTGTCAAACTTGCCCAATCTTGTGCCTTTCTTGAGAATGTAGCATTTGCATCCAAAGACTCTAAAGTAACCAATGTTGGGCTTCCTCCCATTTAGCAACTCATATGGTGTCTTGCCAAGCATCCCATGGCAATATAATCGGTTGCTACAATAGCAAGCCGTGTTAATTGCTTCGGCCCAAAAGGAATGACTCACATTGTATTCACTAAGCATTGATCTTGCCATTTCAATCAAAAGTCCTATTCTTCCTCTCAACTACACCATTGGATTGAGGAGTGTAGGTTGGTGAGAATTGATGTCCAATTCCAAGCTCATCACACAACTCTTCAATTCTTGTGTTCTTGAATTCACTTCCATTGTCACTCCTAATCTTCTTGATGGATGTTTCAAACTCATTTTGAACCCTCTTGACAAATGTCTTGAAAAGCTCAAACACATCATTCTTGTCATGCAAAAAGAACACCCAAGTGTATCTAGTGTAGTCATCAACTATGACAAAACCATACTTGTTGCCTCCAATGCTTGAATATGATGTTGGCCCAAACAAGTCCATGTGTAGCAACTCAAATGCCTTGCTTGTACTCATGATGCTCTTGGTTGGATGTGCATTGCCATGTTGCTTCCCGGCTTGACATGCTCCACAAGGTTTGTCCTTCTCAAACTTCACATCTTCCAAGCCTCTAACCAAGTCATTCTTCATCAACTTATTTAATTGCTTCATTCCAACATGGCCTAGCCTTCTATGCCACAACCACCCTTTGCTAGCCTTTGAGAGTAAGCATGTTGTCAACTTAGCTTCTTTTGACTTGAAATCAACAAGGTAGAGATCACCATATCTAAATCCCTTGAAGATCATGTTTGCACCATCACCACTAACCACTTCAACTTCTTGACTTGTGAATATGCACTTGTACCCATGGTCACAAAGTTGAGAGACCGACAAGAGGTTGTAGTCAAGATGATCAACTAGCAACACTTTTGATAAGCTCTTTTCTTTGAGTGATAGCAATCTTGCCTAGCCCCAACACATTGCCTTTCTTGTCATTGCCAAAAGTGATTGACTCATACTCATCAATGCCCTTGATGCTAATTTTCTTGAACATATGAGAATCCCCGGTCATGTGTTGAGTGCACCCACTATCCATTATCCAATGCTCTCCTCCAGCAAGCACGGTAATTGACCTACAAGACAAGATCAATTCTTCTTAGGTACCCAATGTTGCTTGGGTCCTTCAAGGTTAGTCACCAAGGCCTTTGGTACCCAAATGGCTTTCTTCTTTGAGCCCATCCATGGTGTACCAATGAACCTAGCACGAACACCATTGTTCTTCTTCACAAGCATATAAGAATGATCAAGCTTGATAGAAGTAACATTGGTTCTCTTGTTCATGCACTTTTTTTGCTCTACATGACCAACTTGCTTGCAAACTTTGCAATAGCTTCCATTGTTCTTCACAAAGTATGTCTTGTGAGTAATAAGGGCGGCCTTGCCTTTCTTGGGGGTATAGCCTAAGCCTTCCTTATACAAGGATGCCCTTTGGCTACCCAAGCACATAAGCAAGCGGTCCTCACCACCATAGGCCTTAGCCAAGGAGTGATTGAGCTCCTTTACTTCCCTTTTCAAACTTGCATTCTCATGAATAAGCATTGGGTTGCAAGTATCCTCACTAGAGATGGATGTGCTAGTGATAATGCTAGTGGAGGTGTCACACTTGGGAGATGGATCATCATCTAGAAGATCACACATGATGCTAGCATGACATGTACTAACATCTTCCACAACTTGGCACAACTTGTGCTCTTCTAGTAGAGAGGAGTGAGCTTTCTCTAGCTTAGAATGAGATTTCTCAAGCTTCTTATGGTCTACCTTTAGACTCTCATAAGATGCCGAAAGCTCCTCAAGTTCTTGCTTAAGGCTTTTTTTATTTCCTTGCAAGCCCTTGGCCTCCTTTCTACTATCCTTGTACATGTCAATGCTATCATCAAGCATGGTTTTCAATTCTTCCTTAGTGTATGTTGGTTCCTCATCATCACTATCACTATCATCATCATCATTAGTGATAGATTGTACCTTAGTGGCCTTAGCCATGAAGCATGATGAAGGAGTGTCGAAGAGGGAGATCTTGTCATGCATGGCAAGGTGAGCTTGTCCCTTCTTCTTTTTCTTGTCCTCCTCTTCATCACTTGAAGAAGATGAGCCATCACTATCCCACATAGCCACATGGGACTCATTCTTCTTCTTGGGCTTCTTCTCCTTCTCATTCTTGGCATCATTCTTCTTTCTTACCTTCTTGATGCCCTTCTCATCATCACTATCATATGGGCACTCCGCAATCAAGTGACAATCATCATGGCAACGAAAGCATGTCATGTTGCCTTCATTCTTGCCATCCTTGGTCTTCTTCTTGAATGATTGCTTCTTCTTGTTCTTCTTCGATGAGATATAGCTCTTCTTCACATACTTGCCCAATTTCCTCACAAAGAGGGCCATGTGCTCATCAATCTCACTTCCACTAGTAGAAGTGCCATCCTCTTCATCACTTGATTCTTCCTTCTTCTTCTTGCCCTTGGATGATGAGCTAGCCTTGAGTGCCAAGCTCTTCTTGTCCTCTTTCTTCTCTTCTTCCTTGACCTTCTTGTTTGCCTTGTTGATGAGCTCTTGCTTCTTCTTGTCATCTCTATAGGAGTCATCGGTCATGACCTCATCAAGCAATTGGTTTGGGGTCAAGTCCTTCAAGTTTGTCCTCACAAGCACGGTGATGAACATCCCAAACCTCTCCTAAGCATCTCAAGAACTTCATGTTGAAGGTCTTGTCCTTGATCTCTTCTCCAAGTGCGTTGAGATCATTCACCAATACTTGCATACGGTGAAACATCTCCGGCACACTCTCATCATCCTCCATCTTGAAGCTATTGAATTGCTCAAGCTTGATATAGGCCTTTGCTTGCTTGACACCTTCGGTGCCCTCATAGCATTCTTCTAGCTTCTTCCAAATGTCATGAGCAATCTCAATTGACTTCACTTGCTCGAAGACTCTATCATTGAATGCTTCATGGAAAGCACTCACGGCAATGTCATTTGCATAGAGCTTCTTTTCTTCTAGAGGTGTTGGTTGCTCTTTGTTGGCTACCTCAAACTTCTTCTCGGTCACGACCCACACTTCTCTATTGATTGACTTGAGGTGTGCGGTCATCTTCACCTTCCAATAGGCAAAATTGGTGCCATCGAAAGGTGGCGCCTTCTTGGTGTTGTTGACATGAAAACTCAACGCCATTTTGTCACCGTAGGTTGTTAAGCCTTCTAAAAACGGTGCCTCGGCTCCGATACCACTTGAAAGGTCCTAATGGCTAGAGGGGGGTGAATAGCCTATTAAAATTTCTACAAACACCACTAAACAAGGCGGTTAGTAAATAAGACGGCGTAGCACAAATGCAAATGCTTCGAGCTAACTATGCAAGCCTCCTAACAATTCTAGCAAGACTAATATCTCTAGTCACACACCAAGGCTAGGTTGCTAAGTTACTCCTAGGTGGACAAGTAATTCTAACTAGTTCTACTACTAGAGCTAACAAGGCTAAGCAACTACTCAACTAAGCACCCTAACAAGAATACTACCAAAGTAATGCAAAGGAGTGCTAGAATACAATACCACCGCGGAGTGTAGAGGATGAACCCAATCACCGTGTGCAATGAGAAATCTCCAACGAGCTCAAAGACAATAGACACGATGATTTTTACCGAGGTTCACGTGCTTGCCGCAAGACGCTAAGTCCTCGTTGTGGCGACACACTCACTTGATGTTGCTAAGCAATGACCGGTGTCAAATCCCCAATGGGAGCTCAAGCAACAAACACAAGAGAGGGTCCAACAAGCCACGAGCAATCCACTAGTGATGCCTTTCGCGTACCTCCCGCGGGGTAAGGCTCAACCCCTCACAATCACCACCGGTGTGGCCTCGAACAAGCTCCAATCGAGCTCAACACCGCCTCTTGCTCCAAGCCGCTAGGGAACCAAGCAAATTCCCAAGAAAACAAGAATCCCGCTGCTTTCTCCAAGGATGAAGTGCCTCTAGATGCAAGACTAATCAAGCAATGCACTTCTGTCACTCTCAAACTCACTCAAGATTCGAAGTTAGAGTGAAGAGATGAGTGGAGAGGAGTCTCACAAGCTCACAAGTGTGTAGGAGTGTTCAAATGTGCAAGAGAGAGAGCTAGCAACCGGCCATCCAAGTATATATAGCCCCCACCAAAGAATAGAGCCGTTGGATTCAAAATGCAGTTTCTGGCGGCCGGACGCGGGCCGGTCCGTCCGGTCAAGTCGCGTCCAGCGTCACAGCGTCCGGTCACAAACGACAAGCAACCTGGCCCACACCAACGGCTACCCGAAGGTCCGGTCGTTGCTTCCGGTCGGCACGGAAGCTTCCGGTCCAGCGTCCGTCCTCGCGTCCGGTCAAAAACGGCACTGCGGGCTCTACGCGCGACGCCTTGGCGACGGGCGTCCGTCGGTCGCGTCCGTCAGCACCTCATGCGTCCGGCCGCCTCGGGCAGCAAAGATCTTCTTCCTTTTCTTTGCTCTTTGCTTCCAACTTGCTTCAGCCTCTTGCCATGGGTTGCCAACACGCCCAAGATGATCACGTTATCACCAATGTTAGCACGCCGAGATGTTAGGCAAGATCGAAGTTAGTGCTCTCATGTCCTAAATGCAATATGCAAGTCAATTGGACCTAGAAGCACTTCATGCAAGGATTGTCGCGGCATCCCCTCTTGATAGTCGGCTATCTATCCTATAATGTGATCACACGCTCTATCGTGTCTTGATCACCGAAAAGGAAAACCCTATCAAGTATACCTTTGCCTTGATCTCCCGGGTTCCTCTCAAACTGCGATCATCGAAGCTTGACGATCCATCATGTCCACCACCATTGTCCATGTTCATGATCATCATGCTCCTTGTCATCCTTCTAATCCTTTCTAAAGTCATACACTTAGAGCAAGGGATTAGTCCACAAGTGTCGGCATCAATTTCCAAAACCAAACATGAGATTTCAGCGCCTAGCACCATCTTCTACAAAGTACCACAAGTACATCACTGTGACTTTGTACTTGAATCCATTAACTCTGATCTTAATGCAGATGAGGCGCTAAATACCATGAAGGCTGAGCCTAGGATGGCTCGCCGCTTTTGAGAAGGCCGGGATCGTTGTCGGCCCTAATAATAGAGTGCCACGGCCACCAGCCATATCGCGGCGAAGGTGGAGCCAAACGCAGGCGCTCATCAAGAGAAAATGCAAGACCCAACCTAAGTTCGGGCTTGGTTACCGCTACGTCGACACCTCGGTGATGACGAAGGTCGCATAACACCAACGTTGTCCACTTGCTTCACCACATCAACCACCACGGGGGATGAAGCTGGCTGCTCTTATCGCCCCTCGCCGCCATCAACACCCCGCAGAGATAGAGGCATTGGAAGAAGGTCAAGAGCTGCATGTTACACACCATCCCTCCACAACTTGAAGATGGAGGCCAACCCACGATCGATGAACTCGTGCAAGTTAACCTTGGCACGGAAGAAGACCCTCGTCCCACCTTCGTGGCCGCTACGCTCACGGAGGAGGAGCGAAGATTATCGAAGCTTCGATGGAGTACAAGGATCGCCGCATGGAGTTACAAGGAGATGCCGGGGACTAGATCCTAATGTCGCCACACACAAGTGGCGATTGACCCGCTGTTTCGTCCCGTGAAGCAAGCTCCTCGACAACTTCGACCTGAGTTTGAAGACCAAGTCATCACGGAGGTTGACAACATGATCACCGCCCGGGTTCATCAAGGAGATACGATTCCGCGATGGCTCTCCACCATCGTCCCCTGGTGGAGAAGAAGAATGGGAAAGTTCGAGTCTGCGTTGACTTCCGCGACTTAAACCGAGCTTGCCCCAAAGATGATTTCCCCTACCTATCACGGATATGGTGGTCAACGCCGAAACGGGTTCGACGCCTTGTCCTTCATGGATGGGTCATCCGGCTACAATCAAATCAAGATGGATCCCGTGGGCGCGACTTGACACTTTGCCTTTAGAACTCCTAGAGGCAATTTCCATTACGATGATGCCTTTTGGGTTGAAGAATGCGGGTGCCACCTACCCGGCCATGCCATGGCACATCTTCGGCGATATGATCCACCACTCCGAAAAGTGCTACGTCCAACGACATGGTGGTGAAAAACGAAAAGTCGTAAAGATCACCAAGATGACTTACGGGCGGTGTTTGAGAGGCTACGTCGACACCAACTCAAAATGAACCCCCTCAAGTGCGCATTCGCGTTCGATCGGCGTCTTCCTCGGCTTTGTCGCTCGATATCGCTGCCATCCTCAAGATGGCGCCTCCTCAGAGCTGAAGGAGTTGAGGATGCTCCAAGGACACCTGGCCTACATCCGCGCTTCATCTCCAACCTGTCGGGCGTGTACAACCCTTCTCCAAGCTAATGAAGAAAGGGCGCCGTTAGTATGGGACGAGGAGTGCCAAAATTGTTTCAACAACATTAAAAGGTACCTTCTTAACCCTCCGGTATTGGCAGCTCCCCGTGAAAAGGGCGCCCTCTCATTCTTTATATTGCGGCACGGCCTTCCTCGCTAGGCGCCTTGCTGCCTAACACAACGAAGAAGGCAAGGAGGTGGCGTGCTACTATTTGAGCCGCACCATGGTGGGCGCCGAACACAACTACTCTCCCATCGAAAAGTTGTGCTTGGCGCTGATCTTTGCCTTGAAGAAGTTAAGGCACTACATCTTTGGGCGCATGAAATCCAGCTAGTGGCAAGGGCGGATCCGATAAAGTACCTGCTTGTCAGCCCGGCGCTACGGGGCGGGCTTCGCAAAGTGGGTGCTACTCATGACGGAGTTCGACATCACCTTCGCATACCGCAAAAAGGGCCGTCAAGGGACAAGCTCTTGCAGATTTCCTTGCTGCACATCCCATACCGGCCGACTCTCCGCTCATCACCGAGCTACCTGATGAGGAGGTCTTCACCACCGAGATGGAGACCCCATGGGAGCTCTACTTCGACGGTGCCTCACGAGAGGAAATCACCACCAATGGCACCCCAAGACGGAGAGCAGGAGCGGGATTGGTGTTCAAGACCCCACAAGGAGGAGTGATGTACCATTCATTCTCCCTTCTCAAGGAGGAGTGCTCTAACAATGAAGCGGAGTACGAGGCGCTAATCTTCGTCCTTCTCCTAGCACATTCTATGGAGGTATGTTCCCTACGGGTTCATGGTGACTCTCAGCTCATTGTTTGACAGATCAATGGTGTATATGAAGTCCGCAAACCGGAGCTTATGCCCTATTGTGAGGCAGCCCGTAAGCTCATGAATGAATTCAAACACATTGAGCTTATTCATGTCCCACGAAGCAGGAACGCTCCAGCTGATGCGTTGGCTAAACTCGCAGCGGCACTTGCTCTTCCTGAGGGTAAGTCCGCGCAAGTTACAGTCGAGGAGAGGTGGCTACTCCCTGCTGTGCTGGAGCTTCTTCCGGAGGAGCATGAAGTCAACACCGTCACTGCGTGCGCCATCGAGGATGACGACTGGCGCAAACCCTTCCTCGACTACTTCCAGCCGCGGCATTCTTCCCGGCGATGCCGTGAAGAGGCGTCAACTACAACGGCGACTTCCTTCTTATGTCTACAAGGGAAACGTGCTTTACAAGCACGCCTATGGGCAAGAGGTGCTCCTGCGGTGTGTCAGCCGACAGGAGGCCGGCGAGGTCCTGAAGGAGGTGCATCATGGAATTTCTGGCGGCCACCAGGCGGGCCAAAATGTACCATAGCATTAAACTTGGCTGGCTACTACTGGCGGGCATCATGACAGATTGTCTAGGAGTGGCAAAGAGGTGTCATGGCTGCCAAGTCCACGGCACCTTCAAGCATCTACCGCCGGTTCCACTCCATCCAACGGTCCCCTCGTGGCCGTTCGACGCATGGGGCATCGACGTCATTGGTCCCATCGACCCTCCTTCATCCGGAGGGCATCGTTTCATCCTTGCAGCAACAGACTACTTCTCCCAAATGGGCAGAGGCAGTACCACCATTCCATTGGTAAAGAGTGCTAATGCCATTAATTTTCTAGAGCGACACATTATATATCGCTTCGGAATTCCACATCGCATTACATCCGACAATGCTAAAGCTTTCAGGTCGGGCAAAATGCACAGGTTCATGGAAAAGTACAAGATTAAGTGGAACTACTCCACTGGCTATTATCCCCAAGCTAACGGGATGATAGAGGCGTTCAACAAGACGCTCGGCAAGATACTAAAGAAGACAGTGCACAGGCATAGAAGAGACTGGCATGACCGTCTTTTTGAAGCACTATGGGCGTACCGTGTTACAGTACGTACCCCAACTCAAGCCACCCCATACTCACTTGTGTACGGGTGTGAGGCAGTCTTGCCTTTGGAGATTCAGCTACCATCACTACGTGTAGCTGTTCATGATGGACTAACCCAAGATGAGCAGGTTCGGCTTCGATTCCAAGAGCTGGATGGTCTAGAGGACGGTCGTCTCGACGCCGTGCAAGAATTGGAGCTGTACCGCAACAACATGGCAAGGGCCTACGACAAGCTCGTCAAGCGACGCGTCTTCAGGAAAGGAGAGCTGGTGCTCGTGCTTCGGCGTCCCATCGTCGTGACGCACAAGACGAGAGGAAAATTCGAGCCCAAGTGGGAAGGTCCATACGTTGTCGAGCAAGTCTACGACGGAGGCGCGTACCAGCTGGTCGATCAACATGGAATCTGACCAATGCCGCCGATCAACGGGAGGTTCTTAAAAAATATTTTGCTTAAAATAAAATATTTTTTTCTTTCTCTTTTCTTTTTTCTTTTCCACTCTCCTTGAGATGCTCAGCGTGCACCATACATTGCACGTTGGGTTTGTCTCCATGGAGAACAAAAAAAAAAAAAAAAAACCAACATGGCTCTCCCTATCGGGCTACAGCTGCAGTGGAAGATCCGACTGTCTTGGGACCTCTCCAGAAGGGCCGAGGCAACGACCTTGCAGGTTGAATTTGCGACAAGCCACCACATCACGGATAACACGACGGGCGCGGCGAGCGTGTTTCCGCTGGGGGCAGTGGGAAGACGGCTCGAGCCACTCCTAAGCAGCGGGCGACCATGCCGCTCGCGCTTCCGGACATGAAGCGACACACACTCCAGGGAAGACTATAGAAGAAGAGCAAGAAAGGGCTACACGGTGCAACATAAGTTTCGCCAAGTGTGCAGCCTCTTGCCACCACTGGAAGGTGACAACAAGGGACCAATAAAAAATGCCAGCGAGGATTCACCTAGATACACAAAGGTGAATGGCTATACTCCAAGTTCCTCATATGCTAAAAAAAAAAACAAAAACAAAAAAAAAAAAAAAAAATGAGCAAAGAAAAAATGGTCACCAAAGATGTGGCCGGGCAGCTCAAATATCAAAATGGAAGGCGGAGGTAGTCATCCACCATCCTCGGCAAAAGTAATGGCAAAATTCCTTAGCCGTTACCCAACACCAAATCCCAAATCAGCCGTACCTACGCCTCTATGTCGAGAGAGAACGAGTGGGCTGTGGTTCAACTCAACGCAAGGGAGTCTCGACCAAGAATTCCCTTCACCCCAGTGGAGACATCCAAGCTGAAGTCTACACCTTCAAGCACACAACGGGGCAAAATCGCAGGAGCCATGTTGCTATGGTTACGCCACGGCACCCAATGGTTACGTCCCCCCGCTGTCCTATCACAAGCTGCACATATAGCTTATGCCCATGGGAGAGCCAACATTTTCAAAAATATTTCAAAACAAATCCAAACAATATACTCAACTTGATGATTTTACCTCATCGTTAACTCTTCCTCGCTATGTCATCTATCACCGGACAAGCTAGTTGTTTATTGTAGTGTTGCAGGGTCCATCGTTGCACTACAATCGGGAGCGGTGCGATACGCCCGGTCGGTTAGTATCAAGGCGATGAAACCCTTCAATCCAGCCATGTCATGTCACAATGCAAGGTGGCGCTGGATTGGTAAAACCACACCGGGAGCGGTCGCGATGCGCCCGATCTTGCGGCGGTGTCAAGCTGTGAAACCCTTCAACCAGGCCGTTTCATGCCACGATCACAAGGTGGCTCCTTGGTTGATAAAGCTTTTCGTCAAGTACCACGGTCCTCATACCGTATGGCCTAAGCAACTCAAAGGGCGTCCGATTGGCTAATGCCATCATTCAGACCTGATGGATACATCATTGGACAAATGCCGCAACATGGCCCCAATGAAGCCCTACTTAGATCCCGTTGGCGCCGCCGCCACGCTGCTCCAACGGAGTTCAACACCGTCCGTTGGCGGCGGCGCCACCCGCGGCTCCAACGGGAGTTCAACACCGTCCCCGTTGGCGGCGCCGCCACGCAGCTCCAACGGAGTTCAACACCGTCCGTTGGCGGCGCCGCCACGCCGTTCCAGCGGAGTTCAATCATTGTCCCATTGGCCTACGCCGCAACGCGGCTCCAATGGAGTTCCAGCCCATGCCTTGGAGTCAACACGATGCTATCCGAGGTATGTTTTTGTTTATTTATTGATATTTATTTTTGTTTGGTTCTCTTCCTCTCTTTGTCCCTCTTCTTGATCTGGTCATGACAAGAGCAGGGGAGTATCCACAACTAGGGTGCCCCATGTAAGAGATGTCGCCACTGCATCAGCCTAGATGACGCAACAAAGCTTCTCAATGGCTGGGGGCAACACCAGATGACCGAGGCGTGGATGACCTTGAGTAGGCGGTCCAGTCGCCAACGTGTCTGCTCTGCTAGCCGGGCTGTGATAAACTCACGCTTGAGCTGGGGGCAGAGAAACATAACAACTTTGTGCCATCTGTTGTAGATGCATGAATTAGAGGACAAACTTTTACCAGGCTCTACTCAAGAGTCTCACACGTGTATTCATGTATCATGTGTATGTTCGATCAAGAAGCAATAAAAAAAAAGATTTGTCAAAGTGTCTTGTTGTCTTGTGCCAATTAAAGCATTCAGATATATTCTGTGCAAATAACATCCATCGACGTACATACAGATAGTTCGGTATCGCAAGGTTGGCGAACTGAAATAAGATACTATGTTACAGTTGCTCTGATAGTTCATCAGAGTGCTGTCAGATTGCAGGAATGAAAGTGAAGGGAGGTTAATACCCTGTGCTGAACCTAACGTCGACATATCAGTACATAAACAAATCCATGAATAAGACAAGACACTTTTACTTTGTCAAATAACATGTTGAGCCGTAGGTGATCAAGCCTGGGCAACAGCCGCTTGTTGGGCAGTTTTGCATGTCTGCAAGCGCCAGGGTCATAGCCCCTCATCGTTCGTGTTTGCTGTGAAAATTAGTGATGTATGCAAGTTCAAGTTGCATACGGCAATGCCCACTTCGAGTTTTGCCCTTATGTTATCGAGAAGAAAACCGAAAGTTCCAGCACCCGCAAGCGGCAATCGTATACACTCGTCGAAACCGCGTGATGTTGCTTTGTTCAAGCAACGAGCTGGAGTCATGGTTTCGCGCGCACCAAGGCAGGGGCGCAGCAGCCCGGCGTGGTGTTGGTTTTCTTCAAGCTCCCGAGGTCTCTTGCTGCATGCATGCGCTGTTGCAGGCGCTGCGGCTATCGGCAAATTTGCTAGAAGCTTATTTCCAGCACCACCAGTCATCAGTTAGCTAGCTCGGTCAGGGCAGATGCGTTGCTATAGGGTAGAAGTTGACTTCGTCGGACGCCGGGCGTCCGCGTCGTGCCACGCACGCCCGTTTCCCGCGATGGGCATGTTTGTCACAACACCTAGTGGTCGCAGGATGGTTAGCAATTATAGAGACGCCCGTAATGGTGCTGATGCTAACGATACCCCAGATCAAAATACATGCGGTGTTATGCACACAATGTCGCTCGACGAGCGCAGGGATGCGTGCGACAACATGGCTGGATAAGTTTAACTATCGCCATCCGCAAAATAACAATTAAAAAAATCAGACGTTTGTTGCCTGCAGAACAAAGAAAATGCGTATGCAACAATCACATCCAGGGTCGATGTAAATCTGACTCAACAAGGGGTGCATATATCTATATATGACATATAATAATAATAATAATAATAATAATAATAATAATAATAATAAAAGGGATGCACGCAGGCAGTGCCCTACTTATTGATGGAGTTCACGAATCGCTAATAATAATAATAATAATAAAAAAAGAGACTCAAACATGTGAGTCTTTACGCAAAGAACTAATATTGTAAAGTAATAAGACGAGCTACGGAGCTACTCTGGACGTAGCCTAATGACAGCTTTAGTCTTGTTCAGGTGGAGAGTACGCCAAGATGAGTTCGATGCCTCGTCGAACGGGGTCGGCCATCTGATTGAGGTCATCCAGGCGGGACTGCATGATCTGCCGGCACTCTTCTAGCTGCTTGAGTCTGCTCTCCTGTATTTGGATATCCTGTCGGCACATGACCATGTCCCTACGGAGGTCAGCGCATTGCACCAGGAGCTTTTTGTCGCGCGCTTGAGCAGCGCGTAGCTTCTCTTCGAGGTCACTGACCTCTTGGCTAGAGCTCTGCCGCTGCTCCTTGGCGGTCGCTTCGTTGGCCTCTAAGTCGTGGCCATCTGCCGTGCGGCGCTTCATCTCGTCCGTTGCCTTGACACAGGCAGCACGTAGCTCGTCGACGCATCGGCGCGCTTCCGCAACTGCAGGGCCAGGCTGAGTGGGAGAAGGTACCTTTCCCTCAAGGCCATCCTTCATCTTGCCCAGAAAGGTCATCAGCTTCTCCAGGCTGGCAGGGCGCGGCTCCCCGTAGGCATCAGCACAGTAAGACACATATTTGATATAGCGTATCACCTTCTTTTGATCAAAAGGTTCTGTCTTCAATGCGCTTTGGAGGTCCATTAAACTGGCCTGGATGTCTTCATCTTGAGGAAGCTCTTGCATAGAGGAATCGTTCATGAGAGCGTGAGCACCGCCAACTATCTCCAGTGTGTCATTGAGCTCTTTAGCTTTAGCTACCAGCTCAAAATGTGCACGCTCTTCGTTCTTCATGGTTCCTACCTTTGAAGGTGGAGTGTTGTATTCATCAACCTCCTCAGGAGCTGCAAGTCAGAACGATTAATGACTTTTGCAGCCTATAACAAGCGCATAAAGTAAGGGGAACAAACATGGGTACCTTTGGCAGGCATCTCAGCAGGGCTGTCCTCTTGCTCAGCGGCTTCAGCATTGTGAAGCCTGGGTGCAGCATCAGTTGGCGCGGCCAGGCTTGTTGCGGCCGCCGACGGGTCCGAGCTACCGGCAGCTGAGGATGGCGCCACGGTTGGAGATGGCACAAGAGCCAACGCAGGGGGCAACTTTTCAGTTTGCTCTGGATTCACAGCTACGCCATCCGAGACCTTCTCAAGGGCCTTGGAATCCTGTACGGAATCCGCGAAAAAAAAGAGAGCTAAATAAAGACTCCTTCCCATGGAAAGGTATTCAAGTCTTCACTCATAAAAGACTTGATAAGATTATTAAAATAATAATAATAATAATAATACCACCATGCCAAAGGAAGTGTAAAAGAAACCGAATATTAAGACACACTTACGTGGTCTTTGGTATGATCGGCAAGAGAGAGCTTCTCATAGCTCCTGATTGGCTAACTGTGCCGGTAGCCGGGAGTGAACCAGATTCGCCCTGTAGAACAAAATAAATTAAAATATAGCATGACGTAGGTCAGGTTGGGTCAAAAAAAAAAAAAATTCAAGACTGATATACCTCTGCAACTTTTGATGTTTGCGGCAGTATAGTCTTCTCGGCACCTAGCGCTAACACAGCTGGAGCCGGTTCGCTCGGAGAGATGTCATCCTCCACGACGTGATCATCTGGACGAGGTTTTTCTCTGGACTAGGTTATTTGAGTGTTGGGGCCTGCCATGGATGTCCCTGCGGCGCTTCCTCTTCGGATGGGAGTCCCGTGAGGACTCACTGTCGCTGTTCAAGATCATCCGACGTTCGGGTTGGCGGGGCTCACGAAACCCAATCTGGTATTGTGTCCTTTCATCGCTGCGAGACTTCAATTCAGTCCGGCGGGAGGAATCTTGACCAAACCGACGACCGGAGTTCTTCCGGTGAAGAGGTGGTGGCGATGCGTCGCTGCTATCACTGTCATCCAGCAATTTGTACTCAACTGGGGGCTTCGGCTGCTCTTGACGATGAAGACGCCGATCCTCCTTGTGACCACGATGCTTGCCATCGTTGTGGCGAGAGTTGCTTGGTCTACCGACTTCTCCCCGAGGCTTCGAAGTACCTTGGGCGTCCCTGTCGCGGGCAGCGGAAGTCTTGCGATCGTGTTTATCGCGGTCATCGCGCCCTCGCTGGGAACGAGGCTGACGCCCTGACCAATCTTCAATATGGCTATTGTCAATACGAACCATCTACATCACGAGCATGCAGGTCATTAACATATGAGATGAAAAAGTTAACAAAGAGGCAAGCTAAGAAGAAAATCATACGTCGATGTACTAGTTGCTGTCGATGTGCTAGTTGCTGCCTGCGCGCGATGGATCTGCTTGACGATGGCAGGGGTGAACGATGTACTAGTTGCTGTCGATGTGCTAGTTGCTGCCTGTGTTCGATGGATCTGCTTGACGGCAGCGGAGACGAACGACGGGCTGATGATTAGCCTTCGTGAGGGAACTGATTTCCTTTGCGATGAAGGGGTATGTGCCGCATCCTGGGCACGTATATATAGGACCCTTTTGGGTACGTGGATAAGAGTTGGACTCTAAATACGTACAAGAGTCCGCAACGAATTTTGGGTGGCATATCATGTTGCACCCAGAAATCTCGAATCTTGTTGCAGCTGAATGTCTTGAATCTTGTTGCAGCCAGAGATCTCGAGTTGCACGTATATTCACCAAGACGAGTCCGGACTTGCTACGCGCCGTCCAAACTCCTCTTGGTGGGGGGCATTTGTTTGATGGATTTTTGTACTATTAAAATCCATACATATTGGTGTACGTATACATATATATGCAAAGACGTATACACATATACGCTTGTGATAGACACAAACGTGCAAGCTTAGAAGCTAACTGAGTTTGTGTATGTGTTGCAAGACCACATATACACATATGCATGCCTAGCCATGCATGCAAGTACGTGCGTCTCATCGACGTGCAAGAAAGCAAGGCTAAGCCAGCAAGTGCAACTACAATACATATGTGTATGTGTACACATATATGGCCGGAGGACGTTGTACGATGCATACGTACGGCGGCCCATGTCACGTATATTTCGGCCTGACACGACTCAACACATGGTCTAGAACATTCTAGAACCTGAGTATACGCGTACGAGCTGGGCACGTACCGGTGACGAGAATTGCTGGAAAACCAGGATTCGTGTACGTATTGAATTTGTTTCATCATAAGAAGCAATTAAACCCCACTTAGCCGGCCGGGTCCATATGTCATGGACTCGTATATGGCAGCAAATATCTTGATGAATTGCCGTACGTGGATAAGCATGAGGCTTACCTTGTATACGAAGCAAAGAAACCAGCCTGATATCTCGGGTGTTTTGTTAATCGATCGGTGCCCACGGCGTGTGCGTATACACCCTCAAGAGCCCCACAAGTCAGCGACGTTGGCTTAACGAGAAGGCTTTTGCATGATACGTACGAGCCGGGGATATTTTGTTTGGCGGCGTCGGGATAATCATGCGGAAGTGATAAGCACGAGCTCCGGATATCTCGCGGCGGCCAACAAACTCCTGGCGGCGCACGGGTGCAGCCGAGCCTGCCCCTCAACCCTAGGCCTGTGCCTATATAAACAAGCCCCCGGGCTCCAGAGAGGGGACACACAACACACACATCCATTACGCCGCCAGGCTGCTCTCATCTCCATCTGACGGGAAGCAACGCTGAGAAGAGACACCGCCGGCCAGCTCGTCCTCTTCTTCCAGACGCCGTCGGCCAGCCTTCCTTGATCTTCCTTGAAGCCCAAGCGCGAGGCTTCATCTAGAAGACGACGCCGAGCAGGCAACACCAGGAGATGGCGTTCACATCCACCATGGGTGAGCATTTAATTTAGTCTGCTGTCTCATATCATCAATCTTGCACCATCGCATCTGCCTATGCACAGCGACGTCGGACAAGACGACGATGAACACGGGAGATGACGATGAACACAGAAGCCGGGCGCTCGATGCGGCTGCCGGGCATCGATGAGGGCTGCAGTCCGAAGACGGCGTAACATCTGCGCGTCAGAGGCTGCGCATCCAAACGTGTGCAGACGGTCGAGAGTGGCTCGGCTGTCTATTGCGCGCGGGCATGGCTGCTGCTTGCTGATGGTTTTGGCCTCGGCGAAGAGATGCTGCTGATGCCGGGCGTCCATCACAGGAGCCAAACTCATCCGTGTGTGTGTGTGCATATCCGCACGTACTATCTGTGCATGCATGTGCTGTTCGTGTGTGCAATTCATGTAACAAAGAGGCAAATAACATTCCATGTGTATGTATATGTACGAGTATAACATGCATGTGAATATTATATCTTTATGTGTGCCGATCCGGACGAGTGTGTCTGCGTCCGAACTTCAGGTGCATTTGCATACGCATCTTGGCTGCCAAGAATATGGCGCCGTACTGATGCGTCCATTGTGCTCGCCTACAACGTCCAGCGACGCCCGTGTACGTCTACATCCAGTTTTTGTACGTCTACATCCGGCAAGTCTTCATCCACTACTTCGACTACCTCTACGATCAAGTTCGCGGCGTATCCCGACTACGTTGCTGAAGTCCAAGTCATCGATCCGATCTACACCGACCATGCGCGTGCTACTTCCACTACATCTACACGTGACGTTCGACCGACGAGGAAGACGACACCGGCGGCGTGGCTCCTTTCCAGCCATGTTCTTCAAGCGGCTCATGGACCGACGAGGCCATGGATACGCCGACGCCATCCACATCTACCCCAGCACACCACATGGAGACGTGAAGCGAAGATCAACGACGACGACCACAGCAGCTTAATCGGAGGTACTCCGTGATCTTAATCACGGGGGTAATTAATTAGGTGCCTTCCGAGGCCCTATGAACCATGAAGACACAATCGCCGAAGTTAGAGTGCCGCCCGGTGGTCATGGCGCACGTTTATTAGGAACTTGTATTTGTTACTCATGAGATTAATAAATTACTTGTTCCTATTCTTTTGTTTTGTGTATGCGAGTACACTGGCACGCCCGCTTTCCTTTCCCACATGAGAAGCCGCTCGAGGCGGGTTTTTCTGGTGTCCAAACAGTCTGCATGACTATTTGATCTAGCAAACAAATGAATTGGGGGCTTTTGGATCCCAGCCCAAGCCAAATGGTCTGAAGCTACAAGACACTCACATTCTTTAGCTAATGTATAGAACAGAAAAAAAATAAAATAGAGCTGTATAATTAACTGTCATTAAATATAAAGATTTTATCAGGATCAGTAGTTGAGGAGAGTAAGCTCACTAGAGCTGCAAAGGGTTCGGGTCGACCCGTTTGACTTGATACATTGGAGACCCAAGTGGATCTGGAGAGCTTGACTTGATACATTGGTGGATGGGTAATACATCTAAGTATCCAACACTTTCTCGTATAGCCCGAGATCTCTTTGCTGTTCCAGCTACAGCTGTTCCATCAGAATCAGCCTTTAGTATGGCAAGGAGAACAATAAGTGATTTTCGAAGTAGCCTAACTCCAGAGACAGTAGAAGCACTAATTTGTAGTCAAGACTGGTATAGGGCAGAAGGTTCTACAGAGTTCTCTATTGCAGCTTTTTGATGATCTGATTATGGAAAAGGATCCAGCATCAAGTTCACAGGTAATGTATCTCTGACTTGTACAACTTTGTATCAAGGCTGGCTGATACTTGTCAGTTTAACTTCAATTTCTTGTAATCTGAAACTTACAATTATGTGAAATTGCTGAATGCCACGTTTCTTTGATTGCTGATGGCTGTATTGCATTTTGTTGTCAAACTAGTTAGTATGTGAGAGAGCAGTGGCTATATGCCACGTTTCTTTGATTGTTGATGGTTGCGCATTGGTTTAAACAACACGTTTGCTTCTATTCCAAGACATGCTGTATATGTCCTGTGAACATGTCTGTAATGTGGTTATTATTCTTTTTCTTTTTTAAAAGATGGGATTTCATTGGCCATTTGACCATAGTTCATGAGTATCATTCTGATAATCTTTTTATCTGTTGCTCAATTTGGCTAAAAGCAAGACGTACTATCTGTTGTGGTCACACTAATCACAAATTCGTTTCTTTGACAGGGATGAATCTCTGTTGGATGAAGTATTGAGATTTTAGGATGCTAAACTACAGATGTTGATGTACACTTCTGCTCTAGTTGTCCTGTGTGCAAAGGAGGAAGAATCAGATTTACTAGTTCCTCAATAATCATTGTATTCAGATTTTAGGATGCTAAATTATTGTACACTTCTGCTCTAGTTGTCATGTTACCACCGTTACTGCAGGCAGGGAGGGTGTCTTGGGTTGGCTCAAACATATGTATGAGTATCTTTTATGAAATGCAGCTGTCATTTCTACTTAGGTAAAATGTAAACGCGTATGCGCTATTTAACCTATGAAAATCTTCTCAGTGTGTTTTATTATATACTTACATTGGTGTAAATATAAATATACACTTGCACTTGTTAATTGATGCTGGAAGATGCATGCGTGTGCTAGACGATGCATGTGCGTAGCAGACATTGCCAATTGCCATAGCCATGCAGGACAGGAGACGATGCATGCATGCAACAGACAAGCGGCCGAGCCTGTAATTAGGAGCGGGTCAAACCGTGGAGCACCGCGGGTCACTCCAAAACAGGTTAGGGTCGACCCTGACCCTCAATTAAACACGAACGGAGCACAGGGTCAGGATTAGGAGCGCTCCGCTCCGCCCCCTTGCAGGTCTAAAGCTCACCCCATTTTTTTTTTTTTCGATCGGTCCATTCACCCGTTTTTCCACCCCATTTCTTATATAAAATACTTGCTCAATTTGTTTTTCTGAACTCACAATAGTAGGATTATTGAGGTTGTTCATTTTAGGTAGATCCGTGCACGGCAGGGGAAACCAACAAATTAAATGAGCTTGGACACGTAATGTAGGGAAACGACAAATCCCACAGGACATATATAGAAATCTCACCAGCAATTCAGCATCCATCTTGCTGGATATATATGGAGAATGTTGATGTCTTTGGATTGGAAAAAAATACTAAGCAAATCAACGTGGAAGTCTGAAACACTGGCCTGTGTAGCCAGAAGGGTTCAGGTCGTAATATGACCACTGCTACAATAACAATGGAAGGAAGGGGAAGAAGTGCGTTGTTACCTTGTATATTCTGGCAATATATCGAGGCAAAGATGATGAGCTAAGCTTGGATGATCTCCTCGACCTGGTTCGCCTCACCGCTGCTAGCCTCATTGCTTCCGTGAGAACTCTCGGCTATTTCTAGCCTCTCGATAGACCTTGGCTCGTCGTCCCCGACTGATAGGATAAAATCAATCCTCTTGGGATGCTGTTGCTGCCAGGCTTCTTTTGTCACGACGTCAATGATCGCGCTGATGCACGCGCTGTCTTCTCGATACCATTCGTTGCATTGGAACATGACACATTCGAGGCTCACGAGGTGCTTGATACCCATAGCAAGGTCGGTATATGGTGGACCACCGCAGAACTGGAACTCGAACGTAAGCCTATATAGTATCGGCATAGCTCCTTCCTGGAAGGTAACCCGTGGGACTCAGCCGTCAACTGTGAGTTGCCGGAGATTTGCGAACCCTCCACCGCTAATAGTTATCGGCTCCCTGGGGACAACTTCGAACCTTAGCGTCAGAGTCTCCAGGCCAGGCATCTCCCGCAGAATCTTCAGATCATCCTCGTCTAGTTTGCAGATCCTGATATCCAAGGTACCAACATCGTTGAAGTGCACTTTGTGACTTTAATCCACGGCGGGATGTGCATGTGCTTCGTGCCAACGATTAGTCCACCATACTCAGTGGTAATGAAGGACATGATCTCCCCGGCTAGCGATGACACTAGATCACTATTCTTCCAAGCTTGGCGGAAGCACTTGGGTAGTCCATCTAGGTTTTAAAGCTGAGCAGCTTCAATGGGTAGTGTGACATTGTCCTTGAGTTTCCTGCTGCGAACACATGGTTGATTATAATCATTTGTGTTTAGTTTTTGTGATGAGTGATTGTCAATTCTCAACATTTTCCTTCTATTTTTTTCTCTTCCAGTTCGGTTACCCTTACCCAGCACATGCGGTGTGTCGGTCGACGTTGTCTCTCGGCTTGTGTTGTGCAGGTGATGAGCTTGAGATGGTGGTCGACGGTGAGGTGAAGGCCAAGGAGGACATGCCGTGCTGAGGGACCCAGAGCGGTGAAGGGCAGACGTGAGGCTTGGACCAAGGAACCAGGAGCACCGGGTGGCTAGCCGTGGTGGCTGACACTCGGGACATCGACAAGTGCGAGGACACGTGGAGTGACCGTGTTGATCGAGTCAAGACGGCGGACGTGTAAGTCGAGTGGGCGGCTCAGGAGACTTGGTGGCCAGGCGGTCGAAGACGGCGGTGACACGATGTCGGTCGCGGGGGGGCGCGTGCGTGGTGCGCTACTTGCGGCCGGGTTTGGTGGTTTGGGCCTCAAAACCATCAACGGCGGTTTCGCGGGTTTGGGCCTCAAAACCCGGGCGGAGGTTCCGATGTTTGAAGGGCGGCACGTGGCGGCATCGAGGAGTTCGCGCCGGCGAAGCTACCGGTGAGAGGCGCGGTGGTCGTCGGATCAGATTATCTTCGGTTTGGACCACTATGCCCCTAGCTATGCGGTGTGGCTCATGTATCAGTAGGGGTAGTTTGGTCATTCGGACCTAGACTATATATAGAGAAGGCAACCCTCACAAGCTGCCTCTCCATTTTGCAGTTCATCCTTTAGGGCTTCCCCAGGTCTCTAGTTTCTCCGGTTTGTGAGAGAGGTCACCCGGACATTTTAAGTAATTTTGTCCGTAGGAAGAGCACCCCTTAGTGTGCTCATGGCCTCTGGGCTTTTGGATCGAGTCACTTGTGTGCTTTGTGATTTTGGATTTGCTCGTGTTCTTGTTTGAATTTCGTCACTCTTCTCTCCTCCCCATTCCCAATCTAATTTCTTCGTTTGTGGGTCGATTTGGTTCGTTTTTCTTGCATTGAATCAAAGCATGGCGTGATAAACTTCATCTATCAAAGGAAATCCTTTGATTTCTCACATGCTCGGAGATTCAAGCAATTTTGTGTTAGGGTTCGTCCCTCTCGATTTCAAAATGCGATCTGAAAATCCTATCGATTTGCTCGGTGATTCGTCGTGATTTTTCAAGGGATAGGCTCACAACTATGTCAAGATCATCCGGTCCAAGTTTGACATCGGTTGGCTGAGATTTGCCCGAGATTTGGGCCAATTTTGGTGGAGGGCATTGGTGTGTAGCCCGGCGAGGCTACCCCTAGCGGGGACGAATCACACAACAAGACTAGGCGAAAACTCAAAGGCCTCTTCAAACCGGGGCATTCTTGTATTAATTCTCCATCTGTCTTACAATGCCCCCTTGGGGGTCTATTTATAGTCCGTAGATTATTACAATTCGATTTTACCCTCCTACCAACCCTAGACCTCAACGTCTCCGCCGTTGATCAAGGGCAAAGTGGTCTCTTTTTACGCCTCGCGATCCCACCCACCCTCCTTGGGCTGCTCGGCGGCGACCACACGAAACCTGCAAGACAAGGTTAAAGGCATTCGTCAATGGGCCCTTCGGCGCCTTGCCGAAGGCACTGCTTCGCCTTTCCTTAGGGGAGCCCGCGGGGATTCGTGGATCGATCCCCCCTCGGGGCGTAAACCGGGCATTAAATTGCGTCGGCCGAATGTTAGCACACTTGCCCTCAGCGCCAATTTCCCTACCAACCGCTGCGGCCGGAAGCCTCGATATTCGGCATGGAGGAGGGCGAGATGTCGACGCATCGGGCTGCGCGCCTTCAATTACGATCATCAGGCGCGAAAACCGTGACATTATTTCCCTGCCGAAATGCCATGGCTTTTGCCTACGTCCGTGAATTACGTGTGGAGCGGTTCCGACCGTCGGGGTGCTTGTCCGCTGTCATGGCGAAAGCCTCGCCCGCCCATGGCGTCGCGAAACCCCAGCATTACGGCTTCATCTCTTTAGTCTTCTACCAGCGGTGTGCACGGACCCCGAACCTCAAGCCATTCGGCCTCACGAGATCGAATCTTGTCCGCTTGGGCGATCCCTAAATGTGGTTTCTTGGGCCGACCACAAGGGGTAGGGCGGGTTTTCGGTCTCCCCCAACGATGCCCTCGAGCCCAAGGGTGAGGCCTTCGTCCTTGCCTTGGGATCGGTCTCTTGGCCCTCGAGAAACCCCTCGGGCCGAAAGCTAAATGTGCGTTTTTGATGATAGGTTTTTTTTTTTGGCGGAAGGCGAAAGCGCGGCGCCGCCTCGGGAGCCCCGATTTGGCCGATGGGACACGGCCTCGGGCGCGTGCCTTCGACCTATATAATGCGGTTAGGGCCGGGGCAGTGATCTCCCCCCGGCTCATTTGCTCTGTCGCGATCCAGCTCTCAGGCGCTTCTCAGCTCTTTCGCTTTCGGCGCTCTCTGCTTCCGTAGCTCTTGAGCATTCGGCAACCGGCTTCGTTCTTTCAAGTAAGTATTCTTTCTCTTCCTCCTTTTCGTTTTAGTTTAGTTGGGCGCCCATTTTTTTGGTTTCGTCATTTCTTTTATTTTTTGCTTTCTAGGTTTTGTTGATTCGGTAGAATGTCGGGTCCGGTTGTCTCGGGATCCGGCTCTTCGTCGAAAGGGCTGCGGGTCCGCCGGCCATAGTTCATCGGGTTCAGATTCAACCGCAGCGATTGTTACTGACGTGCAGCCGATCCGGAGTGTTGATCCGCACTTATTTTCTAGCGAAAGTGAAGAGGGTACCGAATCGGCAGTCGATAAGCCCCCCGTGTCATGGATGAAGATGTTGACATAGAAGGGTCTCCTTTCGGTGGGATTCTTTCGGCCCACGATGAACTCGACCTTTCGCGCGCCTTTGAGCCCGAGGCGTCTTTTCGGGGATGTGGAGGGTTCGGATGACGAAAGCTACTCCATTGCCGAGGTTTCCGGGAGAATCGGGGCCGCCGGCTCGCCGTGAAGTTTATTGGGCCGGACCTTCGCGCGTTACCTTGGAAGTTTTGAATGATTATGCGCGAAAGGGTTTCATGGATCGTCAGACAAGGTTGCTTTGTGCCGAGCCCCGACCGGGAGAAGGTCCCGAACCCCAAGCCCGGGCGAAGTGCTCGTTTTTCAGGATTACTTCCGTCTTGGGTTTTCGACTACCGTGTGAAGATGCCTTCGTTGGTAGTGTTCTTGGCGGTTCGGATTGCGGTTGCATCACTTGGCGCCCGAATCGTTCACTCGCTTGGGGGCCTTCGTGCGGGCCATGAAAATGATGGGAGCCCCCCTTGTGTGTCGAAACATTCGTTCAATACTATGCGCTTCACAAGAAGCCGAAAACAGATCCGGGCGTGAGGACCAAAGAACACCGCTACGTTCGGTTCGGGGCTTACACCTTTATTCGAAGGGAACCCTTCGACTTCGCTCACCGCATTTTGTAACAAGTGGTCAAGATGGACACAATTCGGTTCTACGCACATGTCGGCGCCGAGAAAGCGAGCACGAAGCATCTACATCCGCCTGTCGATGAATAGCGCTCTCGAGAGAATGGTCCCCCTGGCGTGCGAAATGCCATGTGCAATTTTTTTTTTTGAAATGCTTTGAGAGGGATGCGGAAGCCTCCATGGCGTTCCTCGCAACCTTAGAGAGGCGAGAGCACCCGAGACCGGTTGAGGAATGGATTGCTATGGGGGTTCGGCCCTTGAGCTCGAGGTAGGATTCGCCGTTGACCCTCCGAAGTTATGGCTATGAGATTTAATCTGTCCAAGCTACCGTTCCTTCTCATTTTCATTCAAAGAAAGCGTTCTTGGAATATGTGGTCGCGAAACCGATGCTACCACAAGGGGTCGGTGAAACGCGAGTATGACATGGCCCAGGAGATTATCGGGGGGAATGCCCGAATCAACAGGGCCTTCGATGCCATGGAGGTGCCTTACCCCCATCGGTTGACTCGCCGAGGCTAAGCGAAAAAAGGTTGCTTGTGGCCCGACTTACCGCGGAAAGGGCCGTTGCTCGCGATTCGCCCTCTTGAACGAATCAAGAGGCGTAAAACGTCTGGCCGAGGAAACCGAAAGAGCCCAAGGATGTTGAGGTAGGTCGCGATCGGCTAGGGTTCCCGGCCTTCATAGCCGAACGGTTACATTCGGCCGTACTCGTCTCTTTGGCATTGTTACTTCTGCTTCGGTACTTCTATCTATCCTTCCTGGGGGTTTCAGCCGTACTTTCGGCCATTTTATTTTTGTTGCCTGTGTACTTTCGTACAAGTGTTTTCTCTGTTCTTTGCTAATGTTCATTCGTATTTTTGCGGTCATTTCCGGTGACTTCGGAAGAGATGGCGGTAAGTGCGTGAAGGACCCCCTCGCCACCCTTTAGGAATCTTTGGGGATTCGACCTGCCGGCCCCAATTTCGTCGCGATGAAGCGACCACGTGATCTTTGCCGCGACTCACGAATCTTTGCGACCTGAAAAAACAGAAAGTCAAGTAAGGAGCCCCCGGCTCGGCTAGCGCTCCTCCTTCCTCATCGGCCCGAAAGCCGGGTAAGTCTCGGTTCTCTGGGGAGTTCGTCAAGACTTCCGGTCTTTTTAAGGATTGCCTTTTCGGCCATGGCACGCTCTCCCTCGGAAGCACTTCTAGTGACTTTAGGGAGCCCGTTGTATACTCCGGGTTTAGCTCCCCCGAGGAGATGAGCCCACGAAGAGAGAAGACTTACAAGCTTGCTCGTTGTCTAGGAGTGCATTCGGACGCTCGGGTGGTGGCTGGGGTGGATCCCCGTACTTTGCCCCTTCTTCCTACGGATGGGGCAATTAGATTCAAAGACGGACTGCTCCTCTTCCTTTACGGCTCCTCAAACTGAGAAGGAGCTATTGAAGACGGAGCCGCGGCTGCTGTTCGACGCTCTAAACTTCTATGCCACCGGGGTGAGCTATAGTTTCGCCTTTTGGTTTACGAATGTAAGTTTCATGCTTTTTTTGCTGATTCGTACTTTTTGTTTTTCTTTCTTGCAGTCCATGCTTTGGTTGCCCGTACCACTCGAGAAGAAGTTCGAGGTCAAGGCGACAAGGCCCTTGAGGCCGAAGGCCAAGACCGAGAGCTTGGCCAAGGCGCTGAAACGGCCAAGGCCGATAAGGCGAAGCCGAATCTCGGGGCTGAAAGGGCCGAAAAAGTCAGCGAGCCGGGCGCAGAAGGTGAAGGACTTGGAGGCTAAGCTTGAAACCGAGAGAAAAGCTCATCGGTCGGTTTTCGCATGCTCTAGAGCATGAGACGAAGGTCAAGCGTTTCGACCTTTACAGCGATTGTTGGCTTCTTTTGGCGGCACGTGCGCTCCGCCGTCGCCGGGCTGAGCCATAGGGAGAGGCTTACCCGGCTCGTGCAGGAGATTCGCGATGCAGTATGACCGGGGTGGACACCGAAGAGGCTACGCCTCTTTGGAGACCATTTGGGCATTCGGTTCCGCCCTCCACGAGCCACAGGTGTCCTCATATGGAGGCCGTGGAGCCCAAGGAGGATCCGGCCGCCTATTGGAAGACCCCTGCTGAGGTGCTCCCTGTGGCGGCTAGGTTTTATGAGGAGTTCTGGCAGAAGGGTGGGAAGGACCTTGCCCTGTTTTGTGCGGCGAATCTAGAGCTTCGATCGGTTTGATTTTCTATTGTCTAGTGCTATCTTTTTTTAGGTTTCGGCCCTTGGTGATATTTTTCTCGACGAATGGCTTGGTTTTATTATTCGAATGCTGAAGAGAAAGAGGAGATTCGCACCAAGGTGCATGCGTTCATCGAGGAAGCGGGATGGCGGGCCTTTCGTGACAAAACCGACAGCCCCTCAGCGGACGGAAGCCCTCCTGTTCGTGCCGATGCCGAAGCTGCTGGTGATAGGGTAGAGGATGCTTGAGATTTGTTGTTTCGGCCATGTTGGCCTAAAAGTTTGTAACGATACATTGTTAAGCTACTTCTAAATCTTTTGGCGTGGTTCCCAAGGAGGGACCTTTGATTTTATGGATGAGGCTCCTTTGAAAGTTGAGCGTGATGGTTTTGGTGTGAGTGGTGCATCGTGGGCGCAGCTTTCGGGGAAAGGTTCCCCGAGCGGATGAGCGACTTCTTTTTAAATCGCCGAAAAAGATTGCCCGTAACGGTCAATCAATTCGGATTTTTGGAGAACCTTTGTCCCTTCTGAGAGACAAAGGAATTTAGTTCGTGGCGTCTTTGTTGGAGCCAAAACTAGAGGTAGAGGACGAAACCGATCCCCCATCGGCTCCTAGATATCGATATTGTAAAGTTAGGGATCTTGTATCATTCCAAGTGTGAATGTGCCAAGTCGAATGCTTTTGGCCTTTTAAATGTGTTTTTGTTTCTCGCTAATACTTATATTCTTTTAGAAACCCCTCCCCCTTTTATCGAGGGACGAAAAAAACATGAAATGTTCGAAAAAAGGTCTTTGCTGAGCCGAAAGTAGGGGTGGGGAGGAGCCCTTGAACATTCGGCCGCTTTCGGGTATAGGTTACTGTTTTGTCAAAGATCTTCAGACCAATGTAGCCATGTACACAATACCCCTGTTTCTTTTTAAACGTGTGGGGGTTGCTTTCAGTTTAGATTGTTTCGTTTTCTCGGAAAAACATCGTCTTGTCGAGAAACCCCCTCCCCCCTTTTGCGAGGAAACGAAAGTCGTGTGTTTTACCGAAAGCGATTTTATTTTTAACTTAAGTATCGTACATGGCGCTGTTGCTATGTAGACCTGATCTTACATATCTTGCACATTCGGCCATCTTGAGGCTACAGACTTTCTCTTTTCTCCTAGCTAGCCGGGTACATGCGACCCGAGGAGTAGATTTTCGAGCCCTAAGTACCCGAGGTCGAATTGTCGGCTTGACATTGTTACGTGGCCGGCCTGGGACGAATGTGTCATGTTTCGACCTTCGCCCGCGTCTACCTTCTTGTACACTCGAGCAGCTTCGATATTGCCCTCATCATGCCGATGAGGATGAACTCGTGCAATGGAGAACGCTGTCCTAGGTTCCACCAGAGCATTCGGCGCTTCAGATTTCTGATGTTCGGGTGGGTTGAGCTGACATTTCATTTGAAAACCCGGATATTGTCGGCCACCTTGAGTAATCATAGATGTGCCTCGAGTTGGTCGAAACGCTTTCCTACGCAACTCTTTCTAGGGTAGGCCTTAGAGTTTCCTCGTGGTAGAATTGTCTTTTGGCAAAAAGAATTCATGGCGGCATCTTGTGGGCAAGCCGCCGAGCCACTCACTATTCAATTTGTTTCCCCATTGTGTGGCCGAATCTTTGGCTATCCTTTTCTCGATCCCTCTCAATCCTAATGAGCCTAAGTTCTTCTTGGGCTATGACCTTTTGCATTGCACTTGGTAGCTAACTAGGAATATTCCCTAAACAGCTTGTGGCTGTTTTTCGAGGGGTCTGTGACCCTTGGGTCTTGCTTTATAGTGGTTTTAGCCGTCCTTGCCATATCCTGGGCTTTTATTGTCCCGATTGCCCGAGGATATGGTGTTGGGAGGTGCGTTGTGATGCATCCTTCATTAAATGGAAGCACCCTCTTTGTGGCCTCTTTATGGACTTTTAATGGTCGCTTTGCTTCTAGTGTATGCTTTGGCGATGGCCAAGCTGCACTTTTTGGGCTTCACCGCTTATGCTCCGCTTTTTGACTTTCTCGGTCAATTTTGGATGACCCTGCTTGTTAGCCTTGGCCTTGGTATTTGGAAGTTGTCACTTTTGGACTTCCTCGACTTTCGGTCCTTTCGACCTTAGTCTTTCGGCTTTTATGCCTTGGTTTGCTGATCTCTTCAAAGATATACCCTTTTTTCGGCATGAGTTTTGTCGAATAGGTCAAGTGTGACTGAGTCACCTCTTGCTTTCGGCTCTTTTCGCCTTAACACCATGCTTGGGGAAAGGAACCTTTATAAAGGGGTTCACGACCGAGTGTTTCCCGTGTTGCCTCGTTCAAAAACCTCACACCCCTCGAAAGGGCTTCCCCGTGAGGAAAAAAAGAGCGCAACCCATTGTGGTTTCGTACCTTAATTATTACAAGCCATGATAAAGAAAAAAAAAATTACAATTCCTGTTTCGAGGAGCATTCGTCATGCGTAGAACCTCACGGAGGTTATCCGCGTTCCACGTGTGTGTGGTTTTAGCCGCCTTCTTACGTCTTGAGCGAAAACACGCCGGGCTTGACCATGCTTGCGACGGCGAAAGGTCCGTACCATTGTGATTGTAGCTTGCCCTGCTTGTCCGCATGTCGAATCAACGAGGTCACCCGGGTAGATGTTCTTGCGCAGTATTTTCTTGTCCCGCCCAAATTTCGGGTCTCCTTGTGGTAGTTGTCGAGGTTTTTCGCCGCCGCAACTTTTCGAATTCAGATGTGTCGGCATCTACAAACCTTTGAATTTCTGTTACATCAGCTATTTGTGTACGAAACGAGCCGAGCCTCGAGCTCTTCGGTGTTATGGCTTCCTCCCCTCAAAAGGAGGCGAAACGGAGTGAATCCGCTGCGCGGGACTTGGAGATGTTGTGGCCCCAAACCGCAAATCGGTCATTTCGGTTGGCCACTTTCCTTTGCTTGCATCCCACAAAGACTTGGAGACGGCCGAGAAGATTAGGCCGTTGGCCTTTTCGACCGCCCCATTGCTCAGTGGGTGATAGGCGAAGCGAAAATCACTTTGATCGAAAGTTCCTCACAAAAGTTCGAAACTCCGTTGAGTCGAACTTCTTGCCGTTGTCCACCGTTATGTAGGGCGGAACCCGAAACGACAGTTATCATTGCCAAATGAAACCGATCAAGGTTCTTTGAGGTGATCCCGGCGGAGGTCTTGCTTCTATCCACTTGGTGAAATACTCAAGTGCCACGGCCGCGAATCTCACATTGCCCGGAGCTGTTGGTAGCGGCCCTACTATGTCTACCCCCAAATTGTTGGGTGGCCAAGTGGGCACTATCGACTTTTGGTGGGGTTGGGCGGTGCGTTTTGCTTTTGGCGAACATTTGACGGCTTTCGTGTCTTCACCGGTTGCTTTGCATCTTCACCTGATGATGGCGATAAAATCCTTGTCTCATTGCTCTATAGGCTATTTCGTGAGGTCCTCTGTGAGCTCCGCACATACCTCCATGAATTTCGTCCGGGGAGCTTTCGTCCTTCTTACGTCTTTGCCGCACTTGAGCTTTGGTGCTACGATGCCTCTTTGTACAGCTCACCTCTTATGATGGAGTAGTGCTTGGTTCGTGACTCCATTCGCTGTTGCTCATGCTTGGACTCTGGTTCGAATGTTCCTGCCAGGAATGCGAATATTGGGCACCTCCAATCATGACTTGCGATGACGTGAATGGCCCTTGGTTCCGCTTCTTCTTCTCGATTGCCTTGGTCGAAAGCTTTGGAAGAATACGTCCGGAGGGGTCGGAATACCAAGTCGCGGCTTGCCTTTGCCCGACTCATCGACTTCTCTGTTTTTCGTTTTTGCGGCGGTATATACTTTATGGTGAAACCTGTGAAATGCTTCTCCATTGCTCTTACCGCTTGTAAATATCTAACTAGGACTGGCTCCTTGGCCGTGTACTCCATTTCACAATGCCCGCTTACTACCCGCGAATTAGTACAAATGATACATCTCTTGGCGCCCATTGCTCTTAGCTTTACGTAGTGCTAGCGATGCCGCCTTATATTCGGCCGTATTGTTGGTGCTTGTGAACTGTAATCCGGGCATATATCGATGGATGGACCTGCCGAGGTGTGAGTATGGCCGAAACCCGGCCCCTTTGTCGCACCGTGCTCCGCCGCAATACGGTCAAGTTGGTTCGTCAAAAAAAGCTACCGGATTGCCTTCGGCCGCCGGAGTCGATCTGCTATGAAATCGGCGATTGCTTGAGACTTTATGGCCGACCAGGCTCGAAATCGATTCACGAATTCATTGAGTTTGGCGGCCCATTTGCCTACCCCGCCCGGCCGGCTGTTTGAACAAAGCTTCCAAGGGCTGAGGCGAAACAACCCGAATCTTGTGTGCACAAAGTAATGCCTCGACTTTGGCTTGCCATTAGGGACTGTAAGCTATTTTCTCTAACTCGGTAGTTAAGTTTAGCCGCTGAAAGGGCTTCGGATACATAGTAGATAGGAAACTGGCTTGAGCTTGTTGTCTGCTCTTTCTCTTCGACGAAAACGCGCTTACATGGCGGAGATGCAACTAAGTATAGTAATAACACGCCTTTGGGGATGGCTTCGACATGGTTGTTAGAGTGGTAAGGTAGTCTTTTAGGTCTTGGAAGGCTTTTTGTTTTGCCAGTCCCCATTCAAGTCCGAGCTATCCTTTAATACTTTGAAGAAGGGTAGACCTTTTTCGGTGACCTTGAGATGAATCTGCTAAGAGTCGCTAGCCGACCTGTGAGCCTCTGGACCTTCTTTCGGCTATCTGGGGGCTTCATGTCTATGATTGCTGCGATCTTATCTGGATTCGCTTCTATGCCTCTGGCTGACACTAAACAACCTAACATCTTGCCTTTGATGATGCCGAAAATGCATTTTTCCGGGTTTAACCTGAGCCCGCTCCGTCTTAGATTCGCGAAGGTTTCCTTTAGGTCATTGATGTGCGACTCTTTCGAGCTGCTGATGACTACTATATCATCCACGTATGTTACGAGATTCTTCTTCTTCTTACGTTCTCTAAACACTTCATCCGACATGCGGAGAAAGTAGATCCGGCATTCCTCGGACCTTCCGGGCATTCGCGAAACAATAGGTCCCCCTCGGGTGATGAAACTTGTCTTCTCTTAGTCCTCCCGGGTTCGGATGTATCGATGATATCACGGAGAAACGGTCGAGCAAGCTCATTCTTTTCGCAGGCTGAGGCTAAGTCAATCGGGGTGTCTATTCTTGGGAGAGGATCTGGGTCTTTTCGGACATGCCTTGTTTAGATCGATGAAATCTACACACATTCGCCATTTCTTGATGTTAGGGTCGGATGTTTTCTTTCTCTCGGACCATGACCACGTTTGCTAACCATTCGGGATATTGAACGGCCTCGATTACTCTAGCGTCCGAAAGTCTCGGACTTCCAGGCTTTGCCCGGCTAGCGCTTCTTTCTTCGGATAACTTTCTTAACCTCTCGCTTCTTGGGCTTCATCATTTTGCCCCTTCGCTTTCGGGTTATGTTGAGCGAGGTTTCGGCTTACCCCTTTTAGATCCTCAGCTGACCACGCGAACACGTCTGAGTTGGAGTCGAGAAATGCGGACGCCGATTGAGCTGCCTCGTCGGTTGGAGTTCGAGCCAATTATAATCTCTCTCTCGGGCCCGTGGTGGATATGGGGACTTTTTGTGGATTCGGTGACTCAACCTTCGGTTCTCGACCTTTTTCGTTTTTGGGTTCGGCTGTTCTTTCTCATCGCCCCGCTCTTTCGGTCTACGTTACTTCCGATCATCTTTGTAACACGGAATTGGTCTTGCATCTATTTTCCGAAGCTTCTTCGATCTCCCCATACAAATACAATACCGAAAGGGGAGGGTATCTTCATGCATAAGAAACTCTGCTTGATAACTGCATCAAACTTGCTTATGACTCCCCTACCGAATATTGCTGTGTAGGGATAATCTATATTGACAATGTCGAATGTGATGATTTCGGTTCGGCATAAGCCAACCTCACCGAAAGTCACCGCGATGTCCTTCTTTCCGATCGCATCTATTCTTTTCCCTCCTAAAACCGAATAGAGCATTACCCATTGGGTGCAAGCGTCCTCCGTTCCATATTCATGCTCGGAAGGCCTTGATAAATAGAATATCTGGCGAGCTTCCATTATCTACGGGATATTGTGAAGTGTGAACTTATCCACGTTTGCGGTTGCTACGAGTGCATCCAGTATCGCGGATAGTCCCTTAGCCGGAAGTCACTTTTCGTCAAATGTGATTGGGACCATTGACCATGCGGGCCTGTTCAAAGGTAGTCTCGGTGTTACGGTGTGTACTCTCCTCACATAGTCTCTTCTAGCTTTTTGTTCTCGTGCTCGAGGTTGGATCCGCTTTGTGATGGCATAGATGTGACCACGGGGCGGAAGTACCGAGTTCACAATCCTATTTTCCCCCTTTCGGGCTTCATGTGTGCGTTATCTTTGCGGTTGTTCAAGGTTTGCGGGAGGGACCGCCATTGATGGAGGCTGGGATTGCGGGGATGTAACCCGGGTAGTTCCAGAGTACCGATGGTGGTGAGCCGGAAGCATGGGTCCCTACTGTACTAATGGAGGCGGGGTGGTAGCCGAGTATTCGATAACCGAAATATGCGTTAAATTGGGCGCCTACCGTTTCTCTCGTGTTGAACACGTGCTTCGGAGTTTGGCTACCTTGTGAACTTTCGTCCTTTCATTTTACGTTCCTTGGCCATTTGCCCGTACTTGCGCCTCTCGACCGAAATGACCCATGTTTTCGCCTACGTACGAAACAAGATGCGGTACTCTCGGACCATCCCGGCCTCTTCCGCGACCTCGCCCCTTGAGCTTCGCCACCTCGGTTGGACTGATTTGCTTTGGAGTTTGAGGCGTCCTCGAGCCCGGTTCTTGGCTTGGTTCGGCCGTCGTCAGGCTGAATCCTCTTGTACGTTGTTGATCGGGCGAGGTGCCTTGCCGCCTTTTGGTTATTGTTTGCATTTGGATGTGGCGATTGTTGCTTTTCGTCCTTTCTTGCTGCCTTTCTTCTTTTCAGACCTTCTTCGGACTTCGCAAACTTTTTGATCTGATCGTATAACTCAGTCAAAGTTTTGGGTTCCTCCCTGTCTAGTTGTGCGCGGCGACCGACCTATAGATATGCCTTCGATTGCCGCGCTATGACTACTTCATCTGATACATTCGGCGTCTGAGTGCGAAGCTGTACTATCTTTTCGAGGTATTGTGTCAATGACTCTCCATCTTCTTGCTTGAGCTTGAAAAATCTCTGGTTCCCTTCTTCAAGGCCCGAAACCTTCAAAGGTGATGATCGGCTATTCCTTCACCGCTTCCAATTTCTTATCGAAAAGCGGACGAAGGGCAATGTACCATTCATGCGCAATGTCTTCTACCGCCATTATGAGAGATTTCGCCCGAGTGACCGAATCCCCCCGCCCGAATGTACTTCGCGGCTTCATAGCTTGCGTTGAACTTCCTTGGGTCCGATTTCCCATTGAATGATGATGGTAATCGGGCTTGTACCCTATCGGCCATGGGCTCACCGCAATTCGGTGTGAGTGGTGAGACCGATCGATTTCCTATCCACGACGAAAACCTCGGTCGTTAACCCTCCATGGGATGGTGCGGTGTTTTTCTCCATCTGGCGCTATTTCACGGAGCAAATTGCCTTTCTCTATTTCGGCGAGCTTCAACCGCTTCCGAGCCGAATCCTCTCTTCGCTTGGTCTGCCTCTCCTTTCATCATTGCATCCCTCACGAGCTCTCAACTCTCTGAGTTTAGCACGCTTGAGGCTCAATTCTTGGATTAGCTTGGAACGTTGTTCCCGCTCATTACCCGCCGTTTAGCTCTTGAGGCTGCTCTTCTTACGAGTCTTCCTCCTCTTCTTGATCTTTGACGCCTCCTGGCTGCCGAAGGGCCTTGGCGATTCACGCCCCCCGGGCCTGTGGCGCATCTTGTTTCGCCCGGCCCCGACACGCTTTAGTGACGATCTCGGGCGGGAGGATCGACGGAGGATCCGCCGGAGGAGATCCGGCGGTCTTTGCCGGCGCTACCTTGGGTCTTCCTCGCCTCGGAGCCATGGGTTACCTGCACAACCACGGTGGGCGCCAATGTTGGTGTAGCCCCGAAGCAGGCTACCCCTAGCAGGACGAATCACACAACAAGACTAGACTGAAAACTCAAAGGCCTCTTCAAACTGGGGCATTCTTGTATTAATTCTCCATCTCGTCTTACAATGCCCCCTTGGGGGTCTATTTATAGTCCGTAGACTATTACAATTCGATTTTGCCCTCCTACCAACCCTAGACCTCAGCGTCTCCCGCCGTTGATCAAGGGCAAAGTGGTCTCTTTTTTAACTCACGATCCCACCCACCCTCCTTGGGCTGCTTGACGCCGGACCGCGAGTACCGCAAGACAAGGTTAAAAGGCATTCGTCAATGGGCCCTTCCGGCCTTGCAGCCGGCTGGCGCCCGCTCGCCTTTCCTTGGGGAGCCACGGGGGGATTCGTGGATCGATCCCCGCCCCTGGGCGTAAGCCGAGGCATTCGTCGCATTCGACCGAATGTTAGCACACTTGCCCCGCGCAATTTCCCTACCAACCGCTACCGGCCGGAAGCCTCGATATTCGGCATGGAGGGCCGAATGTCGACGCATCCGGGCTGCGCGCCTTCGACACGATCATCAACCCGACGAAAACCGTGACATTCGGCTTCCCGGCCGAACGCCATGGCTTTCGCCTCGTCCGCTTACTTCTGGACGGTTCCCGACCGCCGGGTGCTTGTCCGCCCGTCATGGCCGAAAGCCTCCGCTTCCGCCCCGTGGGCGGCGAAGCCCCACCGTTCGGCTTCATCTCTTTCATCTTCTACGTCCGCGGTGTGCTCGGACCCGAACCTCAAGCCATTCGGCCTCCGAGATCGAATCTTGTCCGCTTCGGCGATCCCTAAATGTGGTTTCTTGGGCCGACCACAAGGGGGTAGGCGGGTTTTCCCCTCCCCAACGAGGCGATTTTCAAAATCGCGCCGGTTAGTGCTGATTCTCGAAGTCCGGACAGTCCGGTTTCACCAGCGACAGATCCAGGCGAACAGCCTGGCCTCTAAGCCCTGGACAGTCCGGCCTCAGTCTGTAGTAACCGCGACCCGGCTGTTTCGAATAGTTTGGTTTTGAAGTTTTGGCGGGCGGACAGTCCGACCCCAATGGCGGACGGTCGACCCTGATTTCAGTAGCCCTCCAGTTCGGTTACGGATCAATCTGTTTTTCGAGTTGGTGCCGGCGGACTGTCCGGCCTCCCAAAGACGGGACAGTTCAGCCCTGGGCGGACAGTCTGGCCCTCTGAGCCGATAGTCCGAGTTCCCAGGTGTTTGTGCGGTTTTCTCTCGGTTGTTCGGTTAGTTGGCTCATAGCTTCTCGGTTGATCCGTGCCTCTAGAACATCTTCTAGGGCATCCACCTAACAATCTAGGTCGTGATCTTCCGTTTCTTGGTTCGTTTGAGTGTGAGGGTGGCGTGAGAGCTACAAGCTGGAAATTCGAAAGAATTTTTTAGGCTCCTATTGACCTCCCTCCCCTCTAGTCGCCTTTCCGGTCCTTCACCTGCAACCCCCGATTTCCCTTGGCATCTTCTTCACATCCGTGAGATTCAATTCTAGATACTCCAAATGCTACAGTTTTCCAATATCCCGAGGCACCTCTGTGATCCCTGTACAATACAAATTCAGAGACTGCAACCGCTGGAGATTGCCGATCTCACGGGGCAGCTCTGTGATCTTTGTTTCACCCAGGTCCAGAGTCCAGACTCTCTAAATGTTGCTGTTTCCCAATCTCCTTGGGCAGCTCTGTGATCCATGTTCTCCTTAGGATTAGCGTCTTCATATGTTGCAGGTTCCCAATCTCCTTGGGCAGTTGTGTGATCCGTGAGTTCCCAGTCACGTCGAGATTCTTCAGCTGTTGCAGTTCCCCCAATGTCCCTTGGTATCGCTGAGAGCTCATCGTTGCGACTCACGTCCAGAGTCTTGAGTTTCTTCAGTGCCACGATGATCTCCCAGGCCTGGTTTGTTCGATGGATGCGCATAGTCTCTAATATATGCTGCAGGTTCCCCATCTCCTATTAGGCAGCTCTGCGAGCTCTCGGTCCTTACTCACGTCCAGAGTCTTCAGTTGCTTATTTTTTTTACAAAAGGGAATATATTAATATCCCAGCCCTTAGTCACCGGGAACGCGGAGCGACCCCCACGTTCCACGTCCCCGGAACTTCGTTCTGAAACGAGGAACGGGGACGATGCGGGGACGATCTACGGGTCGAGGCTGGATCGCGATCCAATCATGATCCGGGTGAGATGGGCGAGCTCCGGCAGTCCGTGTTTGAGTCCGCGGCGGCCGACGCCCGTCCTCGTCGGCGTCGCGTCGTCCCGGCGGTGTCCACGAAGCCAGTGGACGCGGCATCTTCTCCTCCGACCAGCGGCGCTGCAGCGCCCCGTCATCACTTCGGCCTTCCGCGCTCCCCGAACCAACGGTGAGCCCCCATCGACGCCGGCAAGTTCCTCCTGCAGCCAGCTGCCGTCGAATCAGAAACCTGGACCGAACCTGCTGCAAGCCCGCCGGTGAGCACCCCAAGAATCCTGCTTTTCCCTGTCCTGTGCTCTGTGTCCACCCTTGCCTGGCCTTAGAGCCGCTGTTATCCATCTCGGTCACGTGTTCAGGGTCCTGACCTACACGCGCGGCAGCGAAGTGGCTGATGTCCATGGTGCTCTCTAGGTGCTCGATGAATTGACTGCAATGGCGTTCCTTGTCGTCGTTCCGGGAACGTCGTCCCAAATTAACATGGAACGCGCTGAAGCTGTATACCCCTCTCGTTCCATGCTATTGAAAATCAGCGTACCACGTTCCTCGTTCCCGTTCCTCGATCCGGTCGACCCGGGGACGCGGTGACTTAGTCCCAGCCTCAACATCAATCGATGCATACAGCTAAATCTTATTAAAAAATGGCACTGCCAACCAAGCAATCTGAAACACAAAGTCTTCAGTTGCTTGAGGTCACCGATCTGAGCAGGTAATCTTGTGGTCTTTGTTTCAATCACTTCCAAAGTCTCCAAACACTTCAGCCTCCCTTTGTCCGCTGGGCTGGGAAGACAGATAGATGGCTGCAAATCATATTTGAGAGAGTAAAAAGCAAACCTATGATCTCCACCAGTTTCTGGATTATTAGACCGATAGTGCTTTAATATTTTAAAACCAAGTCTCTATTTGTTAAATCAGAACAAGCAACTGACAGGCACACATTATATGGCCTTCGGAGCAGAGCGTTTCACAGCCCCCCTTTCTCTGCTCTACTCTGCTCTATTTACGACATCATGATTAGCCTGCTCAGGCTTGAAAACTTTTTCTGCTTTTGCCAATTCTTAGAAAAAAGTATCATGAAAACACTGTTAGGAAATAGAACATTGACCATGCATGTAAGGCCGGCGTGTGTTGTAAAGACCGGCTGTTATGGTCCTAAGGTAGCGCATAGCTGTTGCTGTAAAATAGGATTAGATGTTTGGTGATCCATTGAGTTGTAACATGCAAAATTGCAAATTGTAAGAGCCACACAGGGGGCATTTCCCTGTCCTATTTAACACGTACCTAGAACCCCAGGAAGGGGCAATCTAGTTCCCTCCAATTCTTACATGGTACCAGGAGCCATCTTCCACACGGAAACCATACATCCACCATCTTCCACACAAACACAATCCATCCATGGCTGCGCAATCCTCCAACGCTGCCGCTTACTCCTTTGGCTTCCTTCCCGTAATCACAGATAAACTCACCCAAGGGAATTACAGCATGTGGTACGCTCAAGTATCATCCGCTCTGAGAGGAGCAGAACTCTAGGGGTACATCAAGCCTTCGGCCAAGCCCCCAGCTCAATTCCTTGAGGCCGCCAAGTCTAATGAAAAGGCGGACAAGGCGGTTGATACACTTCCGAATCCTGATTTCGAGAAGTGGATGGCTAAGGATCAACAAGTCCTAAGCTACTTGTTCTCGTCGCTTCTCAAGGAGGTCTTCGCTCAAGTCTCCAATGAGACAACTGCTGCCGGTTTATGGGCGGCAATCCAAGGGCTGCATTCATCGCAGTCCTGTGTGCGGGTGATTGCCACGCGCATGGCACTCACCACTGCGTCCAAGGGGCGGCATCGGTGGTGGAGTACTTCGGCAAGATGAGAGGACTCGCCGATGACATGGCCTCGGCGGGTCGTAAACTGGATGATGAGGATCTCACCTCGTACATCCTCATGGGGCTCGGAGAAGACTACGAGCCCGTCATATCTGCAGTCACCGCGCGAGTCGAAGCAATTTCCATCGCCAAGCTCTATAGACAATTGATCTCCTTTGAAGGGAGGAAGGAGATGTATGCCAGTGGATCACAATCCTCCGGTGGATCCCATTCATCTACCAACATGGCAGCTAAAGGTGGTCATGGTGGCGGCTACAACAACAACACCGCGGGTGGTGGCGGCGGCGCTGTGGCTTTGGGCGAGGCCAGAAGGGTGGTCGCGGGCGGTGGCGGTCATGGATGGAATTTCCAGGCCGGTGTAGTCTGCCAGCTGTGCGGAAAGGAGGGACATGCGGTGGTGCGGTGCTACAAGAAGTTCGATTCGTCCTTCACCGGCGCCCCACAGAAGAGCGTGTCATCTGCTGTCACCTCCTATGGAGTAGACACGAACTGGTATGCTGATTCTGGAGCAACGGATCACATAACCAGCGAGCTTGAGAATCTGTCCATCCGCGACAAATATCACGGTGGAGATCAAGGGCGGACTGCGAATGGATCAGGTATGAGAATTGATCATATTGGTCATAGCGTTTTGCATTCTCCCAATCATAATCTTCATCTAAAGAATATACTTCATGTTCCACATGCCAACAAAAATCTTCTATCTGTCAATCGTCTTGCAAAAGATAACAATGCTTACCTTGAATTCCACCCAAATCACTTTGTTGTTAAGGAGCAGGAAATGAAGAAGATCCTCTTCAGAGGCCCATGTGAAGGAGGACTCTACCCTTTCAAGCCCCATGCAAATAAAGAAGTCCTTGGAGCTTTCAAGCCCACCGTGTCCATTTGGCATCACAGATTAGGCCATGCCTCACCTCAAGTTGTCCACTCCATTCTTAGTCGACACAAAATTCCTTTTGTTAGCAATTCCGAAAATAATGTGATCTGTGACGCATGTCAAATGGGCAAGAGCCACCAGCTCCCCTATCCAAAATCAAGTAGTGTTTCGTTGAAACCTTTTGAACTTATTTTTTCTGATGTCTGGGGACCGCATGTACCGCTGTTGGTCGGCACAATTACTATGTCAGTTTCATCGATGACTATAGCAAATTCACATGGATTTACTTACTTCGTTTCAAATCAGAGGTGTTTCAATGTTTCCGTGACTTCCAAAATATGGTAGAACGACAATTTAATCACAAAATTCTAGCTGTCCAATCCGATTGGGGTGGGGAATACAAATCACTCAATTCCTTTTTAATCGCCTTTGGGATCACTCATCAAGTATCTTGTCCTCATGCCCATCAACAAAATGGAGCAGCCGAACGAAAACATCGATCGACACATTGTCGAAATAGGACTGTCACTCCTAGCACATGCTTCCATGCCACTGAAATTTTGGGATGAGGCATACCTTATTGCCGTATTCCTCATTAATCGTCTGCCATCCAAAGTCATCAATCATGAAACACCTTATGAGCGCTTATTTGGTACAACTCCGATTACTCGTTCCTGAGGTCGTTTGGGTGTGCCGTATGGCCAAACCTTCGGCCATATCATGAAAAGAAACTAGAATTCAGGTCACAGAGGTGTGTTTTTATCGGTTATAGTAACCTTCACAAAGGATTCAAGTGCCTTGATCCTAAGACAGGGCGTGTATACATCTCAAGGGATGTACTCTTTGACGAAAATGTTTTCCCTTCACTCAACTCCATCCTAACGCCGGTGCTCACCTATGGGCTGACATAGCACTTCTCCCAAACAATCTCCAAAACCCATCCACTGATTTTGGGAATGCATCTCTGCGTGATCAAATATTGATTAATTCTCTGCCTACTAATGGTGTTGCTAGCTCTTCTATCATGGATGAGACTGCAGGTCCAAAATCTGGTGCAGAGGGTGAAGAAAAAGCGCCCCCAGATCGGTATTTCATGTGCCCGGAAGGCGACAGGCAGCGCGCACGGATCGAGGGGGATCCGCCTGCCCCGACCCTACCTGGCAGCGAACCTGCGACGCAATCGTCCCCGGGATCAGCTTCTCCCGCTGCTGTCGGGCGAATGGCGCGCATGCGGAGCCTTGTGAAGGATCTTCGCGGCGCTTGAACAACCCACCGCCGCACACATCTGCTGCTCCATCCGGTGTGGCCGCGCACAAAAATCCTGGCGCAAGGGGGATGTCCCCACAGAATCCGTCCTCGGGATCTGCTGTGGAGAATGCGCCTGTGGACACCGGTGCTGCTGCATCAGGAGATGACAATCAAATTGCAAGACCTGTTACACGCCTACAACAAGGTATTACCAAACCAAAAGTCTATTCTGATGGAACTGTCCGTTGGTGCATGGTTGGAACAATAGCAGCAGAAGAACCATCCACAATTGAAGAAGCTCTTAGGGACAACCGATGGGTGAAGGCAATGGATGAAGAACACAATGCTTTGTTAAGAAACAAGACATGGCATCTTGTACCTCAACCAAAAGGGAAGAACATCATTGGATGTAAATGGGTATACAAAACCAAAAGAAAAGCTGATGGGTCGATAGATCGATACAAGGCCCGTCTTGTCGCAAAGGGATATAAGCAACGCTATGGGATAGACTACGAAGACACGTTCAGTCCAGTCGTAAAGGCAGCCACTATTCGGCTCATCTTGTCCATCGCCGTATCAAAAGGGTGGTGTCTTCGACAATTGGATGTACAAAATGCTTTCCTACATGCGGTGTACTTGAAGAGGAGGTATATATGTATCAACACCCAGGGTACAAGGACAGCAAGCATCCAAGTTATGTATGCAAGCTAGATAAGGCATTATATGGGCTCAAGCAAGCTCCACGTGCCTGGTATGCACAGCTATGCAACAAGCTGATACAATTGGGGTTTACTCCATCCAAGGGAGATACGTCACTGTTCTCTCTGAACAAGAATGACCTTACTATATTTGTTCTCGTATATGTTGATGATATCGTAGTCACAAGCTCCTCTAAAGAAGCTGTAAGTGCATTACTTAGGGATGTGGAAAGGGATTTCGCTCTGAAGGATCTAGGAGACTTACATTACTTCCTTGGTATTGAAGTAAAACTGCTTAAAGATGGGTTGATTCTGTCACAGGAAAGGTATGCCACTGATGTTATCAAAAGAGCTGGCATGGACAAGAGCAAACCAGTTGATACTCCACTATCTGTCACAGAAAAATTGAGTGCAACAGAAGGTACAATTTTGGGACCTGAGGATTCTACCAAATACAGGAGTTTGGTTGGGGCTTTACAATATCTCACCCTCATGAGACCGGATATCTCCTTTGCAGTAAATAAAGTATGTCAAGTATCTACATAGTCCCACAACGATCCACCTGGAGTGAAGTAAAAGGATATTGAGGTACATACAAGGGGCTTTGAGTATGGGATTAAAATTCAAAAAATCAAACTCCATGATTGTTAGCGCCTTCTCAGATGCCGATTGGGCAGGGGTGCATAGATGATAGAAGGTCGACCGGTGGGTTTGCTGTGTTTCTCAGACCAAACCTCATTTCTAGAGTGCCCGGAAATAGCCCACTGTGTCACGATCCAGTACTGAAGCGGAATATAAAGCGGTGGCTAATGCAACGGCAGAACTAATTGTTCATCCTCCGGCCGCCCGCTTATGGTGTGATAATATCGGTGCAAAATACTTGTCAGCTAATCTGGTGTTTCATGCCAGGACAAAACATATTGAAATAGACTTCCATTTTGTCAGAGAAAGAGTAGCTCAAAAACTGTTGGACATAAGGTACATCCATACAGGAGATCAGCTTGCAGATGGGTTTACAAAACCACTCGGTGTGTCCAAGACAAAGGATTTCAGAACCAATCTCAACCTTGTTGTTGTTGATGGCTGAGATTGAGAGGGGGTGTTAGGAAATAGAACATTGACCATGCATGTAAGGCCGGCGTGTGTTGTAAAGACCAGCTGTTATGGTCCTAAGGTAGCGCATAGCTGTTGCTGTAAAATAGGATTATATGTTTGGTGATCCATTGAGTTGTAACATGCAAATTGTAAGAGCCACACAGGGGGCATTTCCCTGTCCTATTTAACACGTACCTAGAACCCCAGGAAGGGGCAATCTAGTTCCATCCAATTCTTACACACATACAGTATATAACACATATCACAATTAATGTATGACACGGGACGATAAATTCATGTTTATAGTACAAATCTTTACAATAAATAAATTGAAGACTCGGATTTAAGTAAACACAAGATAGCTAGGTTTGGCAAATCACTCCATAATGCACACCACACAATAAGTTCCAGTATGCAGGCACTGCCTGATTATTGAATGAATACAAAACATGTACTACTACTACTAATAATAATAAAGACGGCCGAACAGGTGCACGGCGGCAGGGTAAAGCAACGACTGAACTTAGAAAACGTACTGTAGTGTAGGCAAACCATAAATCAATCACTCGTGGCAAATACAGAGGACATATATATAGAAAGCTCAGCATGCATCTTCCTGAATATGGAGAATGAGGTTCGTGATGACGTCGATGCCTTTGGAATAGAAAATGCCAATCAAGGAAATAGACATAACCATGATGGAAGTCTGAAACACCGCTCCGCTCCGTGTAGAGTACATGTAGGAATGATCGGTGTGGCCTGCCAACAGAAAGGAAGGAAGCACAAGTGTATTATTAGTAGTAGTAAAAGAAAATGCATTATTATCAGTAAAATAAAATGCTATACGTACGTAGTACTGTATTTTAACATGTCTTGTGAAGAAGATGGATTAAACTTAGATCTCCTCGATCTCTTGGGCCCCACTGCTGCTGCAAGCTTTACTCCCATCGCAAGCTTTACTCCCATCTTCAGAAATCTCCTCGATCTCTTCTGCCCCACTGCTGCTGCAAACTTCACTGCCATCTTCAGAAATCTCCTCGATCTCTTCCGAACCACTGCTGCTAGCCTCATTGCTACCTCGAGAAGTCTCTGCAATATCTGGCCTCTGGAAAACCACCCTCTCCTGGCCCCTGACTATGTTGGGATGTTCCCAGGCTTCTTTTGCTTCTTTTGTCACGACGTCAATGATCGCGCTGATGCACGGGCTGTCTCCTCGATACCATTCGCTGCATTGGAAGATGACTTCTTCCAGGCACACGAGGTGCTTGATACCCATAGGGGGTTCTGTATTTGGTGGGCCACCATAGAACTGGAACTCGAAAAAAAGACACCTCAGCCCCGGCATAGCTCCTTCCTGGAAGGTAACCCGTGGCACTGATCGGCTGTCAACATCGAGGTACTCGAGCTTTGCGAAACCTCCACTGCTGATGACTATCGGCTTTCTGGGGACAGCGTCGAACCTTAGCGTGAGGTCCCAAAGGTTGGGCATCTCCCGCAGAATCTTGAGATCCTGCTCCTCGTCTAGTTTGCATATCCTGATATCCAAGGATCCAATATTGTTGAAGTGCTCTTTGATCCACTTTGGAATGTGCATTTGCTTCGTGCCGACGGTTAGTCCGCCTTGACCACCAAACTCACGAGTTTCTGAAAAGGACAGCATCTCCCTTGCTAGAGATGATACCAGATCACTATTCTTCCAAGCTCGGCGGACGCAATTAGGCAATCTCTCCAATTTTGAAAGCTGACCAGCTTCAAAGGGTAGTGCGCCGAATTCCGCATTTAGATTCTTCAGTTTCTTCAGTTCCCCGATTTCCCTTGGCATCTTCCTCACATTTGTCCCTGACAAATTTAGCTCTTCCAAATGCTGCAGCCTCCCGATATCCCGAGGCAGCTTTGTGTGATTGTACTAACTTCACCCAAATCTAGAATCTGCAACCGCTGGAGATTCCCAATCTCATGGGGCAGCTCTTTGATCCTTGTTCTCCTCAGGTTCAGCGTCTCCAAATGTAGCAGTTTCCCAATCTCCTTGGGCAGCTCTGTGATCCTTCCGTTGTAACTCAGGTCTAGATTCTTCAGCTGTTGCAGTTGCCCAATGTCCCTAGGTATCCCTGAGAGCTCCTCGTTCAAGCTCACATCCAGAGTCTTCAGTTTCTTCAGTGTCCCGATGATCTCCCAGGCCTGCTCTCTGATGTTTGATTGACAGATGGTCAGAGTCTCTAATATATGTTGCAGGTTCGCCAGCTCCCTAGGCAGCTCTGCGAGCTCTTTGTTCCAACTCACGTCCAGAGTCTTCAATTGCTTGAGGTCACCGATCTCAGCAGGTAATCGTCTGATCCCTGTTTTCCTCACCGCCAGTGTCTCCAAATACTGCAGCCTCGCTATCTCTGCTGGCATCTCAGTAATCTTCAACGGATGATACGGCGGGGGCCCCATTTGTAATGGCACTAGTGACAGGTGCCTCAGACGGAGCAGCCCACACATATCATTGATATGTCGATTCTCAAGAGCCCCATCCGCAATGTAGGCTTGAGCGTCCAACACTCGCAGGTGTTGCAGATCCTTGTAGGGGACCCTCTCGGCATTTTTATAAACGACAAGGGACCGGATAGGATGCCAATCAATTCCTAGATCACTGCTTGGCCAGTTGTCATCAATACATAGCCAGCCAACTGGAGAGGATAGAACGCCATCAGAAGTGCAAGTGATGAAACTGTCTTCTCGCAACTTCTGTCTAAGGTAATTTCGCATCATGGGGTCTATTTTGTAAATGGCGTACCTTTTTTCAAGAAATCCCCTGCTGACAAGCTCGTCAAAGTAATCTTCTGCTGCCTCCTTGCCAACAAAACCTTGAGCGATCCATCGCCTGACCAACTCACCCCTCTTAAAACTGTAACCCTCAGGGTATATGCTGCAGTACAACAAGCAAGTCTTCAACATATGATGAGGAAGATGGTTGTAGCCAAGCTCCAAACTCTCTACCAGTGGTTCAAACCCTGGAGTGCTCCGAATTCCATTTCTCATAACTTGTTCCTCAAGCCTGTCTTGCACATCACGTGTCCTTAGTACACACTGCAGCCCTTGTTGTTGTTCTTGACGCTCTCGTTCCTTTGCCAATGCCGAAAACATACAAGCCACTGCTAACGGCATACCACCACACATGTCCACAATACGATGGTTTTTTTCAAAACCTTCTCCAACCATGTCAGGCTTCATACCTATCATTTTTTTGAGTTCATGATCTGGAAGATAATCAATTTTGTACACCAAGGCATCAAAATCATCACGCCACTTCTCAGTTATAGCAATAACACGACTTGTCGTGACAATTCTACTGCCCAGATCATTATCTGGAAGAGACTTCTTGATGGTTTCCCATTCTCCGTAATGGCAGATGTCATCTATTATAACCAGGTACCTATACAAGTTCAAAAGGAGACAATATTGTTAAGTGCACTACGTGGCAAAGACACTGTTTCAGAGATCCGGTGTACATCTTGTATTGGTCACTGCCTCGATCGCAGATAAGCACTTTCCAATACTACAGTATAGCGCGTTCTTCAAAAAAAAAAAAAAAAAAAAAAAAAAGAACCCTACAGTATAGCGTCACAAACCATACCTACTTAAATAGAGTCTTATTAGATATATAAAACAGGGTTCATACAAACCAGCCAAAAGACCTTATTCAAGCACAGACACAACAAATATACGGTTGGCCCGATGCATACGTGTAACTTGGGTGCCGAATACTCAGGCAAATCATCATGTCCTGTCACTACGGGGATTTGTTATAATAATACTCCAAGGTGACGAGCAAGCAAACATTGGGCTTGAAGGTCGGCCACTGAAGTACAGGAGGCAACCGGTCCAGTACCTCTCCCCGTCCCTCTCAGGGCGACGGGAGGGCGACCGCCGCCGCCAGCCCAGAGCCCCACGCCGTAGCCCATCCCCCCGGCGCTGCCGCAACCAGCTAGAGCGCAGCGGCGGCGGCCTGCTGCCCGCAGCAGCTCCACCTTCCTCTTCCTCCCCTTCCATCTCCTCTATTCGAGTTCTCCCGTCTTCAGGCAGCAAGGTGGCGGGCGGCGGCACCGGGCCTGATCCGCGTCCTCCGGTCCCGGATCCGGCCCCCCACCCCGATCCGGCTCGTGGTGGCCGGAGGCGCCGCGGCGGTGGCCGGGGGCGTTCTCGGGCGGCGGCATCCACGGCAAGCGAGGGCCGCGACCCCCACTCCCTCCTCTCCCGCCTCGCCTCCGCCGAGGGAGCCACCGAGGCCGTCGCGGCGACCTAGGATGGCGGCGGCGGGCCTTGCTCCACCTCGGGACCCCTCGCGCGCCTCGGTCATCCATGGGCGGGCGGCTCCGATGGGACTGGGCTGCGAGCATCTGCGGCGGCTTCCCTAGGATGGCGTCCCCCGACCCAGGCCGCGGGCGTGGGCGGATCCGGCTCCCCCATGCCCGAATCTGCCGTCTCTTCCTCCCAAAGTCGCGGAGCTCCGCGATCCGACGCGGACACATGCTGGTCCAACCTCCCCCCGGCGCGACCTCAACGTTGCGGGTGTCGGTGCGTGCCTCCCACCTCACGGGCGAGTCCCCTGGCGGCTCCGTGTCTTGTGGCGGCGACCACGGCCTGGTCTCGTCGTCCCCGTGTGGCGGCAGCCGGCGCCCTCCTTCCCTCCCAAGTCGGCTGCCGCGGCGGCGTCGTCGTCGCGGGCTCCCCGGCCCGCCATTTGTCCCCGTGTGGCGGCGGCCGGCCGCAAGCGTCTTCGTCGTGGCCTCCTCCCGCCCGGCTCGCCCGTCCCTGTGGCGGCGGCGGTGTCTCTTCCCTCCACGGGTTCGTGTGCGGCATCTTCGTCATGGGCTTCTCGGCCGGATCCGTTGTCCCGTGTGGCGGCCCGGCGGCGTCCCCTTCATCCCTAGGTTCGCGCTCTCTCTCCTCGCCCGGAACGCCGCCCCGAGAAGGTGACGGCCGACGCGACGGCGTGCGGCTGCCTTGTCGCAGTTTGCCGGCGCGTCGGCGACCCCCTCTGGAGGAGCCGTATTGGGGGCGGCATAGGACGATGGTGGTGGCAACCAAGAGTGTCACCGGGGCCTTTGAGCGGAAGGGGAGGGGGTTCCTTTGGGCGAAAGCACGGGCGGCGGCGACGCCCGTGGGCGTCGTTCTCCCTCGGCGTCGGCGTCGTGCTTTCTCCCTCCTCGCTTCTTCTTCCCGGGGGTGAAAACCCTGTCCTATCTTGGACGTCGCGATGACGGCGCTTTTGGCGTCGTGCCCTTCTTGAGGGTCGCCGCACTGGCGTCTTGGCCTTGGTGTCCATTGTCTTCGGTTTTGCCATTCACTTCTCTCACGGCCGCTGGCGTGCGGGGGAGTGGTCCTGCATCTCCGTCTAGGCATGGACGCTAGCCGGTGCGCGCCTCCCACCATCGCGGCGAGTCCGGTGCGGCTCGCGTGGTGTGGCGGCAGCCGGCGCCCTTCCCTGTCCCGCGTGGACACTTGCGGCGGCGCGCCTCCCACCTGCACGGGGCGAGTCCGGAGCGGCTCCGCGTGGTGTGGCGCGACCGGCGCCCCCTCTCCGTCCGGCGTGGGCGCTTGCGGCGCGCGCTCTCACCATCGCGGCGAGTCCGGGAGTGGCTCCGCATGGTGTGGCGGCGCCGACGCCCCTTCCCCTGTCCGTGCATGGACACTTGCCGGTCTGCGCCTCCCACCATCGCGGTGAGTCGGGGGCGGCTCCGCGGGTGTGGCTACAGCCGGCGCCCCCTTCCCCATCGGCCCAGGCGTGGCCCTTGCCGGTGCGCGCCTCCCACCATCGCGGCGAAGTCCGGGAGCGGCTCCGCGAGGTGTGGCGGCGGCCGGTGCCCCTTCCCCGGTCCAGCGTGGACACTTGCGGTCAAGCGCCTCCCACCATCGCGGCGAAGTCCGGGAGCGGCCAGCGAGGTGTGGCGGCGGCCGGCGCCCCTTCCCCTGTCCGGGCGTGGACACTTGCCGGTGTCGCCCCCCCACCATCGCGGGCGAAGTCGGGAGCGGCCGCGAGGGTGTGGTGGCGGCCGGCGCCCTTCCCCGTCGGGCGTGGACACTTGCCGGTCAGCGCCTCCCCACCATCGTGGGCGAGTCCGGGGCGGCTTCGCGTGGTGTGGCGGCGGCGGCGCCCTCCCTCTCTCCGTCATGGCGTGGATGCTTGTCGGTGCACGCCACCCACCACCATCGAGCGAAGTCGGGAGCGGCTCGCGTGGTGTGGTGGCGGCCGGCGTCCCCTCCCCCTCGTAAATCTAGTTGTTTTTTCTTTCTTAAAAACCCTTTGTAAATCTACTCCAAGGTGACTATGAACCATTCATTTATGTAGATCTTTATGGATCACATATTACTCTCCGTCCCAAATTAGGTCTTGTTTGGATGCATTTGTATCCGCTTCAATCCACATGTGTTAGAGTAGATTGAAATGAAACTTAGTTTAATTTTACTCCAATCCACTTTAGCATACATGTGGATTGACATGAATACATGCACATCTAAACAAGTCCTTATAGGTCATTCCAATTTTTTTGAGAGCCAAATTATTTCAAGTTTGACCAAATTTATATAATAAAATAATAACATTGATGATACGAAATAAGTATCAATAGATTCTTCATTAATTATACTTTTATAGTATATCTTTTTGATGTCATAAATTATTATAATTCTCTCTATAATTTAGGTCAAACTTGAGATGTTTTGATTTTTTTTTCAAGAAAGTTGGAATGACTTATAATTTGAAACAGTGAATACTGGTAATGGGAGAAATATATTTTACACTAGATATATGCCCCGTGCGTTGCACCGAGGTCACAATTTTTAAAATTGAACCACAGTAATATGATGTGGACGCATGAGCTCCGGGGACATCTCGTATCGGACGCGGACTCGTGGATCTAGTCTTCCTATCATAACCGGGTAGGACAGAGATGTATGAGCTCTGAGTGGGGCATAATTCCTATTAGATGAGGACGTGTGAGCAGGGATCTAGATTTGGTATCATAAATGATGACTTTAGAGTCTTTTTAGGTGTCGAGATGGCTACTTTTTATTTTCTAATGTAGGAAAATATTAGGAAAAATATCTTGTAATTAGATCTAACATATGCACGTATCAATATAAGTTATTTGTTATAGTATAGTTCTTCCAGCCTTCCGGACTAGCCATCGCCCCGTATAGTACGTCCGTGCTGCATGACGTGGCAACGAAACCACAGATGAAACATATGGAGCAGGGCAACGAACTTACGAACCGGCCGGCTTTGTGGATACATACACGGTGTGTACGAGGGTAGGTAAATGGAAGCTTGTGGGCACACACGCCCAACAGATTTAGGGAGACAGGCGTGACTGACGTTTTTTTTTTTTCACTAGCAAATTTGCCCGTGCATCGCTACGGGTCAAGAAAATTTATGATATACTTTTTGCTTTGAATAGATTTTCTTTATTTATTATTTCTCTCAACACTCGTCATACCTGTTTTATTAGGTTCTTTAGTTATTCCTAGATATTGTTTTTCATAACTGATCTTAGTATCACTGCGTGTGTTACGGTAACATAATTGCCATTTAAAGTATATCAACTACTCGTCTATATTAGTCTTATGGTCTCTACCAGTGTTTTAAAGGTGGCTAGGCGTCCAGGCGAGTCTTTGGGTACGCCAGGACACCTAGGCGGCGCCTAGGCGAGAAGGCGCCACTGTTTTCCAAGGCGAGCTGGAGTACGCTGAACGCCTAGGCGGCGCCTTTAAAACACTGGTCTCAACATAAGTGTTAGAAATCCATGTTGTATCCTTTTTAAAGCAAAAAAGAGTTTAGTTTGACATTTATAGGGAGGCTTATAGAAGCGGCATAAGAAAAAAAAACTTGTACATATTCAGTAATGTTGCAATTACGCCTGTAAATTGTAACAGATGTCAAAAATCTTTAGCCTTAGCTATTTTAAAAGAGTTTTTTTTTTTTCATCTGAGTTTTAAAAGAAAATCCAAACTTAGACTTAGCTATTTTTCTCATCTAAATAAACCATAGTAATATCCTGAACTTAATCGAAGTGGTAGAAGCAATATGGCAAACTATAGCCAATTAAACTTTATTATAGAACGAACCAGGCCAACTCATCATGAGGAAAGGAACGTCCACCAATCCACTCAAATGGCCCTGGGCCTAACTGACCAGTTGGGCTGCACATCAGCGACTAATTAAGGAAAAAGTCTGGATTCCCGCGCAATGGCAAAAGGCCATTGGTTGGGGGCTCCCCACCGGGTTCAAATCTCGGGTGCGACACTTCATCCCGGATTTATTTCAGAATTTTTTTGCTTGTGCATTAAGTGGTAGGCGACGTCCTCGTCGATAGCGAGGCGCTGTGGTGACTTCGTGAACTTCAAGATTTGCCGCCCAGTTCTTGAAGGTGCTCATGGGGGTAGGGTTTTGCGTGCGTGTGTTCATAGGGGTGAGTGTGCATGCGTGTTGAGCGTCTACGATGTACTACGTAATCTCAAAAAAAAAAAAAAAATGAAAAGTTCACTTTTCCTACCTCAACTCCAAAACCGGATAAATCACCTCCCTCAACTTTTCAAACCATACAAATTACCTCCCTCGAGCAGTTTTGAAGGCGGATCTGCTACAGTAACCGCGGTTTGCTACAGTTGCAGCGGGTTTGCTACAGCAATAGTGCCTTTGCCTTTTTCCTTTCTTTTAAAAAAATTCCGGTTGAATCTTTGAAAAATCATAGTAAATCACAGAAAAATTATAAAATAGAAAATCCAATTTTGTTAGACTCCACATGAGTAGATCTACACATAGAATATATAATATGGTATGCTTTAGTCCAACGAAATAATTATAGAAGTTGCAGCTATAAATTATTTTAATTAATTACACAAAAGCATAGATCTAAAGCTACAACAAAAAATTTTGTACTAAAGCATACTATATTATATATTCTCTGTAGACATGCGCATGTGGAGTCTAACAAAATTAGATTTCTATTTTATGATTTTTTTCTGTGATTTAGTATAATTTTTAAAGATTCAGCCAAATAAATATAAAAGAAAAGGACAAAACCTTCAGTAGCAAAAAACTTTGTGCTAAAGCATATCATATTATATATTCACTGTGTAGATCTAATCATGTAGAGTCCAACAAAATTAGACTTTTTATTTTATGATTTTTCTATGATTTTTCAAAGATTCAACCGAATTTTAAAAAAGAAAGGCAAAGGCACTGTTACTGTAGCAAACCCACTGACACTGTAGCAAACCGCGGTTACTGTAGCAAATCCGCCTTCAAAATCTCTCGAGGGAGGTAATTTGCATGGTTTGAAAAGTTGAGGGAGGTGATTTGTCCGGTTTTTGAAGTTGAGGGAGGAAAAGTGAACTTTCGTGATAGTTGGGGGTGGGAATCCGGACTTTTTCCACTAATTAATTGATGAAGACCAATGGCAAACGCCACCATGAGAACACAACCCAAGACAAATCGGACAACCCTCTCGCGGGCCGACATCGGCGTCGCGCCCGATTTGATTGGGCGGTTCGGTGTGCCCGCAGGACAAACCGGGCTATCCTCGAAGGAACCCTAGCTCACTTCGCTCTTCCGCCTTTTCTCATGGCAGCGATGGCGGTGTTTCACTCCCCTCATTTAACCGCACGTGTAACGCCGCCGTGAGAAGCTAAGCCGACAATGGGATCTCGTGCGGTCCGCGCTCGGGCGGCGGCGGCGTAGCTCGCACGGGCCTTGTGCGGCAGTCTCGCTGACCGCGACCCCGGCGCAGCCACGCCGGCGGCAAGCGGCGACGCCTTCCCGCGGCTCGCGAGAGCCTAGGATCACGTTACTGCGCGGCGGGATCTCACGCTGCGTTCAGCGCTCGCGGCAGCGGCATAGCTGCGCACGGGCCGCGTTCGCGGATCTCGCTGGGCCGATAGCGGTCGCGGGCTCCACGGCAAGGAGGCCGTCTATATCCGGTGAGCGACGAGCACGGGGATGCGGCAATTTTTTTGGCTTATACATGTTTGGTGGCCTCGATTTGCTATGTATTGGGTCTCGTCCCTCGAGTATTTATGATGGTTTTGATTCGGTATTGTACTCTATATTTGGTTTTGTAACACCCCGGATGCTTGTCACTAGTTAGTAGTGGATTGAGCTCGATCATGGTAAGTCAAGCAGTGTAATAAGGACTCTTTCATGAGCATCATCTTGACATCTAGCTATCTCGACTTGTGGTAAAGTTGCATAATGTTTGGATTCAAAAGGTTACATGGAATGATAAGTCTTATGTTCACTTGGATTGCCACATTAAATGAATGAGAAGATGCGAGCTCAACCAAACCTTACAACTTTGCTCAAATGACTCTAAATGAACTCTACAACAAAAGTTATTAAGGGTTCATGTTGAGCAAATGTCAAGAAAATGCTTCTTTTGGCCTAAACCCGGAGTTTGAAGGTTTAATCAAGTTGCATTGACCAAAGATAGACTTCATCTTCTAGACCAGTTATGGAGTTTGACCTTAAATAAGAAATGTGGAGATTGTGGGCAACAAACTTTGTTTAATGTCCCAAGTCTAAATCCATCTCTAACCGTGCCAAACTGAGGCCACAAGATCGAATGTGCTGCTGATTTCAGGACATTATTAAGTCTAGGATTAGTGTTCACCATGGTTGGCATGCCGCGTTCTCAATAATTTATTAAGCAACTTGAGTTGGACCAAACTAATAAGTGGAAGCTTACCCTTTGGAGAAGAGCATGTAAAAATATGAGGTCAGTTTGACGAAATTTAGGCACCCAATTTCGATAACGAGCTCCAGCTTTGATGGTTATCAACTCTTCGACAGTGTTAAGTTAGGAGCTAATTATCTCTTAATCCGTGTTGCTAATGACCTAGGCGTCTTAACGAAAAATGGAGAGCAGGCTGTGGTCCTAAATCTTTATTCTTGGACCATCGTCCAATTCGGGCTCGACCAGGTCCAAAATTTCGTCCCAACGTCGGCCACCTCGCTGCACGCCACCTGTTCGACACCTGTCCCCTTAGGATGTACGTGGTCGTCATGCAGGGCAGCCGCGCGTCCCCTGCCGTGGCACGCGCTCCTGCGCCCCTGCCCTCTCGCCCTGAGGTGGATGCGTCCCAGACGCTCCCCACTCCATCCCCGTCGCTCACCCTTGGCCTTGCCCCCCGCCATCGCGCAGCGTGCCGACGCCGTGGCCATGGCCGCCATGGCCGAGCACGGCATTCCTCTAGCCCCGCTGCTGCGCCCCCTCCTCGTTCCAAAACGCGAGCACCATCGCCTTCGCCGCGTCATGGTGCACCTCGCGCGCTCCTCCTCCTTCGCCGTCCGCCGCCGGAGCGCTCTGCCACCACCGCCGCCGTACAGCCGTCCGCTGGCATGCGTGGCCAGGACGCCACGAGGCCATCGCGGGCCGTGCTGCGGGTGCCCGTGGATGCGCCTCACCGCCGCGCAGCTTCCCCGCCGATACGTCGCCGCCGACGAGCCCTCTCCGGCCGAAATCGCGAGGTCCCGATGTCTCCTCTGTACAAGAATCGCGACAGGGACTTCGGGCTTGAATTCGACAAAAGTGAGGGGACTTTCTGCATAGCTCTAGACTCATATGAATAGTGCTGCACAGTGTTTTCTTTTTCTTTTTCAAGAATTGGCTCAAACTTTGATAATTCATAGTAATTCATAGAAAAATCGTAAAATAACAAATGAAGACTTTTTGGAATCCTTATGAGTAGATCTCTGCAGTGGTGTCATGATATGATAAAGTTTAGTAGAAAGTGCTCCAATTGCTATGAAATTTTTGTGGTAGGCTATTCATGTGATTTGAGTGCTGTGATAAATATTTCATGTGGATTGGATGCTTAGAGACTGAGTTATTGATTAAACTTGTTAGAGGCTTAATAAATCAATTATAATTACAATAAAAATGCTAAAATGGAAAATGTGGTTCCATAACCTTTGTATGAGGTTGTTATACCATGTTGATTCATAATATGGCTATATGTTTACAAAAAATGTTAAGTTTTACATTTAGCTTGCTCTCACATGATTAATTGTAATTAAAGTTGTCTTTTTTCATGTTGATTGATATACTACTTCAAATGACATGAATTTGTACAGTAGAATTTTGGATGCATAGGCCACCTACTGTAGTTTTTGTAGAATTTATTATGCAATCTAGATGTATAATAAAAAATATATGCCTATATGCCTTATTGTCTAAATAAAATAAGAAATGTATGAGATAAATTTATTTGGCAATAAAGGTCATCTATTCTGGTGTTTATGAACCATGTGTGATATGATGATGTGGTTGTCTTAACTCAATTTTGTAGTTTGGAATGTGGCAAATAATTATTTCTTTATATTTGTAAAATCTGGACAGATTTGGGAACTTGCAAAAAGTTCACCAACATAGAATGGTTTTTACGGAGATGTGATGAATACAAGAAATGTAGATAACTTGTATATCTAGTTGTTGTTAAAATTTGGTGGACATTGACTCAACAGTTTAGGAGATGTGGCTGTTTTAGTCAGGGTCTAGAATCTGTTACTCTCTGTTTTCCCAGGGATAGATTACGTGCCTTTGCATTTTCGACTAACTTAAGTAGTGAATCTTGCTGTGATGAATTAAGATGAAATGTGTATAACTTCATAAACTTTCCAAAATGTCTTCTTACAAGTCCATTGGATTTATAGATCTTTAGTTATGATTTATTTTTCTGGACTGTTTTGTGTAGTGCATAGTTGCTGGATTTAGTTTGGAGTGTGTTTGCTTTGCTTGAGCGTATCCATGATGTTTGTAGATGTTTGCAGTAGCTTAGATGAAAGTGTATAATATAATATGCTTTATGTATTTTTATCCTAGCATTATAGGCTTATGTGATGCTTAGTTAGATAACACCCTAGTACTTAAGTCATGATATAGGAGCTTGTCCTTGCCTTGTATGTTTGTTATCATATACATGTGTTATCTTTCTCGCATTCATACATATACATTATGCATCTCAATTAGGTGCGTTAGATGGATCGAGAAGGACATGGTGGTGGAGCCGAACCCGAAGACGGTGTTTGGTGGTCCCTCCCGAAGATGGGAGTGCTAAGGTGGAGATGTCCCCAAGAAGGTGTAAACTAACCAAATTGACTTGAGTCAAATACCAGGCAAGCCCCTGAGCATTCTTATATCCTATGTTTTATAAATTCACTTGAGTCCTTTTATATTGTTTATTGTATTAAGTTATAGGAGTGGGTTGAAAACACTTTATATATATATATATATATATATATATATATATATATATATATATATATATATATATATATACTCCTGTGGGAGTAGTTACTCCCATGTGTATATCTCTAGATTTAGGCTTGTATATGACCGAACAAAGTGTATGTGGATGAAGTATATAATCATACTAGACCATCTAGGGTGGTATGTATGTTAAGTATGCATGCATACATAGAGTATGTGGATATACTTTTTTTATATACAGCAGCTTAGTGATATTTTAGTAATATATTAAAAAATATGGGTTCCTTCAAAAAAATTAGCGTAGTAAGATCTAGAGTATGTTAATATGAGTATCTAAACATACTCAAACTGATAAACAAGTATGAACACATACACAACATAGTTTTTTGAAGATGGGAGTAACTACTCCTATATATATATCCTTGTCCACCAAATCTCACCTGACAACCTATTTAGTACAGGAATCGTTTAGATGCTTAGTTAAGCTTTAAATGGTAGAAGTCAGGGGATGATGTCTCCTGTGAGAGATAGGTGAACAAAGGAATTAATTGGATATGTGATCATGGTTGTACCATGTATTTTGTAAAACAAAATTAGGGAGACCGGATGGGAAAGTGGAGGCTACGGGGACATGGAGGTCCCGGGAGTCGTGTAGTCTCGTCAGTGTCGATTAAGGATTTGATCTTGGAGCCTTTCCTTTTCATGTTGAACGCAACCTCTCACTTAGTTGGCCGACCAGGGTTGTCGACCGTGAAGCCGAGTAGTTCAACTCGGTCGGGAAGCCGGGAAGTATAAAGTACGGCTCGGAAGGGGATCGACTATGACTGTGGGTATGGTGTTATAATTCCTATTGTCCGGCACATCGGGGACCCCTGAGAGTGCGGCGCTTGCCGGGCGCACGATTCCTGAGTGGTTCCAAAGGTGACCTGAGGCTACCCTGATCAGCCGGTGTGCCTTGGTGAGTGTTGGGAATAATTCCCCAGCTGGGTAGTAATCGATTCGAGTCGCCATCGCTCCTGGATAGTGAGTACTTGATGGGAGTATCTCCATGTAGCACACCTCTAATAATAATGCAAGGAAAGGTTGTGATGATGACTAGTTATGAGTTCCTGCTGGAATCATGGTTCGTTGTACCCTCATGGTCAACGTTGTTGTTTGTTTATAATTCTTGCAAGTTATGATAGGCTAGATGCCAATCTATAAGTTAAGTAAGACTCATTAAACATGATGCTAATAATTACTAATAGTTTAATACTTAAGCTTTTATGCAAAGAAAATGAGCTAGCCCCACTTATAAAGCCTTACATGATCCTTGGTGTCATTTATTTCTGGTTTATGACCGGGTAAGTCTAGCTGAGTACCTTCTCGTACTCAGGGTTTATTCCCTCCTGTTGAAGGTGACACATTCTATAACGGTCGCTGCAAGTATTGCCTTCGCCCTGCCGGGGACGAAGACTAGACCATCGGGTATGGTCTCTGTAGTATCTTATTTTTATGTTTTTGTGAAGCATGACCGAGTACTGGCAATGTAAAACTAAAGTTTATGAACTTGTTTAAAAATGTTCTGCTTCCGCTACTTAATCAACTAATTTGTAATAACTGTTGTACTCCGATGGTAAGTAAACTTGGTGCAATCTCTTATTTGTAATTATGTTATACAAATGGTGATGTTTCGTTGAATCGATGCGATCTTGGTACGTTGTGATGTTGGTTTGAAATTCTGCGAGATTTCGATTCACGGACTGGGTTATATGGAGTCCAGTAGGGGTTTGATCACTTTTAGTGATTGAATTTTCGTACTTAGACACTTATAATTTTCGGTTCTGTGATAGGTTTCGATGTAAATCGTGATGGCCTTGATTCAGTTCTCTGGTCTTCTTGCGCGTGCTATGATGGTCCGTCGATTCGGTGATAAAGTTTTTGTTTGGTGAGATGTTTGATTTCAGGAGGAGTTATAGTTACTTTCTTGTCTGATTTGGATTGATTTGTACCCTATTTGGGATAGGAGCCGTCCTTATCGTGGTAGGATTTTTGGATTTGGGGATAGGAAACCTGAAAGAGAGGCCGGGCGAAAAATTAGGCCGAAGGAGGCGGACAGAAAAATAGGTGAAAAAAAGGCCGTAGAAATTTATGGGTTGATGATGGATTTTGTTGTTTTTGCTCTCAAGGAGTCCTATTTGGACAAGGAACATGTAATTCTGTTGTTTTTGCTCTGTACAATGAAAATTGGAAAGGAAAAACTGGCGGACAGAGCTCTCTAGGAGTAGGAGTCCTATTTGGACAAGGAAACATGGACGATAGAAATTGGAAAGGAAAAGCTGGTGGACTGGAAAGGAGGCTGGCGGACAGAAAAGGAGGGTGGAAAAAAAAAGTTGGCAGAAATTTTGGTGTTTTATTATTAGAAAAAACTACTCCCTCCGTTCCAAATTGTAGTTCACTTTGGCTTTTCTAGATACATTGATTTTGTTATGCACCTAGTTATACACTATGTCTAGATACATAACAAAACAAATGGATCTAGAAAAGCCAAAAGTGAACTACAATTTGGAAACGGAGGGAGAAGCTAAATGCCCAGCGCGTTGGCACGGGGCGCATGATTTTATCGTATGACTTTCATACCAATAGTAATAAACTCTCTATTTTAATTGAAGTTATTAACTGGGATTAATTCAACCTTAAATAAATCAAATAAATTATAAGACCCACCGTCCTTAGCTTGCGTATTTGGTCGGTGGAGACACACGGAGAAGATGCGCTATTGGGTGGAGATAGCAACCATAGTTATACCAACTAAAATTCTATTATTCATGTCTTTTATGTATATGCATTTGGTGATTATGTAACGTAACCCAACTGAATTACTAACATAGTAATATGGAGCATCAACCTCGACACTAAGAGCCTAAGGAGAAGGCAATAGCCATTGCCATATTTTAAAAGACAGAAAATAATCCAAGTACATGTCCTTCAGGGACATATCACTCAATGGCTATTGGAACAATAAATTCGAAAAAATCAGAGTAAGTTTACACAAGTTTACACATCTAGAAATTAGGACTTTGAAGCGGTTAAGATAAATAAAATAAGGTGTGTCAAAGTTCATGTAGTGTGGTGGTAAGCTTTTGGTATTCGATTTGTGGACACCACGGTTTGAATCATGTCCTTGCAAAGTATTTTTGGTTTTTTTTCCTCGCCTGCGCAGGTGGGTTCAGTTGTAGTGGGCTGGTCGTGAGTGGCAAGCTGGAGTGGCCTGCGATTGGGCCGGACACACAAGCGCAGATTGGTTTGGTCAGCTAGCTGGAGTGGATTGCGAGTGGGCCAGAGATGACAAAGTGGGCCTCAAGTGGAGAGCGAGTGGACTGAATTAGAGTGGTCTAGACGCCTCAAATTTTGGCTTTTTAGTATTTGGTGTATACATAGATAGAGATATAGATACAGATTAGCCTGAAATTTTGGCCTTTTAGTATTAGATATAGGTATAGATATACATATAGATTAGGTAGGTATAGGTATAGGTATAGGTATAGGTATAGGTATAGGTATAGATAGGGCGGCTGGTCTTTCGAGTATAGATAACAAAATAAAAACCGTACGCTGATTTGACCACATTTATTTTCCATACATAATCGGACCTAATAAAAATCCTAACAAGGATGTCACGTACTTGTATTCTTGTGCGTTAGGGCGTATTGTCAAATCAACGCCGGCGAAGTTGCTTATTGACGGACTCTGATCCAATCCTATTTGATCACGTCTTGGCTCACGGAGATCAAAATACTTGGACCCACTTATTTTGGTATTTCCTTTTCGCATGGGCTTTCCTAAAGTCCGGTATAGATACGGAAGAGAGACAGAGAGAGGTGAAAGAAAACGATGGTGAAAAAAAGGCGAGAAATTTTTGTGCTTTATTAATAGGTATAGATATAGATATAGATATAGATTTTTTCCAAATATTTAGATAACACAATTATTTTCTCTTCTACAAAATTAAGGGTTCAGATTTGTTTGGGCGATCCATAGTGCTTATTAGACGTATCGGATAGGGCCATAATGCTTAAATTTTAGCTTAGCAAGGCCCATCGGCTCATTAGACGTATCGGATACCGTAGCAAGCAGGCCCATCGGCTCATTAGACGTATCGGATAGGGCCATAATGCTTAAATTCAATTATTATCTTCGTTTGCTTTTTATAGAATTTAAAAACCGGTCGAGCACGCGGCCGAGGTCGTGTTTTTCTAAACAACATGTTCAAAATTTCTTTTTGCTTTCATTGGTAAGGCCTCAATGTGGGTTGAATAGCATGAATATTAATTTTCTACTCATTTTTTTCATATATTTGAACTATTTGCAGTTCAAATTTGACTTGATTCAAAAATTGCCAAAATTGAATTAATTCGTTAAATATAGCAAATAAACTAAAAATACACCAAACTTGAACATGGAGTACCACATGTTGTATGTGGAGAGAAGAAAAGTTTGAAGGTAAAAGAGAAAAAATAAATAAATATTTTGCCGAGAGTCGAGAAGAAGACACTCGGCAAAGTGTCTTTTGCCGAGTGCTCGCAAGTGACTCTCGGCAAAGAGGGCGTACTTTGCCGAGTGCTAAAGGCGGGCACTCTCGGCAAAAGGTTGACGGATGGCAGCTGAGGTTGACGGGCGGCCAAGTTTGCCGAGTGCTGGACGCTTGACAAAGCGCCCTTTTGCCGAGGCGGGGCTTTCTGCCGAGTACCGACACTTGGCAAAGCCGCCCTTTGCCAAGTGCCATCGCTTTGCCGGCGTCCAGCCTGTGGCGCTCGATGCTGCGTGCCTTTGCTGAGTGCCCGTGATTCGGCTCTCGGCAAAGACGGCTACACTCGGCAAAGGCAGCGAATCCGGTAGTGTTAGCTCAAAAGCAGGTTTTTATATATGTGGGGGGTAATTTCATGACCACAGTTGAAAAAAGGATTCAAATAATTGGTTAGGTTAAAGAGTATTAATCGGTGTTTTTTACATGCTAAACTCTAGACGGTTATTAGAAGCCTTTTGTTTATCGCTTAGTCCGTGTAGACAATAGATTAGATGCTTTAAACTCTTTGCATTGAAGTAGTAAATATGCATACAAACACTATAATTCCATTCTAAGTTTTAAAAATACTTGAGACATACACAAAGTTGCATAATAAGATATAGACAACTAGACAGGCATAATGATACAGATAGTAGATATGTAGTTCTCACATAGTTAAATGATTACTTGTCACTATGGAATAATATTATATTAGACATTAAAGTTCCAACAACACTAATATCAAAGTTTCATCAAGTTGGTTCTCTATCATCATTTAAACACCTCAACTAGTGTTTAAATCACAATAAAACAAATTAAATGGTTTTTTACTCCTTTGGTTAGTTAATTAAGTGATTTTTCTTTAATTCGCTGTTTAGGACATAAACTACATGTATACTCACAGTTTAGTGTTTACACCCATGTAGATGACGATTTAAACGAGTTTAGGTGAACACCGGTGTTAATAAAGGCTGGAAGAACTACGGACTCAAGCCACCATTTCCAAAAATATTGGGCAGACACAGACAAACGTGACATGTAGCAAGGAGAAAGCTCACATCACGAAAGATGACAGGACCTCATCATATAACCATCGTATTATTAGTAACTGGGGCTCGAAAGACTCCTCCAGATTAATTTGATAGAACTCTAATCATCATCATCAATGATCTTTCATGTTTTCTAAAAAATTACCCAACTCGCCATTATGAAAATGCATAAAATAACTCATATATTTGGATCTAATTTACCTACATATTTTATTATGAAAGATAATTAAACATAACCTCCTAAATTTGCATCTAGTTTACCCACCTCTACCATTATGAAGATACTTAAATATAATTCCCTACATTACAGAACATAATGCAAAAACCCGTAGGTTTGCATCTAAATTACTACTGTAATGCTTAAGTAAAAATCTTTATGTCTAAATTACCCACATCTAGACGTTAAAAACAAACTAAATTACCTCACATTAATGTATAAATACTAATGTAGTCTATTATAAAAAATAATTTAATAACCATAAAGTATGCTATATACATTTTTAGATTACACATTTCTACCATGGTTAAATTTAAGAGTAAGCGTAATACTATGTGCTACCGTGTAGACCAAATAAAAATACATAAATTGGGATAATATTTTTTTAATATTATAAGCAGAAAAAAAATGTTCCTTTAACAAACCACATACCAACTGCTGCTGCTACTGCTGCTGATACTACTACTATACTACTACTACTGCTGCTACTAGTACTACTGCTTGAGGTGTGTAAAAATAAATGCAAATTTAAGTGATTATTTAGATTATTATTATAATTTAATGGACAATTGGATAATTTAGAAGCAATTTCACATATTTCATAATGGTACAGGTGTGAAATTTATAGGAAAATTTACGAGCTTAGATAGGATTTGTTTTCATAATGGCACATAAGTGTGTCATTTAGACATAAAACTACAGGTTACCTAGTACTACTATCATCATCATCATGTGTTTCAAATAAACACCAACTAGTAATCTAATGCTCGGCACCTAAGCTTGGATGGTAATGCAAATGAGGACACAGGGACATATACTGGTTCGGGCAGAATGTCCCTACGTCCAGTGGTGAGCTCGGTGCTGTCGTGGATTTGCTCAAAGTCTATAGTAGGGGTTTATAGATGGTCAAGAGGGGAAGGGCTCCCAAGTCTCTATGTTAGTGTGTTTGTGCGAGTTCAGATGGTTTGCATGGGGACCCTGCCTCCCCTTTTATAGTCGAAGGGGAGAGCAGGGTTAGGGGGTTAGTGGGGAACCGTGGAGAAGAAGGAAAGAAAGAAGGAATAGAAAAAAGAGAAAAACAAAAAGAAGGGGTGGTCAATGGTGCCATCTCCTCCGAGCGGGTCCTCTGAGTCGTGGCGTCGTGATGATGGTGATGAACAGTGACGTTCCTCGTACCACCCGGCTAATCGGGGCGTGGCCTCCCTTCCCATTACGGCAAACGGGATGGTCCGAAGGGATGGCCTCACGTGTGGTCCCTGCGTGGGTTAGGTATTGTAGTGGTAGCATGCGCCATGTCGTGGACCGTTGTGGGGGTCAATCCGGCCTGTCCACTATCGTTGAGTCCCGTCAGGGGCGGTTGGAGTTGACACCGGTCACCTCCCATACACCCCCTATACGGGGTGGTTAAAAAGAAGCGGGAGTCTGGCGCGCGCACGCTCATGCGTGTAGGGGGTCATACGAGCCCCGGGGGTCATCCGCCTCGCCCAGGACCTCTTCGCATAGTAGGGGTTGGGCGGCGGGATAGCTTCCTGATGGATCGGGCGGGCCGGGTCCATGCCCGTGGGTCGGGCGGGGCACAAGCCCTGCCATAGGGTCGAGCGGGGCGGGGTCCATGTCCGTAGGTAAGGCGGGCGCAAGCCCTGCCTTAGGGTCGACGAGGCGGGCCTACCCTTCGAAGGGTTAGCTTGTCTGCCTTGTCGTAGTGGTGCGTCGGGTGAGCTATGGTTAGCTCTTGCTAACCCCTTGTCGACAATCATCATCACTATTATTGTTATTATGATTATCATCATCATCATCATCATTATTATTATTATTATTATTATTCAAATTGGCAAATATGGAGTTTTTAGAAACCCTTATTAATTAGTAGATCCAATGGCTATATATAGCGATGAAAGTCTACCAAATTGATGGCTTAATGCTTCATTTTTTTGTGATTATTTCTAGGTTTGTTTTTCAATTAGTTATAGCAAGATATAGCTAGTACATATCGTATTTGTGGATATTGGGTGAAGGCGGTGAACATGCGCACCTTTTATCCTTGAGGAAATTCGATATGATGCCGGATGAGATGTTTATTCTTGGTCGATGCTTTGGTCTTAACGGCAAGTAGTACATCAAGACTATCAACTGTCACTTGTTGGAGAATCTTGACCGGGAAGCTCTGTCATATTACGACTCGAAGTGGCCAGGAAAAGCCCGAGCACAGGCCCTGATCTTGAATCGCTTCATACACAAAAGCACTACCGGAACCGGGTGATATCCCGTGAGTGCTTCGCTCACGGGGAAAGCCCGTTTTCATCACGGGAAAGGATATCCCGGCGGTAAATCACGGGATAGCCGTGGCGGGAACGAAATCGACGAGGAAATTACCCTTTCCCGTGAACACGGGTTATACCCGCGGGATATCCTTTCCCGTGATCAATTTAGCACCGCGGGATATACTTAACGGGGGTGGGGGTGGCACGTCAGCGGGAGGGGTAAAACCGGGTTATGGCCTACGTGGCCTAGGGCATTAAACGGCGTTTTTCGGTGATATCCCGTGGCGTAACGGTGCGGCTCACGGGATATCCTCTCCCTTTTCCGTGTGTCAAAGTGAGTTCACGGGAAATCTTTGGTCAATTTCCGTGGCGGTGGCCACTCACGGAAATATTTGGTCAATTTCCGTGTGTGGCTCACGGAAATTTACCTTTTTTTTTTTTTTTTTGTTCCAAAGACATTGTTGACACATATAAATATATATATACATACCACGGATTTCATAATATCCATAATATCACAAATATAGCTCGATAAATCCATAATACCACATATATATTACATAAGATCCAACAAGTCACAAGTTCAACCACATGTCCATGAGTGCAACCACAAGTTCACAAACTCACATAAAATCGAAGTTCACAAGTTCAAGTGCACAAGTTTTGAACCTAAATCATGACAAATTCTGCCCGCGACCTCCAACCTTCGAGCGCGTTCCCAAAGCGTCCGGTTGAGATTGGTTCGAGTTGGGTTCGAGGCATGAGAATTTTCCCTGCACGTAGGCAAAGATAAATAGTTAGAAATTTGTGAGACAAAATTGAAGGTAGAATCTATTAACTTGAAAAAGAAGAAGAGAAATAGTTAGAAATTTCGGCAGCACCTCCCCGCACGGAGGGCTTTCCAACCTGCAAGAAAACAACGGCTCGATGGCCGACAACCACATGTCCACGTCGCATCTCATGGTGCATTCAAAACTCGCATCATATCCATTCACATTCATATATGCATATTTCGAGTTCACGGAGACAAACTCACGGGAGAGGCTCCATGCGGTGGAGGGGAAGATCGGCCGGGCGGCCGTAGAAGCGGGCGGTGGCGGGAAGGCGGGCGGTGGGGCGGAGGCGGGCGGTGGCGGGAAGGCGATCTCCGGTGGCGGTGCACACCAACACGGCCACCAACCACGCTGGAGGTGCGCTAGGAGAGCTTCCATGCTCTTGGTGCTGCTCCGCCCTCTCTTGCTCATTTCGAGCCCTCTCTTGCTCCGCCAGCCCTTGCCCTCTCCCTCTCCTCAGCCTCCTCCCCACGCTTCCTCTCTTCCTCTATCTGGGCCTATTTCAACACAAAGTTAGAACACGGAGAAATAGTATTCAACGATAAATGAACCTTAAATAAAAATATATAAACCTCAAGTGCGGAGGCGTAGCTTGGTAAGTGGTTGGCCGCTCGCGTATCACCGGGCCTCCCCGTGCGTGCTCGGAGCTCGGATAAGCTTCTTTGTGTTGTGCGGGTTGATAACGCTATCACCTATATAGTACCGCCCGTGCTTCTTGCCTCCTCGGCGATCATGGCGATGTCCCCCTCAATGTCGTGGCCGCGGGGATCGAAGGTTTCTCCATACTTGCTCCTCGCCACTTCGGTGTACCTACCGATCTTCTCGTAGGCGGTCGGGTTGGTGTAGGCTTCAGGCCCAGCCTCGAGGTTGAAGACGGCACGCGGGATCTTTATACCTGCCGTGTGGGAGTTAGCAAAGGCCTCGAAAGTGCTGATTTGCGTGCCATGTGTCCGCTCCCGTGTGTGTGAAAAAAGAAAAGTAGCTAGAATGGTAAGAAAGTATTGAGTTGCACATCAGAAAATAAGGATTGGATAACACTTACATATCTAGCTTGGTAGGTCGCGAGATTAATGTTGCCTTGATGGTGTGGTACACCTGGCATCATGGCACGCCGGTCCCGGTGGTCGTTGTGGACGTCCTGATAGTCTGTAGCGACCCACCTGTCCACCTGAAGCTCCCAGCAACGCCTATGCGACAAGCACCACTGCGGAATCACCTACAGGACACCAAGTATAACACAGTTATAAAAATCACATTAAGCATAATTAAACTTAGTATGAGCATTCAATATTTACCTCCATGTATTGTTCTTTTGGTCGATTCAGCGTTTTCCATTCATGCTTTTCGAGCCTTACGGTCTCCTTTAGCGTGTACCACGTCCCGGCGGCCTGGCACGCGTGCCTCATACCACATGTCTGCCACATGCTTGAAACAGGCGTTTAGAGCCACTTCATCGCCTCGACCTCATTATCCCTCCTCGCGCTTGAAGTATTTACGCACATAGAAGCAATGTAATAAGTCATTATTTGTAACATTAGAATTTGGAGCGATGTATTTGTACACTACGGTCGACATAGACTTACAAAACTCTTTGACCACACGAATGGCCTTGTTATTATATTTTATGCCATCGTCATCATAGTTGTCCCGAAAGTTCGCGTCTTGGTGGAGCGGCGTGACGGGATACTCTACTCCGTCGATTTTAACAAGGCGGGGGTAGTGCTTCCTCACGAGAACACCAAGAATCTTTGGAGGGAAGGCGTCCCTTGAACCGAGTTCGCGGTGACAACAAAACCCCTGCCCAAATGATCAAGAATAACTATTAGTTCCTATTACGATTTTGAAACACGAAAAATAAGAAAGTAGTGCTAAAGTGTAAAGTAAATTACCTTGGCTGTCTTTGGTCTTATGGTCGGTTTCTGCGCTCCTCACGAGGTTGTCGATCCGGGAGTCCGGAGGGGCCTCGCAAGTAGACCCGCCTCTGGAGCGGAGGAAGAGGAACCCCCCCCGTGTACTCTGGCTAGTCCCCTCAGCGTGCTGCGACGCCCGAGAGGTCCACGTCCTCCGCCTCCGCCTCCGCCTCCGCCTCCGCCTCCGCCTCCTCTGGTGGTGGTGACGGTGGTCGGGCTGCACGCCGCCTGCCTCTGCCCCTACCCTGTGGCTCTGACGCCTCCCCTTGCTCTTGCCCTTGCCCTAGCGAGGCAACACTTTTGAATTTTCTGCTGATTTTCTTCAAGACATTCGTTCGAGGCATCTTTTTGAATGACCTGCATAGTTATGAATAGATGAAAAATCAATTAGATGTACATAATTAGTAAAAATGCAAAATTAAATAGAACATAGTTATGAAGAGATGAAAAATCAATAATCAGAACATAATTATGAAGAGATGCATAGTATTACATGTATTAGAAATAATCCTCATCCCCGTCACGATTTCGCCTTTGTCGGATCATAATCCTCATATCACTATCATCCATGTCTACGTCTTCCAACATATGAAGCAAGATCATCGATGCGTTGCCTCACGACCTCGTCTCTCATACGCTTCGGTTTCACCATGGAAGATCCACCGCTTATAGCCCGCCGTCCATCCATACTTGGGAAGATGTTTAGACATGTCCTCCTTACTTTGCCTTTTTTATTGTCACAATTCTTGCGGGGACACCAAACCTTACTCGCACCTCGAGCATTCCGAAAAGCATAATCCACGAAAAGCACTTTGCTCTTCCCTAACCCATTCACGGTCATAATCTCCAAAACTCCTCCAGCCATCGTATATCCACGCCGCGGTCATCCATTCTCTATCATTTCAGCGAGAATATAAGAATGCGGTGCATCTACACAACGATCCTACCATCTAGTAGGTGAAGATAGGTCCTAATCCCACCCGAGGATGCGTAGATGAGGTCGGTTCCATGCTTCACTCCTATCCGAGACAGAATTTCGGCGACACCTCCCACTGTTCTCGAATACCGTCCTCCCCGAGGGAGGCGTGTATTCGAAGAACAACGGGGGAGATGCCCAAACTCAATCGAGCAGAGTGGAGCATGGAACGGACCTCATCTACGCATCATCCCCGCCGCCCAAAAACGTGGACAATTTCAAAATGACTGATTTATAGGTATGCGGGGATGCATACTTCCAACCATATCTCTTTCGAGCGGGAGACGCCTAAGCGAGCTGCGCGATCTAGCTACGACCATGACATGTAAGGAGGGGATATACCTAGGGTCGCGGTGGAGTCGAACTACCCGGCGAGGAAGAAGATCGGGGCCGCCAAGGGACTCCGGCCCCGGCTCGGCAAGGCACTCAACTCCGCTCCGGAGGGCTCCTCTCTGCATAAAACAAACACACATCGGGATCGGTTGAAAATTTCGGAGGAACCAACCTGTATGCGGGGAGGTTTCCAAAACACGCAAACAAAGCACACGGCACGATGGCCGACAATCACATCCGGGGCACGATGGCCGACAATAACATTCGGGGCACGATGGCCGACAACCCGTGAAAGTAAAAACGGCGACGGCCCCGGGGCCGGACGACCTCACCTCCGCGGCCACCGGCGAACAAACGGCGGTCGCGAGGTATCTTGCGTAGGCGGCGTCGAGGCACGCCGGGCGGCGGCGCCGGACCTTTCTTCCCCTTCCTCCTCCTTCTTCCTTCCCCCCTCCCTCCCTTCTCCTTCCCCTCCTCCCCTTCTTCTTCCTCCCTTCTCCTTCCTTCCCCTCCTCCCTTCTTCTTCCTCCCTTCTCCTTCCTTCCCTCCTCCCTTCTTCTTCCTCCCTTCTCCTCCTCCCTCCTACTCCACCGCCGGGCCTTCTCCCCCTCCCTCCTTCTCCACGAGGCCGGGGCCGGTCGCGCCGGTGGCGCGGCCCGGCGCGGCCGAGCCGGCCTTGGCCCGGACGGCGGCCCGGGAGGGAGGCGGCCGGCGGCAGGGGCCGGCGTCTTGCGGCGGGGAAGCGTCAGCGCCGCCCGGGGAGGCGTCTTGCGCCCGCGGCGCGCAACGGGAGGGAGGGGCCCAGGCGGCCGGGGCGCGCCGGGCGCCGAGGGCGGCGGCGGGGGGGGCGGGCGGCGCCGGGCGCCGGCCGGCGCGTCGGGCGGGCGGGGCGGCGGCGGCGGGGCTCCGCCGGGCGTCGGGGCGGCGGCGGTCGGGCGCGGCGGTCGGGGTGGAGTGGGGTGAGCCGGTGTGTGTGTGTGTGTTCGAGTGGAGTGGGGTGGGTGGGGCAGCGTGGTCGGTTGACTTAACGTAAAAAAAAAGTCTTTCCCGTGATGGATGCGGGGGATCGCGGGGATATCTCTCCTTTCCGTGAACCCCCGACGATCCATCACGGAAAGAGTTAAAAAAAACAACGAAACTCTCTGCAGCCTCCCCGTGGACGCGGGTCCCACGAGTCTATTTCCCGTGGCGCGCAGGACAAGCTCACGGGATATCGTCCCTTTCCGCGTGAACCCCGAGATCCATCACGGGAAAGAGTAAAAAAAAAAACCAATCTGAACTCTTTAAGGTGGGACCCACTACCAATTTCCCGTGAGCACGGGGTAAAGCTCACGGGATATCCTGTCCCTTTCCGTAGGCTGCTCACGGGAAAAAGGAAATTTTGAGAAATTAAATTTATTCTCCCCTTTCTTTTTCTAACGGATATATGTTTTCAAACTTTGATCAACATTACTTCAAAAATACCTTATAACATACACTCACCCATACATAATTGATCCTTGCGAAAAAATGGCCATTATTTCATGTGGTTCTATCTTCTTTTTCAAAATTGTATTTACTTAACTACAACAAAAAAATTATAATAATTACCAAAATAATCCAAAAATTCTCAGAAATCGACATGACACAATATCTGAGGTGCATTGCATATAGAAAAAGTTTCGTAGCCAGATCACAACTTGACCACCACATCCACATGAAATCACACTGGATCATTCTCAACAAACATGAACCTTCTACGTAGATGTTGGAGCACATGAACATTATGCGTGCCAACTTGTGCGAAAACGTTCCAAATTTTTATCATAGCCTCGGCATAAGATATCATGACAGATTATCAAATTTCATGATTTTTTCATCGGTTTATTTTCTAGAATTTTTATACCACTCGAAGCGGGATTAGAGTTGATGATTTCGTATTAAGATGTTCCAGATTTCATTATTTTTTTTAAATGCAAGGCCTTACATTGTGTTGAGTATGAGGAATATAAATTTTCTACTAATTGTTTTCAAAAATTTGAACCACTTGTAGTTCAAATTTGGCCTCATTTCATAAATTCCCATAAAAACAGAATAATTACCTAAATATATCAAATAAAGTCAATAATTCACCAAACTTTAATATTGAGTGCCATATGATATAAAACAAGTGCAGAAAAAGTTTGGAGATGAAAATCCAAAAAAAAATTTTCCCCGTGAGCCTATTTCCCGTGAGCAGGGGTAAACCTCTCACGGGGAAAGGGCACCCTTTGCCAGAGGCCCACCGTTTATTACGGGAAATGCAGCTCACGGGAAAGAGGTATCCCGTGAGTTGACGGAGCAATCACGGGAAAGAGTGGACGGAGGGGACGGAGCGGGCCTGGGCTCACGGCCGTTCCCTTTCCCGCGTGAGCACACTCCTCACGGGGAAAGGGATGAGGGATTTCCGTGAGCTGTCCATCACGGGGAAGTAGGTATCCCGTGAGCAATTTCGTTCCCGTGATGTTTTCTCCCTACTCACGGGATATCTAGTGATATCCCGTGATTATGTTCTGTTATCTCACGGGAAAACGTATCCTCACGGGATATTACTTGATTCTGGTAGTGAAGGTGGGCAAGGGTCGTTTTACCCATCCCGGCAGCTCCAACGATGCATGCCATCTTGAGCTGCGGTGTGTTCTCCTCTTCTCCTACCAGGTGATCGATGAGCTTATGCCTCGGTTCTTCCATCGCCACGAGCTCTGAGATGCCCTTGTGGACATACGGATCAACGACTCGATGCCGCTTGCCAAGACCAGCTGAGTCGTCGACGGTGGTTTTTCTCCTTGAAAATAAGCTCGAGATGGTGGTGTGGGCAGTTTCCATCTTCCACTTGTTGCGGCACCTCTCCGACACATCGTCGGCTCTTCTCTTGAGATCCTGGAAAGGTCTTGGCTGGGTCTTGTCCTCCATGAGGATGAAGTCATCGATGGCGTCGTTCATGTCGTCGGCGAGACGCCACGCTTCCATCCTCAGCTGCTTGCCTGGCGCATCAAGATCAAGATCCTCCCTCTCCCATATCACCCAAAGAATTGAGTGGATGGACTTGAGCTTGGATTTGATGAGCTTCACGTCCTTCCGAGTCTGACGCCGAAGCTGGTACTCACCCTGGCGGCGCAGCAAAGCGCTCAGCTTCGCTACGACGGGCCCCAAGGCCCCCGTGGCTGCGGTCACAACCACAGGAGCCTCCTCCATGTCTGAGGACTCAGCAGGCGCTCTCTAGACCCGGCGCCGGCTGGGACGGTCCGGCCGGGCGGCCGAGCTTTGTGAGTGGGTGGATTTCCAACAAATGAATACGTGAATACGCGTACAAGGGGAAGCCGACCGAACTAAAGGCGCGGGACAGGAACTGGTGGCATTGAATGCTAGGAGGAGCACCTTTTTTTTTTAATTAGGAGGAGCACATTGAATTGATGCAGCTGGCAATGTACGTACGCTAGGAGGACGGAGGAAGGGCTTGTTTGGTGAGGATCTAACTACTCCCTCTACCCTCTAAAAAAATGTAATTATGTGTTATGTACCCGTTAAAATTATTCATGTTTGACAAGTTTTCGGTGAATTATATTCATATATATAGTTTTAAATAAATTTATTATAAAAATACATTTTGTAATTAATTTAATGATATTTATTTGATAACATTGTAAATACTAATATTTTTTTATCTATAAGGTCAAACTTAAGATACTAAAACATGACACTACTAAAATTGCATTTTTTTCCTAGGAAGGAGTACTTTGAAAATAGCTTTGGTTCTGACTTCTTTGGAGAAGCGGTCTCTAAAAAGGAGTGGAAGCGCTTTAATTTTTTTTTTTGGCAAAATAGTTGCTTCTGTTTTTCTAAAATGGATAAAAGATGTTGGATGTCGATAGTGCCTTTGTCTATTTGCCCTAATTATTTAACCAGTACTTTTAGTTTAATCATAGTGCTGTGACTAAAGAATACTGTTATATTTTTAAGGAGAAAAACCTACTAGTCCTACACTGCTGCCACTCTTCCTTCGATTCGGTACGATGAGTGCACAGAGTGGCGGAGGCGGAGAGCGCATGCCCAGGCGGAGAGGCGCACGAACGGAGGTTGATGGCCCTAGCAGCCTGAGAAACGGAAACATGGTTCCCGTTCCCGTTCCTATGTTCCATGTTTCGGAAACGGAAACGTCTTCGTTCTTTTTTTTTTTAGAGCGAAACCTCTACTTTCTGGAACAGGAACGTTCCCATTCCCTTCCCATTCCCACGTTATAACAGGACACCTAAGTTTCCGTTCCTATTCCAGGAACAGAATGGACAGGAACGGGAACATGGCTGCTAAGGTCGCAGCACTCGCGCTGTGCAGCTCCACCCAGGCAGCCCTGTCCTCACGCGGCCGCTCACGGGCGGGCCCATGCCCCGCCACTCCTCATCATGCGAGGGGCCTAGCTTTGTGAGTTAGGCACTTACAGTGCAGACTAATCTAGCATATTGTTCCAAGACTCCTTTTCAATACAGATTTCTTTATATAGAGTCCAAATAAAAATCAACCAATCAATTTCTCCATTGTATTAGGATCCCTCTGCGGCATGAATAGCGGCGGTGCTCCCAGCGACGCTCACGTGGTTGGGCGAGCGAGGAGTCTCCGCCGCGAGGGCCCCCGCTGGGCGCGCTCGCCGCCTGCCGGCCGCTCCACGGCAGTTCGACGCAGCAGCATGCGCTTCCACGGTGGTGTGGTGCGGCGCGCAGCGGGGCAGACGTCACGCGGAGAGGACGGGAGGTGACGGAGCGTCGCTTTGGCAGCGGCCGCCGAGAGCGAGGCGCTGCGCCGGCGCGGCGTGGGGCGATGGTGTTCGGCGATGGTGCGCGGCGTATGGCAGGGCTGCGGATCCAGGGGCGGCCTTCGCGCCGCCGGCACCGAAGCGCGCCGCGCTTTTCGGCTTTCCGACGTCGAAGCTTCACGGCAGCCTTAGCGAGCCCGTGGCGCTGCAACGACTGCGCGCAAAGCTTGGCGACGGATGCAAACAAGATGAGGACTTGGAGACGATGCTATCCCATCCATTAGCATGAGGCCAGAACGGCCGAGCAGCATCGACGCGCATTACACTCTCGCCGTCTCGATTTTGCTTGATCCGTTCGGGGCGCCCCCTTCTCGGAGGACTAGCATCCGCCGGGCCGAGAACAACACGCCGGGCGAGCCGGCGCTAGCTCGGGCCCACGACAAGCTTGGAGGCGCGCTGGAGGTCCGCGGGCGGCCGGCCACCTCGGCCTGATGCCGTCGGCCGGCGGCCGCGCCCATGCCTGCCCTCATCGTCGCCGCGCATCTCGCACGGGAAGGGGCGAACAGAGGGCGCCGAGGGAGATGGCTCACGGATCTAGAGACACCGGGGAAGAAACGACGGTGCCCTCGCCGCAGCGCCGCCCGACTGGTTTCTTCGGTCTCGATCCCCGCATAGACGCCGAGTCTACTCCCTCCGTCCCCAAATTAGACGATGTTATGGGATCGTGCGGTCAAACTTCTCAACTTTGATTAAGTTTGTAGAAAATAAGTGCAACATTTAAATCTCCAAATAAATTTGTTAAAAAACTAGACTTAAAGATCTTTCCGATGATACTAATTACTTACCATAAATATTTATATATTTTTAATATATAATTGCCGCATTTTAAAAACGCTTGACTTCTCGAAGCGAGAATGACATCTATTTTGGGACGGAGGGAGTAGATAAGAAACCAAGTCTTCATTTTTCTCATCTCTCTTCAATAAATGTCTCGCCACGTCAAAGAAAAATGCCTACGTGGCGACTAGTTAATAGCTTTTAGACTCTACCGTAGAGTCTCGACCGCTTTATTCTTGCGATTTCCAAATGAATACGCGTTGGTGTTATGGATGGAAATGGATGTCTAGAAAACCGAATTATCTGAATCTGTATCCGTCAAAACGTGTAATATGGATATATGTATTCGTATCCGTTTCTCATGTAGATACTGAATGGATGTATTCGAATTCGTTTTTCAGTATTTTTCTCTATCCGGTTCCAGATCCGTATTCGACAAAAATATGGAATATCCAATTTGTATCCGTTTCTACGCAGAACAAGGTATATAGTGAATCTATTTAAAAATTTTCTCCCCATGACTAGTGACTAATTATTTAATTTCAATATATTAATGATATATTGAAACTATTTATTAATATATCTATAAAAGCATTTAATATTAATTTAATACCATCAATGTACATAAATACTACATTAATTTTAGTATTTTCTAATTTTTAAACATAATATTTTTTACAAATTATTTTAATATTTTAACTTATTTTTTTGCTAATAAATTATTTTATATAATTTATAATTTTTATGGTACATAATATATAAATAATGATTGAATAATTGATATATTTAATTATTAAATATCTATTGATAGTTATATTACTTTTTATTGGCTATTCTTGTTTATGTCATATACATACATACTTTATTCTCTACTTGTATAATAATTTTATAATTTCAAAAAGATTGATAAAGCAAAATGGCTACTTGAAGCCTACGATTCTTATTTAAATTTCTTCATTGACCTATTATTTTATTAAGTATTATTCATTATAATTTAGTTCACTTGGATATTGGTGATTATTAGCAGTGTACTTTGATTTTATTTTGGTTTGATTATCGACGAACTTAGTCGTAGAATTTTATTTATCTATGTTGAATTTCACAATATGCGCTTTGATTTAAATTGAGCAAATATCCGAATAGAAACCTGAATCCGAGATATTCGTTTTACATTCATATACGAAAAGATTCGTATCTGAATTCAAATACGAATTAAAATATGGTAAAAGATTCCAGATCTACTTCGATGCTTATCCGATCCATTTCCCTTTCCCTCGCTAGTTGGTGTGAAGGGAAAGCCAACCAAACTAAAGGCGCAGGACACTTAGCAGGTGGCATTGAATGCTAGGACAGTTAACAAGTCGGCTCCCCGGTGGGCCCATGCCTCGACATCTTGGGACGTTGTGTACAGTATACACGCTGCAGCGGAAGAGCATGGTAAATGTTTGGCTATAAATAATAGAGTCAAGTTATATAAGGGGACTCACAATGCTAAAACTATCATGGTTTTACATAGTCTTTTTTATTGTGTTAAGAAACTATCTCCCATAATGTAATTTTCTATCATTATATCACATGACCCACTTTGTCACTCTCTACAAATTGTCTTGATTTATGTGAAGACCTGGTTTCTTAGTTAGACTTGGTTTTTTGTGTTTTTTCCTCTCTTCAATAAATATAGCGTCACATCAAGAAAAAAGTAATAAATAAAGGGATAATAAATGAGGATAGAAACCATGGTAGAGTCTACATTGTGAGTGCTCTAATAGTTGTCTCATATTTGAATTTTTATTATTATGTGGTATCATGTTTTTCTTACTCTTTCTTACTCCTCACGTGTCTATGCCTTCGTACCTAGCTTACTGCTAAAATACAGGTCTATAGGCTCTGTGATTCAATCTCACTGTTAACGGATACAGGCCTGTTTACTGCAGTGACACTGTTTATCTGGCAAAGGTCACTGTTAAATGATTTTGACCGCCTGTAAGACAACATTTCTTTAATAGTGTTAGATGCAAATTTAAAAGGCTACATTAAATTATCTATCAACCATACTTCAGAGGTAGAGAAACATGTTACTCCGTATGAAAGGCCAGTCTCGATGGGGAATTTTATTGTGTTGTTTCTAAGACTGCCACATTATCTAGAAGAAAATGAAACTTGGATGAAACCTTCACTCTCAATAGAGAGTTTCATTCCATAGTTTCATACGCATTAAATTTCATGACTCATAGAGAGTTGGTATTCGTGGCGTGCCAAGAGGGTTTCATCCCCATAAAACTAATTTCTTCTCTCTTCTTAAATACGGTGCCACGTCATCCAAAAATGCCTACATGATGACTCATTAAATGCAAATGAAACTTCATGAAACTTCCACACTGGCCTAAGGCCAAACTATACCTAAGGTTCGAAGAACAAGGCACATATTTAATTCTCTCTTTCAACACTACATTAATACACATGCGTATAGAGAGAGCACGTTTTAGGGCACTCCCAATGCTAAAAACCATATATAGTTTCTATGCACGTAAACACTAAATATAGAAACTATGTTTCCAATGCATAGTTTCTACAGAATAATCTTTTGTCCAATCATACCTCTTCTCTCTCCTCATCTACCTATTATCTCTTCATATCTTGGTTCTCACGTAGACTTGGTGTCTAACTTAGACCCAGTTTCTTCATCTCTCCTCATTAAATCGCTTGCCACATCAGCAAAATGCTTTGGTGGCAGAGTAATTAATACACATAGAAACTATGATAGTTTCTGTATTGTGTGAGTGCTCTTATATCATAGAATTAGAATAAAAAGTGGTTACGCCTCCTATATTAGGAGGGAGAGAGTACTAATCTTTGGTTGCGGCAACAGTGAGGCGTTACGCCGTTACCTTTCTCAATCATTAACGGCTATTGATAGAGAGCATCTTCATTAACTGCCTGATAGGTCACTTTGGCCTACCGCCGACCGGGTCCTCTCCATGCTAGAATCATTATGCATAGTACTTGAAAGGGAAATAAATAGAGGTTGGACCACTTGTGTTGCTTTCATAGTACTACCTTCATGGTTATCAGTACCTGATTGCCAAATCACACTTCAGCTGTAAAATTCCATCATTTGAATGTTGATTGATGATACCATTACATGGAGTATATTGCCTTGTGCTAAGAGTAAACATATAATCCATCGGATTCAGTGGGGAAGCAAGAGCAAATTAACGGACGGTGCTTCCGCCTTATAGATGCGTTAACATGGAGCCGTAACCATGGTGAAAAATAGATCTACTCAATGATATTTTATTTTTTTTCTTGGGCACATCTGCACCCACAAGCTTGTATTTGGCTTTGCCATTGATCGGATTCACAATACGCCAGTATTTTAGCACGTCAGAAACTATTATAGGAGGCGGGTAGGCGCGCTCTCTTCTCGCAAAATAAAAGATTACACGGTGCTTGTTGCCCCTGCTCCCCCTAGCCGCTGCTTCTGTCCACCGTAGCCACTGCCGCCCGGCCAGCCTGCCGCCTGGAAAGAAGGAGACCCTAACACTCCGGTGGAGGTTGTTGCCTTGTTAGCTACTGCCGGACGACGCCGCGCCACGGCGCGGAGGTCGCGGGTCACGCTATCGCGCGATCCGTCACAGATTAAACTTCGCCAAAATGGAGAGCACGGCGCAGAGCCTCGTCACCAATGTCACGCGGCTGCTGAACACTGAGTATCAGCAGCTCCGTGGCGTGGGCGAGAAGGTCTCTGAGCTATTGGACGATCTGGCCACGATGACCGCCGTCCTCAGGATGCTATCCGAAGCCGACGAAGGCGCCGTGGACCACTTGGTCCGCGAGTGGGAGAAGCAGATGCGCGAGCTCGCCTACGACGCTGGGGACTGCGTCGACCTATACAAGTTCCGCATCAGGACCAGTCCGAACGGTGGCTTTTCCACACGGATGAAACACCTGCTCTCGACGCTCATCGCACGCCGACACCTCGCTGGGGAAATCGACGCCCTCCGCGCCCGCGCCGCCGCCGTCAGCGAACGCCACGCGCGCTACGGCGTCTACCACGCTCTGTGAAAAAAAATCTCGGTCCGGAAAATCCGAAATTTCCAAATTTCCGTTTATCGGTCGGGTCCGAAATTTTTCATTTATCGGTCCGAAATTTTCAAAATTCTATAATTTGTGCATACAAATAGACCCCAAAGCTCCACCCAATTAATCCATGCTTCATTTCTCTCCTCTTCTCGTCTAGGTTCAAGTTACCACCGCCGTAACACACTCGCATGCTTCAGCCGTGTCATTGTCTTGCTCATTGAATATGCAATTGATAATATGTATCATTTAGTTTTTCATGTTGAATGGTTTAGAAATGATCTATGTGTTTTCCTAAATAAAATGAGTTAATTTTTGTCTAAATTTTGTCCTAAATTTTATTTCTATCGCCGATAAATTTCCGATATATCCGATATTCCCGTTTATCGGTGACCGCCGAGATTTTTAAAATACCGGTAGAGAAAACACAGACCACGCTCTGCTGCACCGCTCCCCTTCTCGGCTACCTGCCCCCAGGTCAGCGTTCGTTTCTGCTAATAACGACGTTGAGAACCAGATGGCAGCGAACTGGATGGCGAGGAGGCCTCGGTTCATCCACACGCTGAGGCCTGTGGGGAGTGGAGCGGGACATGGAAAAGCTTCGGCCTTGGCTAACAAAAGAATCTCATGGAGTTGCTGTTATTTCCATAGTCGGATTCGGTGGAGTAGGAAAGACCACCATTGCCACGGCCCTGTACCGAGATGTCAGTAACGAATTTGACAGCCGGGCGTCCGTCACGGTGTCGCAAATCTATGATGAAGATCAAGTCCTCAGGGATATTCTGAGTCAAATCAAGCCACGGGACAGAGAGCAAGAGTCACAAGGATGCAACACAGCCATACCAGCGAAGAACCTAGCTGCTCACATGAAAGGCTTGGCAAAGCTTGTTGTGCCACTCCCTTGTGGTCACAGGAAGCATGGGAATAATAATGGCAACACTCGTTGGACACAGAGCAAGATAGAAACAATGGGCCACGACCAACTTATTCAGGAACTGCAATCGCGTCTTCAAGGAAAAAAGGTACTTCTAGCTGAACCATTGCTTATTTGCTTTGCTTTTAGTAGCCACTAGTCCATCAACCCGTGCTCTCGCATGGGTTAGAATTTTGTAAGATATAAGCATTATATAGGTACTATTTAATAATCCTTTCATTCTAAATTTTAACACGCTTTGGCTCTTTTAGATATATTGTTTTGCCTATATATCTAGACAATACATCTAAGTGTATAGCAAAATCTTTGTATTACCTCAAAACGTTCGTTGCTACCTGTATTCTTATTGTTCCTTTGCATGGCAACGCTGTATATTTTCAAAATGCAATTACTTTGAAACCTTAGCATTAATCATGATGGCTCTTATTGCATCGTATCTTATGAAGTCATGAACCTAAATTTTAATTTTTCAAATTTTATTCTTATTGATTGCTACGGATATTTTACTCTCCTCAAGTTAAGTTGAAACTCCCGTGCTGATTGTATCTTTTCGTCAACTCTCCTTTTTGCACTTTTCTAAAAAAATTTTTAGGTCATAGATTATGTTCTTAAGTACTACAATAGCATAAGCCATTATTTGAAACATGCACCATATCGCTTTAGATAAGTTATAGAGCTTAAAGTGAGATCTCGGACAGGGGTAGTAGTGCTAACCACAAGAAAATTTTAATGCTTAAACCTAATGATTGAATTTTTTACTCTAAAGTATTCTTAAAGGGCTAGAAAAAATATAGCCACCAGTGGTCTCCAGCACTTCTCAAGATGATTGAATTTTGTATCAAGGAATTATATTTACAGGTGTGGTTAAACTATCAATATAGACATGCCAAACGTTTTAGTTAAAATACATAAATCTATCTAAAGTAACAATCTTTATAATTTATAAATAATTTGTTAGTATCATTAGAGTATGAATTGTTTAGAAAATGTTTTATGTGATGAAACATAACATATGTATTTTGTTGCTCATGCATGTTGGCACGACACATATATTTACTTTAATGAAATCTTACTATATTAATATTGATGAAACATATATGCTCTATTCATTATCTAAGAAATTTTTTTTATAATAAGAGATGTTGATAATTAAGGTGTAGATTTGATTGGGTATTTATTTTTCTAATAATGAGTTGAAAATTGAGTTATGTAAATTATCGATCATAATAAGAAGACATCGATAATTAAATGCAAATTCAGGTCTACTTTAGATCATGTTTCTTAATGACATATTTGGGTGATATAAATTAGAGTTAGATGAGCAGCCGTGAATAATTACTTAGAAAATATAATAGATAAAATAGATATTATTATATTATCAAGAGTGATTAAGTTATACCTAATTGAAAGTCGCAAAAAAAAAAAGTTATACCTAATTGATGCTAAGATGTTTTTGATTTTTGTGGGAATTTCTAGGATCTATTTTCTGTTTTCCTATCAAGTCTTGTGAGGATTAACATGAAGGTTCTAGTGGGGGACCGCTAGTTAGAATTTCTAGTATTTATCTTTTTTTCCTAGTGTGATATGTATTGAGTTGAAATCAAGTCTTAAGATATATAAACTCTTGATACAACCCCTTTTTGTGACTTCAGAAATCTATAGTTTATCTTTTAACAATTAATCAAGTTGTTGCAATTTTTTCACATGTTAGCTAGAAATTCTTGTATTCTTTATCTTGTATTCAAAATTGTTTTTATCTAAAAAAGAGTCTAGGTTCTAGCTGTATTGTTTTCCACATAAGTTGAAACTATGCTTCCATCTCGATATTAAACATATTGAATTTGTTATATCGGAGGATTATATGCGTAGTATTATTTATATATCATAGAGCGTATAAAACTAAATTAATAATATTGATATGACATAATGTTTCAGTAAAACAGTATTAACTTATTTAAAATAATAACTTATGCAATTTATTATCATGGAGTATTAATACAAAGTGTTCTCGCTATGTGGTTTGTTAATAAGTGAACATTTTTCCATGTTCTAAAAGTTGTTAAAATAAATATTTGTCCTAATGTATACATGTATATATGATATAAATGGTGGAACATAGCATTATAGCTATTTTATTTCATGATTATTGAAATTTGTAATTTAAAAAATGTATATGTATCATACTTTATTGATATTGTTTATTTTCTCATATTAATATATATTTCTGTTTACGTGTAGATTGCCGGGTTCTTTTTTACTTTTTATAGTGGCTATAAGCTACATACAAATATAAGCTAATACCTTATATTGTCTTACACAATGACATATATGGATAGGTTAAATCCAAACTTAGAATATTACTTTACATTATCCTTCAAAGTGATAAGGGTGGATAATTTCTAAAGTTATGAGGAAGCATTTTAAATTATCTTTCACAAGATAAATGTGGGTAATTTAGATACAAAGTTAGAGGATTATTTTAAATTATCTTTCATAATGACAAAGCCGGCTAATTTAGAATCAACGTTACGGGGGTTAATTTTAATTGTTTCATAATGACAAAGGTGGGTAGTTTAGATGAAAATTTAGGGGGTTATTTTTGAATTATTTTTCATAGCGATGTGGATAATTTAAATACAAATATAGGACGTTATTTTTGAATTATCTTTTTGTAATGGTAGAGGTGAGTAATTTAGATGCAAAAATTAGGAGTTTACTTTATGTATTTTCATAATGATGATAGTGGTGGATAATTTTTTAATAAACTATAATAGATCTAATGGCTATTATCGGTGATGATGATTAGAGTCTAAAATCAAAGGCCGATGTTTCGATTATTGTAAGAATTTCTAGAATTTATCTTTTTGCTAGCACGTCTGGTGAGAATTAACGTAGTGTCTTTGTAGACCTTCTAATTTATAATAGCAAGATTATGGGGTGCATATATATACACACATATAAAGTAAGAGCATCTCCAACAGTTTGACAAATAGGTTTGGCATCTTTGGTTTTTTGGAAAAAGTCTAAACATGCCTCCAACAGTTTGGCATCCGAGTTGGCATATTTTGCCAAGTTGGCAAATACCGGCCCTCAACGCGCATATTTGCGCGCTCGCTTCGACCGCGCATCTGTCTGCGCATCCACCTTTCTCCACGCGTACACGTCGTGGCTCATGGAGGAGTTCACCGCCTTGGAGGACGGGCACGGTGGAGGCAACGACACCTTCGTGGTGTTCTGCAGGATCTACCTCTCACCGCGCCTGGAAAAGGAGGACAAGGAGAAGAAGCGGCAGATCCTCGCTTCGACCGCAATGGCAAATTGAAGACGGTCAGGGTCCTGGTGTCGCCAGAATTCTACGATGCGGCCGCCCAATGGCTGGGCACAGCGCCGCCGCGCGTTCTTGGATTTCAGCAAGCCCAGCCAGCGCGGCGCGTTCTTGGAGGCACGGAGCGGCCATAGGGGTGTCGTAGCACCATAGTTGCTGTTGCCGGCCAGCCTGGAGGCACGGAGCGGCCACGGCTGGCCACAGCCAGGCCAGGCGACGTCCTCGGCTCTGTGCCTTGATATCAGGAGGAAGAAGGATCCATATGTAAATAGAAACTTTTTTGCGTGTTCACTTTACATAAAGATCAGACACATATATTTATATATATAGGCTTGGTTAATTTTTGAAAAATTATGTGTTCACTTTGCAAAAGTGTTTTTCTTTATCTTTTTTCTTTTATTGCATTTAAATAGCTAACACCTTTATTTTGGGGAGTGAATTATACCAAACTATTGGAGATGGGCTGTTTTTTTCTTGGCATATAGTTTTACGAGTTGACAAATCACAAGATTTGCCAAGTAGAATTTAGCAAACTCTTGGAGATGCTCTAAGCGGCAGCAAGGCGGCTACTACTCATCCGCACAGGAGCTGAGCACCCACACCTCCCCATGCTCCATGGGTTGCCAGGTTCATAGCCGTGCGCTGGGAGGCCCACGCGTCCACAGGGGTCGCCAGGGCAGCGGGAGCCGGCTTGATCGAGATAGGCCATCGCCACCGGCATGGATTCGTCAGCTGCCTCCCCTCGACCGTCGGGAGATGGCAACCACCACAGTCGAATACTACGCGCTTCGCGGGCTTGGGTCGTACCCACGAAAAAAACTCACCTATGAAATTACCATAAATACCCTTTGAATTTAATTCGAAACTAGTTTCTTGACCACAAATTTTTAGTTCTAACCCACAACTTAAATTCCTTTTAAATTGGCTCTTCTTATTTTTTAACCATTCGATCTAATCTAATAGAGGGTTCTCATTATTTCCAAGCACCATAAAATGTGTCTAATCATACTATTGTTAACACCGATGATAGATATTGGATCTATTCTTTTTTTTTTAAAAAAAACCATTACCATCATCATCATTATGAAAATACATAAAGCAACTCTTTAATTGTGCATCTAAATTACCCACATCTACCGTTATAAATGGTAATCTAAAATTAACCCCTAAATTTGCACCCATCCACCTTGAATCGAATTCTAATTGCGGTTCTCTTAAGAACCACTAAAATGAAGTGTATATAAAATTAACAACCTTTCCATAAGACAAATTTTATATCAAAGTTATAGAGCTTAATGAGATCTATAACTTTATAGTTCAAAACTTTTAAGATCCATATATTTATTAGGAGTTTTCATATATATCTTTTAAAATTATTTCATGAATGATTTTTAGAGCCATTTTCCTCTAAAAAAACGATTTCTACCTGTGGTTGTGTTAAGAAAATCACCACTACAAATAGTCTCCGTTGCTAGTTCAAAAGGAATGATTCTCATGTTTTGTTATCAAAAATGGCTCGCGAGGTTAGAGTTCACAAAATAAAATCCGTTTGACCTGTGAGGCCTGATACTCGCCTGGGGTCCTATGGTAAGTGGCCTAGATGAAATTGAAATTTTTTCCTACTTTTTAGTGTCATTTTTGGAATAAACTTTTACTAGTACTTGCTAAAGATAACGCAAGTAGATTTTTTTTTTTTCAGATGAGCGGTCAGAGCCAGTAGAAATCAAATCTTACCGCCAGTAGAAATGGCTTTTGTACTAGTGATTCAACTAGTCAAATGACATTGGAACCTAAACAGCTGACCTACTCTCAGTTATATAGCATGTTTTTCTCACTTTTTATTTTAAATTATTATTTGGTTTTCCTTCACAGGTATATCCTCTTGATTGATGACGTATGGTCTGTAGAAATATGGGAGAACATTAGATATTGGTTGCCAGATACAAAAGGCAGTAAAGTAATTCTGACTAGCAGATTTCAAGCTGTTGGTGCCGCGTGCTCAGAAAGACTAGGAACTGATTATCTGCATACCATGAAAGTTCTTACTGATGGCATGTCCCAAAGTCTATTTAATCAGGTTGTTTCTGAATCCCAAACCAATGATCCACTTACTGATCGTGTATCAGATCCACAAAGCAGCAATGGCTATAGTAACCATGAGGAGATATGGAGATATTGTGGGGGCTGCCTTTGGCTATAGTGACCATGGCTGGCCTTGTTGGTTGCAACCCAACCAAAAGCAATGACCATTGGAGTCAAGTTTGCAAGTCTTTATTTCCAGGGCAGGTGGCTCCCCTTACCCGAGATGGGGTCACAAGTATACTTGATTATTGCTACAATGATTTGCTTCCAGGTCTCAAAGCCTGCTCAATGTACTTGAGCACATTTCCTAATGGTTCGAAAATTAGTAAGAAGCGTCTGATTAGGCGATGGATATCTGAATGTTTTGTCACTGAGAGGAAAGGCCTGAGTGCCGAGGAAGTTGCAGAAACATACTTCAATCACCTCATAAGCAGGAAGATAATACTCCCCGAGAATCACAGCAGCAATGGGAAGGTAAAATCCTTTAAAGTTCATGACATGATTCTACAGTGTATTGTGTCCAAATCAAGCGAAGAGAATTTTATTACTGTTGTTGGTGGTCATTGGCTGATGCCAACTCCTAGCAACAAAGTCCGTCGACTCTCCATACAAAGTAGTGGTTACAAGCATGGAAATTCAACAGAAGGCATGAACATGTCCCAAGTGCGATCACTTACAGTGTTTGGAAGCCAGAACCGACTTCCTTTCCATTCATTCAACAATGGAATAATTCAAGTGTTGGATCTTGAGGGTTGGAAGGGTATGACAGATAAATATCTGAATGACATATGGGAAATGCTTGCCCTCAAGTATTTGAGCCTCCGACGAACTGAGGTTGTTAAGATTCCGTCTAAGATTGGGAAGCTCAAGTATCTGGAAACTTTTGACATAAGGGAGACGAGAGTTGAGGTGCTTCCCAAAGCGTTTGGCCAGCTCAAACGTCTTCGTAACATGCTTGGCGGGAGTAAAAACCCAAAGAAGGCGTTGAAGTTGCCACTTGAGAAGAATAAGGAGCCGATAAAAGCACTTGAAGTACTTTCAGGGATTGAGATCAACAAGGACTCAACAGCTGTAGCAAGCCTTCATCAGATGACAGGGCTAAAAAAGCTTGCCATTTACAAGCTCGATATACAGGAGGGTGATAAGCTCTTCAAACAATTGCGCTCCTCTATTGAGTATCTCTGTAACTGTGATCTGCAGACTCTGGCAATCAATGATGAGGGCTCTGACTTCATCAACTCATTGGACTCCATGTCCACTCCTCCAAGGTACCTTGTTGAGCTGGAGCTGTCTGGCAAGATGGAAGAGCCACCAAAGTGGATTGAAGATCTCAATAATCTCTACAAGCTAACACTTTCTGTGACAGTTCTTCGGACTGATACTTTCAACCTCATCAAGAACCTGCCCAAACTATTCAGTCTCACTTTTACACTCAGCAAAAAGAAGGATGATCGGGACATAGTGGACATTCTTGAGGAAAATAAACTGCTTACCAATAGGGAGATCATTGTTCCACCTGGAGGATTCAAGAGTCTAAAGCTGCTTTGCTTCTTTGCAACTCTAGTGCCAAGGCTGAGCTTTGCAGTTACAGGAGAAGAGGTAATGCCAGCACTCGAGAGGATTGATATGCGGTTTGAAGCCTTCGAAGGGATTTATGGCATTGAGACTCTTAGAAGTCTCCAAGAGTTGCATCTCAGTGTTGGTAATCGACCAAATGAAGTAACCGAGTTCTTGCTAAAAGAATTGAAGGACAACGCCAACCACAACTATTTAGATGGGAAATATGCAACGAAGTGGCCAAAAATAATCAGTGATTGAAGATATTTGAGGATGCTATTGTCTTTCCGTTACTGTATTATTATGTGGAGGCTATTTCTGTTGATCTACTCCAGGTGTTCACCATCACTCTGTTTTTCGTTTTTGTTTGAGAGTTTCAGAGCTTGTCAGTCTGTCTTTCCCTTTCAGAGTTTCAGTTTCGTCACTCAGTTCTTCTTCATTTTCGTTTCAGAGTTTCAGAGTCTGTCTTTCCCTTTCAGTTTCAGAGTTTGAGTTGAGTTCTTGTAAGCCTGACTCATGCGATTAGTTCATACAGAGGCATGTCCGAGTCCTGTGCGGCTGTTGCGTGGTCGTGGGATGGCACGACCATAGTGAAGCTCGTGCCGCACAATCAGGAGAATATCTCCTTGTAAATTTCTATTATATTGCAAGATAAACAACAGAAAATGCTGTCTGTTGACAGCACCAAAAACACCTGAGTTCATTGAGCTCTCCTGGGTCCGTCATTTACAGTTTCGTTGGCGGTGAGAAATTGGCAACAGAGCGGTTACCATTAGGTTCGGATGACGATGTCCATCCACTCCACCCGATGATCCGATATCTCAGACCTGGCAACAGTTGCCCAGTCCGCAGCGGCGCTGATCACGGAAGCCGGAAGGACCATCGTCGAGAGCATCGTTAAGGAGACCGGCCATCCTGCCTCGCCGTGGATGACAGGCCAGGCAGCTGCTAAAGGATGTTATCTCAGAGCCTAGCTTATATTTGAACCAGCACGTCATAGGGATTGATCAGATAAAACGATGCATGTACGCTTGATTGTATTGGTGCCAAGAACCAGCACGTCAGCAGACTGACAGTCCATCCAAAGTCCAAACAAACACACCGAAACGCGCCAAAAACGTCGGCACTACAACTCTTCAACACAGGCACACAACATCTTCACCTCAGACGCGAACCGGTCCATGGCCGTCCTTGGCAGCTGAACAGCGCGCCCGCCGGGCCGCCGTACACGGGCTTTCCCCACCCAAAGTCGATGTGGCGGAACCCGGCATGCCGGTTGTCGAACACGATGAGCATGTTGGCCGTCTCCAGGAACGGCCGCTGGCGCAGCGCCATCAGGTCGGCCGTAGACCGCACGTACTCGGCGCTCACCGCCGCCCTCTTCGCCTCCCGCACCAGCTCCGCCGCGTCGCCTAGCACGGTGCCCCCGCATCAGGTCGGCCAGCAGAGCCCCCGCGGCGGTCACCGCCGCCGGGTACACGCACGCGTTCCCGTAGTAGCCTGCGGGCAGGCCCAGGTCGCGCACGCCACGGACGCTGGCGGCGATCACCAGGCGCGCGTCCTCGTCTGCCGGGATCTCCAGCGCCGCCGTGCGCGCGCGCCAGATGAACGCCGCGAGCGCCTCGAATGTCGTGGCCTTGAGCGCGGCGACGTGGTCCGGGCCGAAGGTGAAGGTCCGCGTCACCATGTCGCTCGGTGGTGGAAACGACGACGGCGGCGGATGCACGGGGTCGTACTCGGGGTGAGGGAACGATGGCCGTGGTGGGCTGCAAGCGTCCAGGGGAGCAGGCCAGGTCTGTGCGAGCGCGGCGGCCCAACATGAAGACTGCAGGCCCAGAGTGGATGGCGTGACTGTGAGAATGATGACATAGGAGAGAAGGATGGACTGGAATGGAATAATATGTTAAACTCCGTTATATTTTTTCGTTAAGCACTCCTTCGAACTATTTCGTTCTTGTTCTTGTTCTATCATTCGATTCTTCCTTCTTCTTCTTCCCCAACAAGGCTCCGCCTGCTCACACAGAGTTGCGGTTTCTTAACCTGGTCGGGCAACTCTTCAATCCCTGTCCCACTCACGTCCACAGTCTCCAAATGCTACAGATTTCCTAATCTCCTTGGGTAGCTCTGTGGTCCCATGGTTGGAACTCGTCATGTTCAGATTCTTCAGCTGCAGCTCCCCACACAAATTTCTTCACTGTCCCCAATAGCAGTAACGTACGTGGCTAGCAATACTGTGTCCTTCATTGTAATTGTAACTCAAGTCAGAGTTTTCATTTTCTTCAGTATGAATGCTCCTTTTGTTCATCACAAGGCCAAATATATCGGTCACAGTGGAAGACAGATAGACGGTTGCAAATCATATTTGAGAGAGTAAAAAGCAAACCTATGGTCTCCAACAGTTTCTGGATTATTAGACCGATAGTGCTCTATTATTTAAAACCAAGTCTCTATTTGTTAAATCAGAACAACAAGCAACTGACAGGCACACATAGCAGAGCGTTTCACAGCCTCCCTTTCTCTGCTCTGCTCTGTTTACGACATCATGATTAGCCTGCTCAGGCTTGAAATATTTTTCTGCTTTTGCCAATTCTTAGATAAAAAGGAACATCAAACACACGTACATTATATAACACATATCACAATTAATGTATCACACTGACATTAAATTCACGTTTATAGTACAAATCTTTACAATAAGTTGAAGACTCAGAATTAAGTAAGCACAGCATAGCTAGGTTTGGCAAATCACTCCAAAATGCACACCACACAATAAGTTCCAAGTATGCAGGCCGAACAGGCCTGATTGTTGAATGAATACAAGACATGTACTACTACTAATAATAAGGACGGCCGAACTGGTGCACGGCGGCAGTGTAAAGCAACGACTGAACTAGTAGGAAATTAAACGTAGTGTAGTGTGTAGGTAATCAATCAACTTTGGCATGCAAATAGCAGAGGACAGATGTTTAGAAAACTCAGAACCAATATTCGTATCGGTTGCCTGCCAACAGAAAGTGTATCATTATTAATTAGTAGTAGTAGTAAAATAAAATGCAATATAATCAGTAAAACAAAAATGCTACGTACGTATGTAGTACTTGTGCAGAAGATGAATTAAGCTTGGATCTCCTTTATCTCTTGGGCCCCAATATTGCTGCTGCAAGCTTCACTGCCATCTTCAGAAATCTCCTCGATTTCTTCCGCCTCACTGCTGCTGCAAACTTCACTGCCTTCTTCGGAGATCTCCTCGATCTCTTCGGCCCCATTGCTGCTGCAAACTTCACTGCCATCTTCGGAAATCTCCTCGATCTCTTCGGCCCCATTGCTGCTGCAAACTTCACTGCCATCTTCGGAAATCTCCTCGTTCTCTTCCGCCTCACTGCTGCTGCAAGCTTCCTCATTGCGATCTTGAGAACTTTGTGTAATACTGTTCTCTGGAAAATACTCATCGACCTCGCCTGACACTTGAAGGTCAATCCTGTTGGGATGGTCCCTGGCTTCTTTCCACATGACGTCAATCGTGGCGCTGATGCATGGGCTGTCTGCTCGATACCATTCGTTGCATTGGAAGCTGACAAGACTGAGCCTCACAAGGTGCTTGATACCCATAGGGTGGCCTGTATTTGGTGGGCCACCGTAGAACTGGAACACGAAGATAAGCCGCCACAGCCTCGACATAGCTCCTTCCTGGAAGGTAATCCGCGTCACTCGGCTGTCAACAGTGAGCTGCTCGAGCCTTGTGAACCCTCCGCTGCTAATGGCTACCGGCTTTCTGGGAACAGCTTCGAACCTTAGGCTGAGATGAGTCAGGTAGGGCATGTCCCGTAGAATCTCGAGATCCTGCACCTCTAGTTTGCAGATCCTGATGTCCAAGGAGACAATATTGTTGAAGTGCTCTTTGATCCACTGCGGAATGTGAACGTGCTTCGTGTGGACGACTAGTCTGCCATCACCAGGCTCCCCGATATCTTCGTTTCCTGAAAAGGATAGGATCTCCCCTGCTAGCGATGACACCAGATGACTGTTCTTCCAAACCCGGCGGACGCACATGGGCAACCCCTCTAATTTTTGAAAGCTGGCCGGCTTCAAAGGGTAGTATCCCGAAATCCACGTCTATATTCTTCAGTTTCTTCAGTCCCCAGATTTCCCGTGGTATCTTCCCTCACCTTCGTGCCTCTCAAATCTAGAGCCTCTAAATGCTGCAGTTTTCCAATATCCTGAGGTAGCTTTGTGATTGTACTAACGCCACCCAAATCTAGATTCTGCAACCGTTGGAGATTCCCGATATCACGGGGCAGCTCTGTGATCTCTGTTCTATTTAGGTTCAGCGTCTCCAAATGCTCCAGTTTCCCAATCTCACGGGGCAGGTGTGTGATCTCTGTTGCACTCAGGTTCAGCGTCTCCAAATGCTGCAGTTCCCCAATCTCCTTGGGCACCTCTGTGATCCCAGCTCGGTTCCAACTCACGTCCAGCTTCTTCAACTGCTGCAGTTCACCAATGTCCCTACGTATCCCTGAGAGCTCATAGTTGTAACTCATGTGCAGAGTCTTCAGTTTTTTCAGTGTCCCGATGATCTCCCAGGCTTGGGCTCTGAATTTTGAGTGACGGATGATCAGAGTCTCTAGTGTATGTTGCAGGTTCCCCAGCTCCCTAGGCAGCTCTGCGAGATCTCTATTTCCATCCATGTCCAGAGTCTTCAATTGCTTGAGGTCACCGATCTTAGCAGGTAACCTTGTCACCCCTGTTTCATGCACTTCCAAAGTCTCCAAATGCTGCAGCCTCGCTATCTCTGCTGGCATCTCAGTAATCTCGATGCCTGACACTTGCAGGTGCCTCAGACGGAGCAGCCCGCACATATCCTTGAAATGTTGATTCTTAAGATTCCAATTGCGTGGAACATCCAACACTCGCAGATTTTCCAAATCCTTGTAGGGTACCCTCTCCGCATCTTCAAAAACAACAAGGGACCGAATATGATGCCAATCTATTCCTGACAAGGTTTCCACTGCATCACTGCTTGCTGGCCAATAGTCAATACATAGCCGGCCAACTGGAGAGGATGGAACGCCATCAGAAGTGCAAGTGATGAAATTGTCTTCTCGCAACTTCAATCTAAGGTAATTTCTCATCATAGGGTGCACTTCGTAATAGCTGGGAATGGAAATTTCTTGAAATAACAACAATCCCCTGCTGACAAGCTCCTCAAAGTATTCTTGTGCTACCTCTTCCTTACAAACAAATCCTTCAGCGATCCATCGCCTGATCATATAGTCCCTGCTAAAATTGCGACCTTGAGGGTATATACTGCAGTACAACAAGCAGGTCTTCAACATATGATGAGGAAGATCCTTATAGCCAAGCTCCAAACTCTCTACCAATGGTTCAAACCCTGGAGTCTTCTGAATCCCATTTTGCTTAATTTGCTCCTCAATCCTGTCTTGCAGACCAAGTGTGTTAAGTATACACAGTCCGTCTCGTTCTTCCAAACGCTCTCGTTCCTTTGCCAATGCTGAAAACGTACAAGCCACTGCTAACGGCATACCGGCACACATGTACTCAATAGGGTGGTCATAGTCATCTCTCTCAAGATGAATATGCTTAATTTTGTGGACCAAGGCATCAAAATTTTCACGCCACTTCTCAGTTATAGATTTGACACGACTGGTCGTGACAATTCTACTGCCCAGATTATTATCTGGAAGAGACTTCTTGATGATTTCCCATTCCCCGTAATGCCTGATATCGTCGATTATAACCAGGTACCTGTAATAGTATAAAGAGACAATATTGTCAATTATAATCAGCTACTACTTGCTGTACTACATGCAGTAGCGAACACTCTCTTTTCAAAGATGCGGTGTGCATACATCTTGTGTACAGTATTGGTCATACTGCCTGTAGCCGATAAGCACTTACCATATGCAGTATAATAAAAGCTTCATTATTAAAAAGAAATCACCATACAGTTTGGCGTCAGAGACCATACCTACTATTATTGCAGTAAGCTTCCATTATACTATAACATTAAGGTTCATAAACAAGCCATGGCCAAAAGATCTTATTCAACCACACAAACACAACAAAAATACCGTGGCCCGATGCATATATACATCCAACTTGGGAGCCAGACAAATAAGTAAAAAGCAAACAAGGATAAAAGAGCTTGTTTGTCACGTGCCAGGAGATAAGGACAGGCCCACGAAGCCCAAGGGGGGCGGGCAGCGCGCCACCAGAGGGTAGGGCGCGTGCGCCGCCGCAACCTCCTCCCCTCCACGGCTTCTTCGGCAATTAATGTGGAAATAAAGAAAGAGTTTGGTTAGGATTATCTTAGGACTTTTGGTGTGCAAGGGGATATTCCAATCTATAAGGAAGACCCTTATTAGGAAAATAAATAGAATTGCTTGTAAAAAGTTTTCCAACTCCATAAGGAAACCTTTAGAGAGATTGCTTGGTTTACATGTCCCACTAGTCAGACTATAAAAGTAAGGGGTCTGTAAGTTCTTAGGGTAACAAGCAATAAAGAAAATATATTTCCCTTCCTCCTCTCCCACCCACCGCCGCCGCCACAGCGCCCGTGCGCGGACACGTGTCACCCCTTAATCAATCCGGTTTGTGACTGCTAGTATCCGGAGGCCATTACGATCCACCCACCACCATGAACGCCGATATGAAGAAGATGCTGAAGGAGCTATCCGGAAGTTCTCCGCCTTCACTACCCGCCTCGACGCACTCGCCGATCAAGTTGTTGTCCTCTCCGGTACCAATCCGGCGGAGGAACGTAGGATCAAGCTGCTCCAGGAGGCAGAGACGAAGCTGAAAGTAGCCATGGAGGACTCTGGGCGCGCCTACATCAAGGCGAGAACGGAAAAGGGTAAGACGTCCGCCGCGCAACCCGAACTCGCGGCCGATCCGGAGAAGAATATGGCCAACTTCCTCGACTCGAAGCGGGACGCCCGGGGGGCGGCGGCCTTTGGCGGCGCATGCGCCCCTCCCTCCTCGCCCGTCGACCACTTCCCCGGCCTAACACCTCGTCTCCACAAGCTGTCCTTCCCGACGTATGATGGCAAGGATGATCCCCTACCATGGCTCAATTCTTTGCGAACAATTCTTCAAGGGACAAAATACGCCCGGCCAGCGAGCAAGTCCGTGCGCTTCATATCATCTCACGGGAGGAGCACAACAGTGGTACATGAGTCTGCGTCGGGAGAAGTCGCCCGGCCAGTTGGACAAGCTTCCCCGATGCGTCAAGGCGCCCGGCCCCGACTACCGACACAATCCACAAGGGTGAACTGGCATCGCCCCGAAAGACCGGCACCGTCGATGAGTACATGGAGCAGTTCACGGCACATGTCATGCGCCGCGAGGAAACCTCGGCGACAAGCGGTAGGTCAACATCTACACAACAAAGACTTGGGGAACGGCGAAGACGGGACGTCGAGTGCGGATCAAAAGGACATGGAGACGGCCATGTCGCTCGCCCCGAACATCTGAGCGCCACCTCACTATCCTCTACAACTCCGGCAAGGCGACGCAGTAGTGGGGCAAAGCACCCGCGCCCCTACCATTGACCACGGCGCCGACAACTCCATCACCAAACGGCAACAAACGACATCGACTTGGCGTTCAAGCGGGTGACACCGAGGAGGTAGCGAGGGCGATGCAAGGCGGGACTATGCTTCAACTGTGATGAGCCGTTCACATGCGGTCACAAGTGCAAGCATCTGTTCGACATCACAGTCACCTCAGGGTCCTATTCGGGGACCCCAACTCCCCGGTACGTGGTGCACACTTTCTCTACCTTGTCAGCATAATCTAAGGAATCCGCCCGGCATCGCCGTCGACTTCGGGAGCCACGCACAACTACATCGACCCCATGTGGTGACTACGGTGGGATTGCGGACTTCGGCCGGTCGCGTATGATGATCACCGCTACCACCGACACGACTTTGACTTGTAGGGCGGCCACCTTCGACGTCCCGCTCCGCATCGACATGGACGTCTTCGACATCGACGCCTATGTCATGCACGTGGGTAACGACATCGATGTCATCCTTGGCATGCCCCGACCGACAAGCCTTGGGAGGGTGACATGGGACTTCTACTCCAACGAGCTACAGTACTACCACAACTGACACGCCACGACGTTCACGCCGGCACCCCACTCCCCCCCGCCCCCGCGCGCCAACACGGGAGCGCCTGGACTTGGCCTCCTCAGTGCAGCATCTTTGTCGGGCGTTTGGGGGCGGGCAAGCGTCCATGGCATGCGAGTGCCTTGGATCTCTACGACACAATGACAGGCGTCTTCGTCCAGCTACGGCAAGCGACACTGGAGGACTAGCACTTTGCGGCGGATCACCCTCGACATCACCACTAACGCGGTGGCACCGGCTTGGATGGTGGAGGACGGTCTCCTTCTCTTCAACGGCCGCTTGTACCTCCTAGCTTCTTCACCACTACTACCGGACTTGCTGGAGGCAATGCCGGGGAGGGATTTGAGCGAACTTCATCGCCTTGGGCACCTACCGCGACATCGGCGGTGAGTACGACCGCCATACCGGGCTGGTGGCATATGGCCACGGTGCCACCACGCGGCACTGCTTTCCGCGTCGTCTTCCTCGGCCCGGCATGGATCGACTCTTCCTCACCATCGACAATGTCCACACGGCTCGACACGGAAGAGGAACACATCGGCTCTCTCCATCCATGTTCGATGTCGGCTCCTTCATGTGCGGTACAATGCTGAATCTGGTTGCAACACCCCACTTTCGCCACGCGACATCACCATTTGGCGCTCTGCCTCTCTTCTAACCCCACCCACAACGACCACTTCTTGTTCCTGGAGAGTCCGCCTCGCGACATGGTGCACCGACACCTTGAGGCCGGGGGGTCCCGAGGGAGCTCTTGCTTGAGGCACGTCGGCGACAGCGACACAATAGGTACGCGCCATCCACCAAGTACATCTACAATGGCTATATCGGTAACCTCCACTACCTTTTGGAGTTCGCACCTCTACGCACTCAGGAGAACATCATCCTGAGGAATCTAGTACACGGGAAACAGGTTTTACAGGTAGAGCTCATCGTGTCGTGCTGCCGCGAACTTCCACCAAAGCGCCACTCGAATGGACATTCATCCAGCGAGAGGACGCCGCCCGGTTGGAGAAGGGGGGATGCCACGTGCCGGGAGATAGGGTCCGGGATGACAGGCCCATGAAGCCCAAAGGGGCGGGGCAGGGCGCCACCGGGGGCAGGGCGCGCGTGCCGCCACCTCCTCCTCCGCGGCTTCTTCAGAATTAATGCGGAAATAAAGAAAGAGTTTGGTTAGGATTATCTTAGGACTTTTGGTGTGTAAGGGGATATTCCAATCTATAAGGAAGACCCTTATTAGGAAAATAAATAGAATTGCTTATAAAAGGTATTCCAACTCTATAAGGAAACTTTTAGAGAGATTGCTTGATTTACATGTCCCAAAGAGTCGGGCTATAAAAAAGTAAGGGTCTGTAATCTCTTAGGGTAACAAGCAATAAAGAAAAACTCTATTTCCTAAGATGCTACTATTCATCATGCGGTACAGGCTCTGCAATATACAGGAAGCAGGGGCTGATGACTCTACTGGGCCTGGGCTGGTACCAAGACGATCAAGCAGGACAAGGAAGCCCAACTCGCTCGTTACTGGCACCATCTGGAAGACAGGCGTGATCCACTGCTGGCGTTTATAATTAACCATTATTAGGAGTGGAAGAGAGGAGTACTCATGATTCATATTGTAACTAATCACTTGCCCCTTCTGCAAGTTCTCCTCTGAATCCTTCCTGCTGGTTTGTTTCCTCGGCCTTCCTCTAAACTACGCTGCTACTTGGTACTTGGCTAAATTCTATAGTCGGATATCCCAGTTCGTAACAGGGCATCCTTAATGGAGAAGACTCAAGGCAGCTTTGTCAAAAAAAAAAAAAAAAAAAAAGCTTCAAGGCAGCTTTGTAAAAAGAAATGAAGACAACATGTAGCAAGGAGAAAACTCACAGGTTTTATAGTGGTTGGGTACTTTCTGGTTACTATCGGTTCCTAAATAAATAATTAGTACTAATTAATTTTTTTAAGTGGAATGTTAGTACGGTAATTGTGTCTCCCACCTCTCCTTGCCCATCATCGTCGCACTCGGCCTACTACTCCAGCTTTCTTCCTCCCCGCCCTCTACCACACAGAAGACAACGAGCACAGAGCACCGACAACAGCGGCCGTGAGATCCACACACGAATTATGACGGACGTTGCACACAAGGGCGTCTTCCACCGAGCGACCTCCGTCGGACGGTCGGGATCGAGCTCTCTGCACACGACCATGCGACCTCCGACGAGCAACCTACGATGGGCGGCCGAGAGCTCGGCACGCTACCATAGGCTGTAGAGCTCGAGCGCGGCCAAGCGCAACTAGCCGGAGCAAGCGCTGGCAGGGCGGCCGCAATCAAGCACGGTCAGCGCGTCCAGGCCACGGCGGACGGACGCGAGCAAGGCAGCCACATACATTTACCATACTACCCTTAATTACATATATAAATTTCAAAGTTAGAAATATTTTAATTTTTGTTAGGTTAACTTTAGTATGCACCCAGTGCGCATATGAGCCCACCATTTAATCTTGCGCTTGACTTAGTGCCCTCAAGTACCTAAAATTGGTTCCTTTTGTCTTTTTAGCCGTTAGATCGAGGCCTCTGAGCCATCCATTTTTTAGACAACTATTATAAAAAACTCTTTCATATTACATACTGGGGGCTCTAAAGGCGTATCCATGAGACGCATTACAAACAATGTTAAATCTTAAAAATTCCTATGATATTTAGAAGAGTAAAGTCTGATTCACCTCCTAACTAGACGTTAAATTTCAAAGACACCCTCAAAATTTACGGCTTTGTATGGCTGCACACAAATCCTCCCCAATCCACGTGGTTTGATAGCGACGGAGTGCAATTTAATCCCTCCCAAACCACGTGGGGTGTGTATTTATATGTAGCCAACCAAGACAAAAAAATACTTTTGCTACATGGAAGCAGGCCCCACATCCTAACTTTAAAAACTAGACAAAATACCCCTTAACCATTTCAAAGTGCTTATTTTTGGTAGTTTCGCTACATGGAAGCGAGGCCCACCTATCATTTGATCTCCCTTTCTCTTGTATAAAAAGCATGTCATCTTTTTATTTGAAAGTCGTATGAATACAATTGTTTTATAATACATCATAATATTTTTAGTTAAAATATATAAACTTATTTAAAATAACAACTTACAAATTATTGTGATGGAGTACAGATATAATTTGAAGTGAATTGTTAGTATTGATAATGTGCTTTTTTTATTACAACATTTTCTAAGTTTGATACACTATTAAAATAAATATAAATATTAATACTAAGTTTGCTAAACTATTATAATAAATATTTATCCTAATATATAAATATTCACACAATCTCATAGTGGAAAATAACATATGCCTACTTTAACATAGCAGTGATATATAGATGTGTCTAATTTTAAATACGTGGTGTAATTAACTTATATTAGTAGTCACACATAGATTTAGTACATACTTTTGTTAATTTCCATAGAGGAGATGAATAATTCAGATAAAAATTATGTGTTAGCATATTTCATAATGACATATGTCCCATAAATTGGTTTATGGATATAGACTTAATGTCTATTTTGCATCATCTTTCATAAGTCTATTTTTGCATCATCTTTCATAAATACTAAAATATGTACTTTATATAATAATGAGGTTCTTTTGAATTACATTTGGTAATGGAAGATATAGGTAATTTTGATATAAATTTATGGAGTTATTTTGAATTATATTTATTATGATATAGGTGTGTAATTTGGATGGGAAACTATTAGATTCCTCGCTAGATTGGGCCGAATTGACACGTGTTCGCCGAATCGCTGGAGCGTCCCGAGATGAAGTACGGGGCTGCAGCCTTCGCCGGGCGCACGGGCAACGGATGGAGGGGAGGAGCCGCCGGGGAAGGAGGGGCCGGCAGCGGCGGCGCCGTGGGCGCGCGGCGGCGGGGCGGGTGCGAGCGAGGCAAGGCTGGAGGCTCGCGGCAGCACACACGGAGTGGAAGGCGAAAGATATTTTTTATTTTGCTTGCTTATCCCCTAGAGATTACATGCCTCTTGCTTATATAGCCCACTAGTGGGACTTGTAATCTAAGCAATCTCTATAAGGTTCCCTTTATACGACTGGATACCTTTTACAAGCAATTTTCTATTTTATTATTTCCTATAATAAGGGTCTCCCTTATAGATGAGATAGCCCCTTGCACACCAAAAAATTATCTAAGATAATCCTAACTTGAAAGCCGGCAAACCCGAGTCGTCTTTAGAGAGGAAGCGGGCGCGTTAGGGGGCCGCCCCCTAGCGTCTTGTGCCAAGGCGCCCTGGCCCCCCGGGCCGGCGGCCGCCGCGTTTGGTCCAATTAGCCACTCTTAGGTCGCCCACTGCAGTTCATGACATCTCCCCACCGTTCGACGAGGTGGTGGTGCGCTCCACGCGCCGCCAACCCACCGCTGTGAGGGGCCGGGCGCACGGTCGGGAGGTGACCACCCGTGCCCGGTAGAAGACGAGAGACCGCGACTTGTCGTTGTCGCTGTCGCCTGCGGTGCACGGGCGTCCTTGTTTGCGAAGGAGAAGTCGAGGTGGAGGTCGGGCGTAGATGCTGAACTTGAAGCTCAGCGGCTGCGCATGAAGGACGTTCCGCCCATGCACCTTGCCGCATGGCGGAAGCGCTGAGGGTCCCCGACACCGATAATTGGCGAGTCGGAGGAGGAGACGTGTAGATGTAAGTCGTCGACATCGCCACCTTAGCATGAAGCCGCTGCGATGACGCGTGACATATCGGCGTGGGCGGAGGAGGAAGTCGAGGAGGCGTCGTGAGAGGACGCTGGGCGTGTTCACGGTGGCCCCGCTGATCTCCCGTGTCCATGCCGCACCGACGGTGACGCTCCCAATGCGGAAGAAGACGCGTCGCCGTTGTTGTCGAAGAGGGAGGACGGTGGCACCCTCGATCCGCCTCGTCGGGCGCCGCTCGAGAAGAAGGACGCTCGCCGGAACGCCGTGATCCTCCCGAGGATGATTGGGGAGGTGGGCCCCCCGGTTATGCCGCGGTACGGACGTTCTCCCCGCGAAAGTCCCCGGAGAAGCCCGGCGGCCGGGATGTAGTAGCGATGGAAGGTACTTCACGATGCCATAGTGGAGACCCACTGGGCGCAGCGGTGAGTCTAGCTTTCGATGAAGCGTTGAGATGATCCCGGCCTCCTTGTTGGTCGTCGTAGCCAAGTGCGCCCCGTGATCATGTCGCTTGGCGCCGGTCCTTCGATGTCGCCCATGGCCATTGTAGCGAGACGCCGCTGTCCCGGTGCGCGATCAACCAGGGCGGCCATGATGTCGCCATCGATGTTGCGTCGCCATCAGCGGTTGGCGTGGCCGGGCCGCTGTAGCCGCGGTGATCCGCTCGACATCGCCGCTCCGCCGTCGTTGTACCGGGCGGCGAGGTCGATGGCCTCTCCATCGAACGGGGCTCGAACCACTTTCGAAAGCCGTCCCGCAGGCGAGGTGCGCAAAGCCTTCGACGAAAAGGGCCGGCGACGCGGGCGCTCCCTCAAAAATCCATGCGTGAAGCATAGACCTCGGCGTTGATGTAGTCGCCCGCCTTGCCCCGAGGGCGGCGCGTATGCCCCCATTACGCCAAGGTGTGGAGGTGGCTCGGCGATGTCGCAGGTGCTCGTGAACTCGCCCCACTCGAAGGGACTTCTTCTTGGGCGTGTCGATGTACCAAACTCCGCAAAGAAGACCGGTGAGGTGGAAGGCAGCGTAACTCACGTAGTAGTCCGGTCGATGTCCAAGTTGAGCTCAAGAAGAGCTCCGACCTGCTAATCCAGAGGGGGTCGTCGCTTCTTGCGTCGAACTCCTCGGACTTGCGTGGCGTGGCGGCGGGAGGGTGTCTTTGCGGTTGGCGGCGACGGGTGATGGGCGTCGCGGGTGGCGCGGGTCGAGCCTGAGAGCACCACGGTGGCGCTCGGGAAGGGGGGTGGGCGCCGCGGGTGACACCATCTCTGCCGGAGAGTCTGCGGCGTCGCAAGTGTCGGTGGAGATGAGAGGGCAGCCGGTGCTGCGGTGTCGTCGAGGATGATGTCGATGGCGCCCGGTGCGCCATGTACAGCGTCATCTTCCTCTTCGAGCTGGAGGATGGCAGGGTCAGAGCCGATGTTGAGAGCCGTGGCAGGGGAGGGGGCGGCGGCCAGGGCTGCTGAAATCTCTTGTTTGGTTTTGGAAATTGATGACACACTTGTGGACTAATCCTTTGCTCTAAGTGATGACTTTGAGATAGGATTAGATGGATGACAAGGAGCATGATGATCATGAACATGGACAATGTCGGTGGACTTGATGGATCGTCAATCTCGGTGATCGGCTTGAGAGGAACCCGAGAGATCAAGGCAAAGGTATCTTGATAGGGTTTTCCTTTTAGTGATCAAGACACGATAGAGCGTGTGATCACATTATAGGATAGATAGCCGACTATCAAGAGGAAATGCCACGACAATCCTTTGGTAAAGTGCTTCTAGGTCCAATTGACTTGCATATTGCATTTAGAACATGAGAGCACTAACTTCGATCTTGCTTAACATCTCGACGAGCTAACATTGGTGATAACGTGATCATCTTGGGCGTGTTGGCAACCTACGGCAAGAGGCGAAGCAAGTTTGAAACAAAGAGCAAAGAAAAAGATGAAGATCAGCTATTTCGGGGTGACCGACGACGCCGGCATCAACCGGAAGCACTCACCGAAGCGTCCGGTCAAGGCGTCTGGCGAGAGCTCTGCGGCAGCGTTTTTGCGACGCATAACCGACGGACCACTGGACCGATATATTCGGTGTCGGCCGGAACCGGTGGCCGGACGCGACGGAGGAAGGGCGCCAGGTTGTGGGCCCGATGCTTGTCCGAAGCGACCGGGAGCACCGGAGGACCCTCGACCGGACCAGCTGGTGGTTCCGGTCAGGTCCGGCCGAGGTCTTGTAAAAGCAAATTTTTTGGAACAACGGCTCCATTTCGAGAGGAGCCCTATATATACTTGGTTGGTCTGGTTCTTTGGGACCTCTCTTGCACATTTGAAGGTTCCAACTTGCTAGTGAGCATTTGATACTCCTCTCCACTCATCTCTTCACCACTAACTCGGATTCTTGGTGAGATTGAGAGTGATAGAAGTGCATTGCATCATCGGTTGCATCTAGAGGCACTTCATCCTTGGAGAAGCTGCGGGATTCTTGTTTTCTTGGGAATTTGCCCTGTTCCTAGCGGCTTGGAGCAAGAGGCGGTGTTGAGCTTAAGTGGAGCTTGTTTGAGGCCACACCGGTGGTGATTGTGAGGGGTCGTTCCTTACCCCCGCGGGAGATTCGCGAAAAGGAGCACTAGTGGATTGCTCGTGGGCTTGTTGGACCCTCTCTTGTGATCGTTTGCTTGAGCTCCCATAGGGGATTTGGCACCAGCCATTAAGCTTAGCATACGTCAAGTGAGTGTGTCGCCACAACGGGGACTTAGCGTGCCGGCAAAGCACGTGAACCTCGATGAAAAATCACCGTGTCACTTGTTCTTGCTCGTTGGAGATTTCTTGGTGATCATGGTGATTGGCTACAACCTCGACACTACACCGGTGGTATTGTATTCTAGCATCTCTTGCATTACTTTGGTAGTATATCTTGTTAGGGTGCTAGTGTTAGTAGCTTGTTTAGTTAGCTTAGCCTTGTTAGCTCCTAGTGGTAGATTTAGTTAGTGTATCTTGTCTACCTAGGAGTAACTTAGCAACCTAGCCCTTGAGTGTGATTAGAGATCATAGAATTGCTAGAATTGCTAGGAGGCTTGCATAGCTAGCTTGAAGCATTTGCTTAATCGCTATCTTTGTCTTATTTACTAACCGCCTTGCTTAGTGTTGTTTGTAGATTTTTTAATAGGCTATTCACCCCCTCTAGCCATTAGGACCTTTCAAGTGGTATCGGAGCTAGACACCGTTATTTGAGTGGCTTAACATCCTACGGTGACAAAATGGCAATGAATTTCTATGTCAACAACACCAAGAAGGCGCCACCTTTCGATGGCACCAACTTTGCCTATTGGAAGGTGAAGATGACCGCACACCTCAAGTCAATCAATAGAGAAGTGTGGGTTGTGACCGAGAACAAGTTTGAGGTATGTTGACACCTGTTATAGCATAAAATTACTAGTCAATTAAACATGCATAAGGGCTTAAAATGAATATCAACATAAGTCTAGGGGTTTAAACTAATATAATTCTATGAGTTTTGGTGATTTATATATTTTTAGGGACTTAACAGATAAATATAGAGAATAATGGAGGAAGTTCCGAATATACAAGACATATGATGACAAGACTTCGGCCGTGAAGTAACTCAATCCGAATTGTAGACTAAAAACATTCTAGAAGGTACTAGAGGACACCCTAAGGAACAGGGAGTCGAACACTCGGACCCCGCGGCCGCCAGCCAATATGGCCGGCCGCCGTGTGGGACCCATATGTCATCCTCTCCTTTCTAGGTCGGTTCACCACCGATCTTGAGGTTGTATCTACACCGTTGCCAAGGTCGGTTTGATCCAAGGGTTCACGTTCATCGTCAAGGCCTATATAAGAAGACCCCCGCCCCCTGGTGAAAAACCTAATTCATTACTATCTCATTCTATCTCATTAACTCTTAGTTGTAGAGGGATCCCTTGAATGGATCTGTCTCTCTAAGGGATTAGTGAAGTAGAATTAGACATGTAATTAGAGCTTAATTAGACATATCATTAGAACTACATTAGACTAGATCTAATCAAGAGTAAATATCAAGTTGAGAGGTTAGATCAATGAACTTAATTAGAGTTCAAGATCTATTCTTGAGAGTAAAAGAGTGAGTGGAGGAGAAGAGGGGAAGCACCGGACATGTCGGTGACTCCTCAACGCTTGTACCTCTGGGATCAAAGGCTTATGGCACCTGATCCCGAGACTTCTATAGTGGATCAACTTCTTATTTGAGTAAGTATCATATTATCTTCAGTGTTAGTATTATTCTTAATATTTATAACTCTTTTGAGTACTTTAATGCGTGGGAATCTATAGATTAGAGGGGTTTTACTTAGGTGTAGGCGTGGTGCCTAGATCAAAGTTACTTATGAATGCACCCTACGTCCGGGATGGTGGTAGTTCGTGGTAGTGACAAAGTACCATTGATTCCTTTGGATTCCACCTCCCGTCGATAGGACACGTGAGGACAATGTTCTTTGGGGAATAGTAAGTTTCACCCTTACTTTCCTTTGAGTACGTCCCTTTAAGAACAATATCAACATAGCTTGCGATAATAAGAACTAGACAACCATAGGAATCTTCTTACCTCTTGATTCTTTCCCCGTCCTTGATTGCCGCTCGGGGGATTAGTTATATGCCTCATTTATCCTTATACCATCCTCCCCGTGGATTCGATATTTAAAACCCTCTCTCGGGTGAAATGCTCACCGTATCTGTTAAACTTTGCACTATACAAATTATAAATAATTCTGTAGGATAACATTTACCAACAAGCATTTTTGGCGCCGTTGCCGGGGAGGAATGGTTGCTGAGAAAACATTGAGCATAACTAATCTTGTACCATATCTTAGTTTAGTTTTTCTTTTTATATTTTCTTTTCTATTTATATCTTTTTGGGATCCTCGGATTCCACACCTATCTTTATGCTGCACCCATAAGCACAAGTTCAGGCCACTAGAATCTTTAGAACCTATCCTATCACTTGGCCATGAGCTGTGTCTAAGGTTGATCTAAATGATCATGAAACAACCCATTATAGGAGGGAATTCTGAAGTTAACCTCAGGCCAAATCCTATCCTTTACAAAGGATAATGTATTTGGGACCTCATCCTAGAAAAGTTGTTGGCATGACCATCATGCAGTTTTCTGGAAGAACTTTTCTTTCCTTTTTTAAGCAAGGTTTGTCCTTGACAAACTCAGCGGGAATGATCTCTTTCTTAGAATTCTTTCATAAACACCCAAAGGAAGAGAAGGAAACATCCTCTAGACCATAGAAGAAGTTTTTGATAGCCAGATCATAATCATTCCAATCCCTTGATATAGCTACCAATCCTAATTCATCAATATTCTAAATACCTCCAAGGGAAGAAGTAATTCTACCCTTGAATCTTTTATGGTGATGACTTTGGGAGACAAACTTCCAGCTTCATAGGAGACCCTTTAAGTGCCTATAAACCAAATCCTCTTGGAGAAGAATCTCTTAGAAAGCATCCTTATTCTTACAAAGGACGTTGGGAATCCAAGGATGGCATATCTAATGATGCCATAGAAGGAGAGCAAAGCTATCTAGAATCCATTCATGTCTCTTTCCTTCTATTCCATATTAGATAGCTTATCCAAACACATTTTCAACCTCATCCTTGACCCCAATGAATCCTCTAGTGTTCTTTTTCATGAGTCTACCTACGATCTTAGAAAGCCCAAGCATAAATATCATAAAGGATCTAAGGAAGACCAGAAAAGATTATTATCCATAGTTGGAGAATATCCATGAGCATAGGAGTTGCATCCTAAATATTCTATCCAAACCTTGCCCATGTGAGCAAACTCCTGAATTAATTACCATCTCTAATCTTGCCACCTACAAGATCTCAAACCCCCTTTGAGATAACTATTCATAAAAATTTAGAAGGGGTGGTTGTTGATCTTATTGGCTTGATAGTTGAGATTGGTGATTTAAGGGAAAACCTCTTCATCATTTTGAATAATCTTTGAAGGTTTCCAAGGACGAGCTTTTTGTCCTAAAACAAGCACTCTACGGGGGAGTAATATAAGAATAGATCTTTTGCTATAACACTCCTGTGTAGTGAGCATAGAGATGTAATTATGAGAATATTCCTTCGGGTACTTTTGTTACTAATCATTTTAGATCTAGAATAAAGAACGAAGGATGACAATATAAAGGTATGTCTAACCAATTATTGAACAACATTGAATCACTCATATAATTCTTGCCATGTTGCTACCTTATCTTGGTTGTCTCTATTTTTAAGACATGCTTAAGTAGCTACACTATTTCATCTTCACTTGAGTAAATCTCTATAGTGCTTTCATACTACCTTTTGTTTATTATAGTATGCTTTAGTTTGAAATTACTCTACGTGCACATAGGGTATTTTCAAAGGATTTTAAATTAAGCATGGTGCTTAGGTTGAAATGCCTTCCTTAATTAAATTAGACATGGAGTCTAGTTTGGTTATTGAACTAAATATTACTTGTATAGACATTGATATATTTTTAGACTAACCCCCCAGCAAAAAAAAAAACTCTTGAACAAGCTTGGGGATATCCAGAGATGAATTCAGATCAGAGATGAAGCAAAAAGGCATATGATGAACTCCAACATTGTGCAAAAGACACAACTCATTCATCATTAATGGAAGAACTGAAAGGATTATGCTAAGTCTATTCATAGAGTGAAATGAACCTGCAAACTAAACCACTATATTAGAAAGGAAGCAAGAGAAAGAAGAGGAGTGCCATAAACAAAGTCTATAAACAAAAAGCACTTGCTCAAGGATGAAAAGAGCGAATGGTACATGGAAGAAGAAGACCAACTTCACCAAGGATAATCCAACGGTGTTCCTCCTCCTTACATGCCCCATCACTCCACATGCCGGTTTGCAACCTCTCTATTTACCATTACTCTTTCCTTACAAGTTTGAATGATTTTGATGCATGAAAATCAAACTTAAGGTTTTATAAAATCATTTCTTTATAAAAACAAAATGAATACTAAAAGATGATATAAAAGGTCTATGCTAAAATCTTTAAACAAACTTTTCTGTAGCATAGAAAGTGACCTTTATCCCTACAACAACACTAGCTTCATTACTATTTGTATATTCCTTTGGGTATGTGTTGTTCACTAATGATGCAGGGAATAAAACCAAGAGAGAAACAAAAAGGTCCTAGCACTATTTAAAGAACAAGAAAGAAAGGATGATGCAATAAAGGAGATAAGTTAGGAACAAGATACACAAGAGGCCAAATAAGGAAAGCTTCGAGAAGAAGGAAAGAATCATCATAAAGTGTTACGGTGCTATCATACTCTAATAAAAGGTAACATCTTGAGGTAAGTTATCATCCACTAAGTTTTTTTTTTTTTTTCCTAATTAAGGCATGCTCATAAATAAAGAATCAAACATGTTAGAGTTAACCTTATCCATCTTGTTTAGTTTCACATGTTTAGTTCTTTGTTCCTAATCATCACTCTCCTGATCCCATAGTCTCCAATATAAATTAAATTGTTGCTCATCTTGTTCGGAAGTTAGTTACAATCATTAAACCATTGATGCTTAATTTCTTGATCTTATCACCCTCATCATAAATGAAATTCAACTCTACCTTGTTTAATGTGCCTAAGGATAGGGAAGAATGAATAAAGTTTTGGTTCTGTTGGTGTTTTCCCACCAACAGGGCCCATGCACTTGATCTCTACCTTGTCTTTGCAAATAGGACATACTTCGAGCATAACGTGGAGGAGTATCTCACTCTCCCAAAATTCTACAAGGAAATGTCCTGACCCACAAAGCATGCACACTAAACAAGATGTTGCCCGCTTCCCACAGTCAAAGCTTCACTTCAGACCATGGGACATGCAAGCAACATGGGTGATGCCATCCTTAGAGATCATTGTCTCGAGGAGGCCTTGAGTTACCAAGATCGGATGATACACTTGAGGAGTGAGTAAGGTAAGAAATCTTGTTCAAAGGACTTAAAACATTGAATCCTCACCGAAAGGTAAGATCGGTAGTTATCCCATATTTAATTATTAGCATTGCATTTCTAATTGCATATCATATTTATCTTTTTGCATCTTGCATTAGCGTATTTATTTCCTTGCATTGCATAATCATTTTTCCTTTAGCATATTTACATTTATGCATTAGCACTGCATTGAAAAATTCTCAAGCCCCATATGAATAATTTTGTGGCGTGTAACAACCCATAAAGGTATCCACTTGTGGTGGCACAAAAATAATTATGCATTCATCTTGTTGCATTTGCATCATAGTTCTTTGCATGCATATAAATCTATAAAATCCCAAAAATATTTAGAAAAGAAATCTTGCTTTGAAGTTTTACATAGAATAATCATGATTCATTTTAAAATCTTTAGACACATGAAGTCTATGTGGCAAACCACTAACGCTTAATCAAGTTCCACTAGCTTTGTTGTTTATTTGAGTTCAGCAGGGATTTAAAGAAGAGGAACATGATAGGGCGATATCCTCGTCACCGTCTACTTCAACTTTCATAACAAACCCGACACTTCAATCCAACTTGGGGGGAGAGCACCCCCATTATCACGATAAGTATCTCTACTACTATATTATTATTATTGTTAGCTAATATTTTGGTTTGCTTAGTTTGCTAAGAGTATAATTCATAATGTTGTTTAAAGAGTCTTTAGTAGAGTGTGATCTTTAAAGTATGAGTATAAATAAATAAATAAATAAATAAATAGGAGTGTGCAAAAGTTTTCTTTTCCACCAACATAAAATGATCTCTGAAGATAAATCTCATGTATGGATATGATGAATAGTTGCTCCGCTATAATTCCTTTTACAGGTACCTAGCTTTCAAGTTTAATTTCTCTCGAGCTCCATTTGCAAAATAAACCTTAAATCTAAAATTTATAAGTTGCAAATGTTTGCTCTAAAGTCTAGGTAATTGACGGATATGATATATGATAGTTACAGCTGCTATTTGATCTTACTCTTAGTGACACTAGATTTACGGAGATTTATATTTTGAAAATTGAAAAGTGCACATGGTAAGTTCTTGTGTGACAAGAGTGTGAACCTCCTACCACAGCTATATATACATGCTATTTAAATTAGGAAAACCTTTTGATTTATATATATAGGCTGCTTGCTTTGTATTGAGTTTGTTCAATCTTTGTTGACCCTTAGAAACTTATCATGCTGATCATGTACACTCCACTTTATTCCGCTATATCCACTCTACTTATCCACCATATATATATCACTATCACTTCACTCTAGCCAACAAAAATGTTCTATTCCTATTCCTGGAGAACAACCAAAAATATTTCCTACCTATTCATTGCTAGCTAATATCTTACAAAAGCTCCATTGCATTTATTTATCTCTCACAAATATTGCAAAAAGAGATTTGGGTTGTAGACTATTCTTTATATATAAAAAAAAAAGAGAGAAGAAAAAAAAAGAGGGAGATGAAAAATGGACAAAAGTCCTACGAGGGATAGAGCCTACCTCCCCTAAAGAAAAAAAAATATATATAATAATAGAGATGAAAAATGAACAAGTGTTTGAGGGCGAGTAGAGCCCACATCTCTAAAATAAAGATGAAAAATGGACAAGTGTCCGAGGGTGAGTAGAACCCACATCTTTATAGAGAGGAAATAATGCATAAAAGTCTAGGGCCAGCAGAGTCCACCTCTCTAAAATAAAAAAAGAAAAAAGCTACAGCCCGGATCTCTACAAAAATTCAAAAAGAGAGATAATTCCTTAAGGAGCATAAGTAAGATATTCCTCATCTATTTATTCTACTCTATTATATTCTCTATATTCTATCCACCATACACATGCACCACTTGATCAGTGTGATTTGTAACTTTGGATCCATTGCTTGAATTTACAATATATGTTTAGTAAGTAAGTTTAGTTTTCTCCTACTTATGAACTCCACATATAAGCTTTAGATATAGGATGAGAGAAAAAAGAAGTATAGAGTGCTATTGCCTAAGCCAAAAATATTACATCTTATGAGAGATAGGCAACATTACTTTATTACCTAAGAGAGGATCCACAAATACCACAAATGAGAGATTAGAGAGAGTCACACTTGAGAACTTTGAGTTTTATTTTGAAAATCAGTAAAAACTCCGAAGGATAGTTGATCAAAAGAGTTTGAGATTTCTTGCTTGACTTGACTGTTCTATCTTTCAATTACCCAAGATTGAAGAAAAGATATGAGCTCCAAAAGGTAAGAGGTGATTAAGTAAAGTTAAAATTTTAAACAAGTCCATCTTTATCTGGAGAGAAAATTTGTTTGAAAGCATGTGTACTCTTAAAGGTGTGATAGCGTTGCAACTCTGATCCAAGTAAGAAGTTTAATATAATATTATATTTTGTTTTGTTTTGTGTCTTGCTAAGAGACTAGCAAGAGGTAAGCTTGGGGGAGCTTGTTGACACCTGTTATAGCATAAAATTACTAGTCAATTAAACATGCATAAGGGCTTAAAATGAATATCAACATAAGTCTAGGGGTTTAAAACTAATATAATTCCATGAGTTTTGGTGATTTATATATTTTTAGGGACTTAACAGATAAATATAGAGAATAATGGAGAAAGTTCCAGAATATACAAGACATATGATGACAAGACTTCGGCCGTGAAGTAACTCAATCCGAATTGTAGACTAAAACATTCTAGAAGGTACTAGAGGACACCGGAAGGAACAGGGAGTCGAACACTCGACGGACCCTGGCGGCCGCCAGAGCCAATATGGCCGGCCGCCAGGTGGGACCCATATGTCATCCTCTCCTTTCTAGGTCGGTTCACCACCGACCTTGAGGTTGTATCTACACCGTTGCCAAGGTCGGTTTGATCCAAGGGTTCACGTTCATCGTCAAGGCCTATATAAGAAGACCCCCTGCCCCCAGGGTGAAACCCTAATTCATTACTATCTCATTCTATCTCATTAACTCTTAGTTGTAGAGGGATCCCTTGAATGGATCTGTCTCTCTAAGGGATTAGTGAAGTAGAATTAGACATGTAATTAGAGCTTAATTAGACATATCATTAGAACTACATTAGACTAGATCTAATCAAGAGTGAATATCAAGTTGAGAGGTTAGATCAATGAACTTAATTAGAGTTCAAGATCTATTCTTGAGAGTAAAAGAGTGAGTGGAGGAGAAGAAGGGGAAGCACCGGACATGTCGGTGACTCCTCAACGCTTGTACCTCTGGGATCAAAGGCTTATGGCACCTGATCCCGAGACTTCTATGGTGGATCAACTTCTTATTTGAGTAAGTATCATATTATCTTCAGTGTTAGTATTATTCTTAATGTTCATAACTCTTTGAGTACTTTAATCTGTGGGAATCTATAGATTAGAGGGGTTTACTTAGGTGTAGGCGTGGTGCCTAGATCAAAGTTACTTATGAATGCACCCTACTGTCCGGATGGTGGTAGTTCGTGGTAGTGACAGTACCATTGATTCCTTTGGATTCCACCTCCCGTCAGATAGGACACGTAGGACAATGTTGCTGGGGGAATAGTAAGTTTCACCCTTACTTTCCTTTGAGTACGTCCCTTTAAGAACAATATCAACATAGCTTGCGATAATAAGAACTAGACAACCATAGGAATCTTCTTACCTCTTGATTCTTTCCCGTCCTTGATTGCCGCTCAGGGATTAGTTATATGCCTCATTTATCCTTATACCATCCTCCCTGTGGATTCGATATTTAAAACCCTCTCTCGGGTGAAATGCTCACCGTATCTGTTTGCTTGCAGACTATACAAATTATAAATAATTCTGTAGGATAACATTTACCAACAAGGTGGCAAAGCCAAATGAGCCAACCACGGCCGAAGAGAAGAAGATCTATGCAAATGATCTTGCCGTGAGTGCATTCCATAAAGCATTCAACGATAGAGTGTTTGAGCAAGTCAAGTCACTCACAATTGCTCATGAGATATGGAAAAAGCTAGAAAGAGTGCTATGAGGGCAGCGAAGGCGTCAAGCAAGCAAAGGCCTACATCAAGCTTGAGCAATTCAATAGCTTCAAGATGGAAGAAGATGAGAGCGTCTTGGGAGATGTTCCACCGCATGCAAGTGTTGGTGAAACGATCTCAATGCACTTGGTGAAGACATCAAGGACAAGACCTTCAACATGAAGTTCTTGAGGTGTTTGCCGGAGAGGTTTGGGATGTTCATCACGGTGCTTGTGAGGACAAACTTGAAGGATTTGACCCCAAACCAATTGCTTGATGAGGTCATGACCGATGACTCCTACAGAGATGACAAGAAAAAGCAAGAGCTCATCAACAAGGCAAACAAGAAGGTCAAGGATGAAGAGAAGAAAGAGGACAAGAAGAGCTTGGCACTCAAGGCTAGCTCATCATCCAAGGGCAAGAAAAAGAAGGAAGAATCAAGTGATGAAGAGGATGCCACCTCTACTAGTGGAAGTGAAGTGGATGAGCAAATGGCTCTCTTTGTGAGGAGATTGGGAAAATTTATGAAGAAGAACTACATCTCCAAGAGCAAGAAGAAGCAATCATCCAAGAAGAAGACCAAGGATGGCAAGAATGAAGGCAACATGACATGCTTTCGTTGCCATGATGATTGTCACTTGATTGCCAAGTGCCCATATGATAGTGATGATGGGAAGGGCATCAAGAAAGCAAGAAAGAAGAATGATGCCAAGAATGAGAAGGAGAAGAAGCCCAAGAAGAAGAATGAGTCACATGTGGCTATGTGGGATAGTGATGGCTCATCCTCTTCAAGTGATGAAGAAGAGGAGAAGAAGAACAAGAAGAAGGGACAAGCTCACCTTGCTATGCATGACAAGATCTCCCTCTTCGACACTCCTTCCTCATGCTTCATGGCTAAGGCCACCAAGGTACAATCTATCACTAAAGATGATGATGATGATAGTGATAGTGATAGTGATGATGAGGAGCCAACTCAAACTAGTGAGGAGTTGCAAAGCATGTTTGATGAGTGCGTTGTCATGTTCAAGCAAAGTAGAAAGGAATACAAGGGCTTGCATAAGGAAACAAAGAGCCTTAAACAAGAACTTGATGAGCTTCGGGCATCTTATGAGAGTCTAAAGGAAGACCATAAGAAGCTTGAGAAAACTCATTCTAAGTTAGAGAAAGCTCATTCCTCTCTACTTGATGAGCACAAGTTGTGCTTAGTTGTTGAGAATGTTGATACATGCAATGCAAGCATCATGTGTAATATCCTTGTTGATGAATCAACCCCCAAGTGTGAGACCTCCACTAGCTCTATCACTAGCACATCCATCTCTAGTGAGGATAATGACAACCCTATGCTTATCCATGAGAATGCTTGTTTAAAGAGGGAAGTAAAGGAGCTCAATCACTCCTTGGCTAAGGCCTATGGTGGTGAGGACCGCTTGCTTATGTGCTTGGATAGCCAAAGGGCATCCTTATACAAGGAGGGCTTAGGCTATATCCCCAAGAAAGGCAAGGCCGCCCTTGTAACTCACAAGACACGTTTTGTGAAGAACAATGGTAGCTATTGCAAAGCTTGCAAGCAAGTTGGTCATGTGGAGCAAAAGTGCATGAACAAGAGGACCAATGTCTCTTCTATCAAGCTTGGTAATTCATATATGCTTGTGAAGAAGAACAATGGTGTTCGTGCTAGGTACATTGGTATACCATGGATGGGCTCAAAGAAGAAAGCTATTTGGGTACCAAAGGCCTTGGTGACTAACCTTGAAGGACCCAAGCAACATTGGGTACCTAAGAAGAATTGATCTTATTTTGTAGGTCAATTACCGTGCCGGAGGAGAGCATTGGATAATGGATAGTGGGTGCACTCAACACATGACCGAGGATTCTCATATGTTCAAGTCAATTAGCATCAAGGGCATTGATAAATATGAGTCAATCACATTTGGCAATGATAAGAAAGGCAATGTGTTGGGGCTAGGCAAGATTGCTATCACTCAAGAGAAAAGCTTTTCAAAGGTGTTGCTAGTTGATCATCTTGATTACAACCTCTTGTCGGTTTCTCAACTTTGTGACCATGGGTACAAATGCATATTCACAAGTCAAGAAGTTGAAGTGGTTAGTGGTGATGGTGCAAACATGATCTCCAAGGGATTTAGATATGGTGATCTCTACCTTGTTGACTTTAACTCAAAAGAAGCCAAGTTGACAACATGTCTACTCTCAAAGGCTAGCAAAGGGTGGTTATGGCATAGAAGGCTTGGTCATGTTGGGATGAAGCAATTGAACAAGTTGATGAAGCATGACTTGGTTAGAGGCTTGAATGATGTGAAGTTTGAGAAGGACAAACCTTGTGGAGCATGTCAAGCCGGCAAGCAACATGGCAATGCACATCCAACCAAGAGCACAATGAGTACAAGCAAGGCATTTGAGTTGCTACACATGGACTTGTTTGGGCCAACATCATACTCTAGCATTGGTGGCAACAAGTATGGTTTTGTCATAGTTGATAACTACACTAGATACACATGGGTGTTCTTTTTGCATGACAAGAATGATGTGTTTGAGCTTTTCAAGACATTTGTCAAGAGGGTTCAAAATGAGTTTGAGACATCCATCAAGAAGATTAGGAGTGACAATGCAGTGAATTCAAGAACACAAGAATTGAAGAGTTGTGTGATGAGCTTGGAATTGGACATCAATTCTCACCAACCTACACTCCTCAATGGTGTAGTTGAGAGGAAGAATAGAACCTTGATTGAAATGGCAAGATCAATGCTTAGTGAGTACAATGTTAGCCATTCCTTTTGGGCCGAAGTAATCAACACGGCTTGCTATTGTAGCAACCGTCTCTATTGCCATGGGATGCTTGGCAAGACACCTTATAAGTTGTTAAATGGAAGGAAGCCCAATATTGGATACTTCAGAGTTTTTGGATGCAAATGCTACATTCTCAAGAAAGGCACTAGATTGGGCAAGTTTGACAAGAAGTGTGATGAAGGTTTCCTTGTTGGATACTCAACCACAAGCAAAGCATATAGAGTTTGGAACTTGGGTAGTGGCAAGCTTGAAGAAGTTCATGATGTTGAATTTGATGAAACCCAAGGCTCTCAAAATAAAGTTGAAAATCATGATGATGTGAGTGGTTCCAACTTGGAGAATGCCATGAGGAACATGGATATTGGTGATATTCGGCCTAGGCAAGTTGATGATGATGAAGACACTCCAATGCCTACCACTACAATTGAGATCAATGCAAATGAAGCAAGCACTAGTGGTACTCAAGATGAAGAACAAGAGCAACAAGCTAGTCCATCTCCTCATCCTAGTCATCAAGTGCAAGTGATGCAACCATCCAACATTGCAAGGGATCACCCAATTGATCAAATTGTCGGTGACATCAATAGTGGAGTGGTTACTAGAAGAAGATTAGCATCTTTTTGTGCTCACCATGCCTTTGTAGCACAAGAAGAACCGGAGAACATTGAAAATGCACTCAAGAAGGAAGATTGGATCAATGCCATGCATGAAGAGTTGAACAACTTCAAGAGAAATGATGTATGGGAATTGGTGGAAAGGCCAAAGGACTATAATATGACTGGAACCAAGTGGGTCTTCAAGAACAAGCAAGATCAAGATGGAATTGTTGTGAGAAACAAGGCAAGGCTAGTAGCTCAAGGGTACACTCAAGTAGAGGGTCTTGACTTTGGAGAGACCTATGCACCGGTTGCTAGACTTGAAGCAATTAGAATCTTCCTTGCTTATGCATGTGCTCATGACATCAAGCTCTATCAAATGGATGTGAAAAGTGCATTCTTGAATGGCTTCATCAATGAATTGGTGTATGTGGAACAACCCCCGGGCTTTGAAGATGAAAAGTATCCAAACCACGTCTACAAGTTGAAGAAGGCTTTGTATGGTTTGAAGCAAGCACCTAGAGCATGGTATGAGAGGTTGAGAGATTTTCTCCTCTCTAAAGGGTTCAAGATGGGCAATGGGGACACCACTCTCTTCACCAAGAAGATTGGCAAAGACTTATTTGTGTTGCAAATATATGTTGATGACATTATCTTTGGGTCAACCAATCAAGAGTTTTGTGAAGAGTTTGCAAAGATGATGGCCAATGAGTTTGAGATGTCAATGCTTGGAGAACTCACATTCTTCCTTGGACTTCAAATCAAGCAATTGAAGAATGGCACATTCATTAGTCAAGGCAAGTACATCAAAGACATGATCAAGAAGTTTGATCTACAAGATGCCAAGTCAATGTCCACACCAATGGCAACCAATGGAAGCCTAGACCCCGATCCAAGTGGCAACATGGTTGAACAAAAGAAATATCGGTCCATGATTGGTAGTTTGCTCTATGCAACCGCATCAAGACCGAACATTACATTTAGTGTGGGCATGTGTGTTAGATATCAATCAATCCAAGAGAAAGTCACCTCAAGGCAACAAAGAGAAATGTGAGGTACTTGAAGGGCACACAAGATGTTGGACTATGGTATCCAAAGGGATCCAAGTTTGATTTGATTGGATATTCGGATTCGACTATGGAGGGTGCAAGATCAATAGAATGAGCACAAGTGGCACATGTCAATTCCTTGGAAGGTCACTAGTTTCATGGTCTTCAAAGAAGCAAAATAGTGTTGCTCTCTCAACCGGCCGAATACATTAGTGCGGGAAGTTGTTGCACTCAATTGCTTTGGATGAGGTCAACATTGAAGGATTTTGGATTCACATTTGACAAAGTCCCATTGTATTGTGACAATGAAAGTGCATGGAAGATGACCCAAAATCCGGTTCAACATCCAAGAACAAAGCACATTGATATAAGGCACCACTTCATAAGAGATCATCAACAAAAGGGTGACATTTGTATCATGGGCATTGGCACCGAAGATCAACTTGCCGACATATTCACCAAGCCACTTGATGAGAAGAGGTTTTGCATGCTAAAGGGAGAATTGAACATTATTGACTTCTCCAACTTGAATTGATGCACCCTGTTGCATTTCTTAAGCGCAATCACTAGAAAAAGCAGGTTTAGAACCCATCTCTAATAACGGCGCCAAAAATGCGCCGTTGACATTCCTAAGTAAAACCACCGTGTCGGTGATAACACTAGGTACATCAATGGTGATAGATCTTGCCAAATAAGATATTCATCCGCAAGCGCACGGATCTATCATTGTAGCATTTCACCCGAAGTATTCGGGGTATCGTTATTTATATTTTTCTAAAGGAAGGCATGGTGGAAAAGGATCTAATGGAGACATGAACAAGATAACACGAATGTATAATAGACCAATGCTCATAAAAGGGGTAAAACAGGATAGGTAATAGGATAACTTGACACACACACTCAAGCCAATCTCAAGGATAAAGATAAAAGAATGAATAAAAGAATAAGTCTAACATGGAGCAGGCATATCCTAAATAGTCATGTTAAGATAGCAGATACACACATGTTTTATGGTTAGAGATTCTAAGTCAAGATAGCCAAGGTCTCTGCTGAATTACTTCGGGCACCGGCCAACGCCCAACTGGGAAGCTTCCGGCAATTAGCTCTACGACACAGCCGAACGTGGGGGGATTTCAAGGGACGGACAAGGCTTGTCACGACCAAGCCGCCTACCCCCTCAACCGTGGGATGCACCGCAAAAGATAGGCAACCTCTAGCCCAGACACCACGTCTACACTAGTGATTATCACTCTAGCGTGTTAACAAGGCTTACCCGTCCCCGGGGTCCTTCTACTAGAGCGCCGCCCCGGAAGGAACGACTATCAATCCCGCAACCCAACATCAACCAAGGCTAACTCTAGGTAGAACTCATCATATCGATCTAGCTCTTGGTCTAAACATGTATGTATGATAAATTAAGCACGAAGTTCTATAAGACAAGATCATGATATAGGAACTATAGACTAGTTCTTCAACCAAGATTATATCACAAGAACTCTGCTCTAATTCAAGAACATGATTATATTGATAAGTAGAGAACAAGAACAAGATGAAGAACTCTAAATTGCTCATACCGAATAGCTCCAAAATGTCTTGCTCTCCTTTTATTATCCTTGCCAAAACTCCTCCTAAGTACAAACTAAAAAGAAGAAGAAAAAGAAGAAGAAGAAGAAGAAAGAAGAAGAAGAAGAAGAAGAAGAAGAAGAAGAAGAAGAAGAAGAAGAAAGGGAGAAGAAGAAGAAGAAGAAATGGAGAGAGGCTCTATTGTGTGGTGTGTGTTACAAGTGAGGGAGTGCCCATCTATTTATAGGACCTTCACCATGGGATCCTATCTTGGCTAAGCCATTTGGTACTAATCCGGCACCGTCTTACGGGCAAGCAAACACCGCCTCCGGGACTTTGCAGGTCGAGATGGGCCGCCAGGGGCGAAGATGGGCCGTTTTGGCCTCCGCGAGGGTGCGGGCGCAGCCTAAGGTGCGCGCGCACCAATATGATCTCCATTTGGGCTGAAACTTTGCATGAGCACGTGGGCCTCGGAGTTAGCTTCGTTTCGAGTATTCGTTATTTGAAATCCGATTTCGTATGAGAAAGTTATGCCCAAAACATTGAACCCATGTCCTGCGGCCCGTTTATCATTTCATGTTGGATTCGGGCCTCGACCCCTTGGGCTTGATGTTCTTCAGAATGCGCTTTCAAGGGAGGCGCCTTTTGGTACATTTTCCACTTGGTTTTTATATAAATCCTGCATAATATTATTTTGGCACTACAAGTGGAATTATGTCAATAATAAATGTATATGTGTGTAGTAAGGTATAGTTTCAACCCCTTATTGGTAGAATGTTGACGATAAAAATGTGTCGTTAGTGACCTTCAACACGCCCCACTTATATGACATGCCTCTCCTTCGACAAACCTCAAGGTAAAAGTTGGTTGTCATGGCATTCATATATTGCTAAGGACTTGTTAGTGCATCTAGCCATCATGCATGCTTATTAGGCTCATTCATGGAAAATCAAATGTTTTCAATGTATGTGTGGCACCACTATAGCTTTGAATGGTTCTATGAACTAGTGGTGGCATATGACATGTTTATGTGCTTGCAATCCTAGTGTCAACTCTAGAAAATGCGCTATTGATGTGTATTCTAACATGGTGCAAGATAACCCTTATGCATATGAGGTGTGAAAAAGCTTGTCCTTGGTTCAAACTTGAATACATGGAAAGGCAAGTGATCTAGATGAGACCACATGTGATACTTTGATTGACTTGATTTCTCTCATTTACACCTTTTTGGTGATTGTTGACAAAGGGGGAGAAATAAGTCACAAAAATGTTGGAAAGAATCACACAAATAGGGGGAGCAAGCTCATAGACTATTTGTGCATTTGTATGTGCATGATCATAATGTAATGTTGCATTGACAATCTAAATTCAATATACATGATTGCTTGGTGTATGCTAGTTTTTGAAAATTGATTGGTGTATTGACCAACTAGCATGCATAGGATGTATCTAGACAAAGCTCACATTTTAGCCTATAATGTTGATCTCATGGGGTATGTTGAGTTTTGATGATTGTCTAGTTACATGATGCTAAGGACTCCGATGGTTTCACGCTTCAAAGGTCCAATTTCTAGAACCTTAGCATCTCTTTTGGTATTAGTATCTTTCCCCAAGATTTCTATCCATACATATGTGCCAACTTGATCCAAACACATGGAAGCACATATGTAGGGGGAGCTACTACTACCAAAACCGAATCTTGAAATGATTGTCCATCTCTTGATTCATGATCAAAACTCTATGGGCAAGCAATTCAAGTTCAATTGAATTTTATTTCAAATCTTTGTGAGTTGGTTGTCATCAATTACCAAAAAGGGGAGATTGAAATCTCTTGTTTGGTTTTGGAAATTGATGACACACTTGTGGACTAATCCTTTGCTCTAAGTGATGACTTTGAGATAGGATTAGATGGATGACAAGGAGCATGATGATCATGAACATGGACAATGTCGGTGGACTTGATGGATCGTCAAGCTCGGTGATCGGCTTGAGAGGAACCCGGGAGATCAAGGCAAAGGTATCTTGATAGGGTTTTCCTTTTAGTGATCAAGACACGATAAAGCGTGTGATCACATTATAGGATAGATAGCCAACTATCAAGAGGGAATGCCGCGACAATCCTATGGTAAAGTGCTTCTAGGTCCAATTGACTTGCATATTGCATTTAGGACATGAGAGCACTAACTTCGATCTTGCTTAACATCTCAATGAGCTAACATTAATGATAACGTGATCATCTTGGACGTGTTGGCAACCTACGGCAAGAGGCGAAGCAAGTTTGAAACAAAGAGCAAAGAAAAAGATGAAGATTAGTTTGTTTTGGGGTGGCCGGACGCTTGGCATCGGCAGGAAGCACTCACCGGAGCGTCCGGTCGGTCGCGTCTGCGCGAGCTCTGCCGCCCATTTTTTGCCGACGCGACCGACCGGACCACGGACCGGATAGCTTCGGTGTCGGCCGAACCGTGTGGCCGGACGCGGAGGAAGAGGCGCGGTTGTGGGCCCGATGCTTGTCTCATGGCGACCAAAAGCACCGGCCGGACCCTCGACCGGACCGGCTGGTGGTTCCGGTCGGTCCGTCCCCGTCGGTCGCGTAGAAAGCAAGCAATTTTTGAGCAACGGCTCCATTTCGAGAGGAGCCCTATATATACTTGGTTGGTCGGTTCTTTGGGACCTCTCTTGCACATTTGAAGCTTCCAACTTGCTAGTGAGCATTTGATACTCCTCTCCACTCATCTCTTCACCACTAACTTCGGTTCTTGGTGAGATTGAGAGTGATAGAAGTGCATTGCATCATCGGTTGCATCTAGAGGCACTTCATCCTTGGAGAAGCCGCGGGATTCTTGTTTTCTTAGGAATTTGCCCGGTTCCCTAGCGAGCTTGGAGCAAGAGGCGGTGTTGAGCTCAAGTGGAGCTTGTTTGAGGTCACACCGGTGGTGATTGTGATGGGTCGTTCCTTGCCCCGCGGGAGATTCGCGAAAGGAGCACTAGTGGATTGCTCGTGGCTTGTTGGACCCTCTCTTGTGATCGTTTGCTTGAGCTCCCATAGGGGATTTGGCACCGCCATTAAGCAGCATACGTCAAGTGAGTGTGTCGCCACAACGGGGACTTAAGCGTCTTGAGCAAGCACGTGAACCTCGGTGAAAAATCATCGTGTCACTTGTTCTTGCTCGTTGGAGATTTCTTGGTGATCACGGTGATTGGCTACAACCTCGACACTACACCGGTGGTATTGTATTCTAGCACCTCTTGCATTATTTTGGTAGTATATCTTGTTAGGGTGCTAGTGTTAGTAGCTTGTTTAGTTAGCTTAGCCTTGTTAGCTCCTAGTGGTAGATTTAGTTAGTGTATCTTGTCCACCTAGGAGTAACTTAGCAACCTAGCCCTTGAGTGTGATTAGAGATCATAGAATTGCTAGAATTGCTAGGAGGCTTGCATAGCTAGCTTGAAGCATTTGCTTAATCGCTACGCCGTCTTATTTACTAACCGCCTTGCTTAGTGTTGTTTGTAGATTTTTAATAGGCTATTCACCCCCCTCTAGTCATTAGGACCTTTCGGCCGCGCTGGGGGCCGCCTCAATGCCAGCCCGGCGGCTGCCGCTGGGTTGTACTCTAGGTTGGTCGTCATACGTACGGGGGTCCTCGAGGTGGTGTAGACGTATTCCATGCGACGAAGACGAGCCTCCATGTCGTTGAAGCGCCGGGCCGATCCGGGCGCGATTGTCGCCGAGGAGCGCCTTCAGCACCGCGTGAACTCCGTCATCTCGGAAGCCATGGGTGGTGGGAATCGCCCCGGTCTCGGATACCACCGCCGATTCCGGCTAGATTGGTCGACCGACACGTGTTAAATCGACCGTTGGAGCGTGCGAGATGAAGTCTGGCTGCAGCTTCGCCGCGGCGACGGGCGCAGCTCGAACAACGATGGAGGGAGGAGCCGCCGGGAGGGGGGGGTCGGGGGCGGGCAGCCGCGCCGTGGGGCGCGCGGCGGCGGGCGGCGGCGGTGAAGCCCCGCGGCCTTGGAGGCGAGGAGGCGGCGGCGGCACGGAGATGGAAGGCGAAAGATATTTTTTTATTTTGCTTGCTTATCCCCTAGAGATTACATGCCTCTTGCTTATATAGCCCGACTAGTGGGACTTGTAATCTAAGCAATCTCTATAAGGTTCCCTTATACGACTGGGATACCTTTTACAAGCAATTTCCTATTTTATTATTTCCTAATAAGGGTCTCCCTTATAGATGAGATAGCCCCTTGCACACCAAAATTACCTAAGATAATCCTAACTTGAAAGCGAAACAAACCCGAGTCGTCTGAGAGAGGGGAAGCGGGCGCGGGGCCCCCCCCCCACGCAGCTGCCCCTCCTCCTCTGGGCCGGCGGCCATTGCGTTTGGTCAATTAGTCACTCTTAGGCTGGCCCAATTCTGGTTCATGACAGAAACCAAATGTTTATTTGATGTTTTTATATTAATATAGGTCAATTAGATTTTGTAAAATATAATAGTTCTAGTAGTTGTTATTGATGGTGATGATTAGGGTAACCCAAATCAAATAGTAAAACAACTTTTTGATGGTTGTGAGAATTTATAGAGCTTATACTTTTTCATCACACGAGAATTAACATGCCGGATGATGTTCCACATTGGAACCCCTAGCTATTATTAGTAACTACAGCAAACGGTTCATGTGTGTTGCAACGGGAGAAACAATATTAATTGTTTATGCCAAATTGATGATGGTAATGGTATATATCTATTTATATTTATATTTTATTAATCTTTTTTAAAACTAAATATTATTTTATGATGACAGTGACATCTATAATATTAGTTAATACATAACAATTATATGTTGAGACTCTAATGCTACATCCTTACAATATGGCAATTATCATTTTTCGAGAAACTAAATCTATTCAATTTTTACTTATTTTTTTTAAAATATTGACATTTATGATACAAACTAAAATTCATTAGATTTATTATTAAATATATTTTTAGAATAAACTAGTTTGGAGACAAAATGTGAATAATATTCACTGTAAACTTAGTCTAACATGAGCTACTTTAACGGACATGGGTACCATAGTTGCATTATTTTGTGGACGGAGGAGTAAAATACAACCTTGACAATATTGGAGTCCTTGTATTGAATATTTTGGCTTCTGAACAATCTTAAATGCAAAAAAAAAAATCAACTATAAAGTTTTATTCTTCGTCGAGCACTACAACTTTGATATAAGAGTGAGATTTTTCTTGGTAACATGCAACAACGATATGCTAAGATGACTTTTTATCATTCAAATATATAACTTATGTCATGTGCGAGTTGGGCCAGCCATGAACGGGCTAGAAGGGCCCAAAGCTGGCGGCGGCCGGCCCACGCGGTGGGCGGGCTTGCCCGTGGAGGGAGGCGGCCCCCCCGTGCCGTCGCCATCTCCACCTTCCCCGTCTCCGTCTCTACTTAGGTCATCAAGTTAGGATTATCTTAGGACTTTTGGTGTATAAAAAAGCGATATTCCAATCATATAAGGAAGACCCTAATTAGGAAATAAATAAATATTGCTTGTAAAAGGTATTCCGATCGTATAAGGAAACCTTATAGAGATTGTTTAGATTACACCCACTAGCCGGGCTCTATAAGCAAGGGTATGTACTCTCTTTGGGGGAACAAGCAATAAAGAAATAGTTAGTGCTTATCTCTCTCTCCACCTCAACCGCGCCCACGCGCCACCACGCCGTCACTTTCATGGCAACCCCCTAGCGCCGCTAGTCTTGCACCGCCGCCCAGCCGAAAGGCCACGCCGCCTGCCGCGCCATCACCGCCGTCATCGCTGAGAGTTCGTCGGTGGCGTGTCCAACCGGCCCAATCTAACCGGTTTGTGACAATTGGTATCCGAACCGGGGCGATTCCCACCACCGATGGCTTCCGAGATGCAAAAGCGTTCACCAAGGCGCTAAAGGACCTCCTCGATGATCATCTGCGCCAAGATCGGCCGGACGCCGATGAGATCGAGACTTCGTCTTCGTTGCATGGATGCGTCTACACACGCCCGAGGATCTCTCTACTTCCTCTTTGCTCGGCGACCACGACAACCGCGAGGACAGCCCGGTGGCAACCGCCGCCCGGCGGCACGGGGCCGCCCCTAGGCGCCTTGGCCACCGCCCCTACCCGAGACACTTGTCGTCAACTCGATCCTGCGTGCTCCAGCTAGAAGAGGGTGACCGGCGTTGTCCAGACGCACCGGCCATCACCGACATCATCATCGACGACACCACAGCACCTGCTGCTTCTTCCTCTCCGCCCGACACACCGCAACCGCGCGGATTCTTCGGCGGCGACAGCGCCACCCACGCGCCACGCCCCTAGGTCACCGGACCTGCCCCTCCCGCCTCGTCACGCGCTTGGAGGTCCCAGTATGACAAAGACCGACAACCCCGACCTCCGGATTCGCAAGATGGAGCTGTTGTTCGAGCGAAGGGCGACATCGACTCGACTTCTACGCTCGGTATGTTGCCTTCCATTTGGCGGAGTCCCTCGCTCAAGATGCAGTTCAATAGGCTGTCCCGGAGGAGGCCCTTTGGTCGAGTGGGACGCGTTCACCCACTACCCGGCGCGACTTCAGACCCCCATCATCACCGACACTACGGGGGAGTTCGCGCCTCCCGCTCGGGAGGGCAAATTGGGCGACTACATCACCGCCTTTGAGAGCTATGCGATTCGTATGGATCTTGAGGGTCAGTGTCACCATGTCAGCCTCTTCGTCGGTGGCCTACGCGATACGCTTCGTACGACGCTCGAGTGGATCGAGCCCTGTTCGATGGAGGAGGCCGTCAACCTTGCTCGCCACTACGATGATGAGCCGCCGGCGCCGATGGCCGAGGGCCGTGGCGTCCCACCGCGCCGACCACTTCCACGACGCCGCCGACATCGACAATGATGTCGACGCCGCACTCTTGCCGACCGGGTGCCGGGGACGGTAGCGCTGGCTGCCGCTATGGAGGCGATCGACGACCGACGATGAACGACCTCCTCATCGAGCTGCACCTAGGTACAACGTTAAACTAGGAGCTCGGGATCATCGCCTTGGCGCCATCGAGCTTTAGGCGGCTCGCACCGACTAGAGCCTCTTCTATGGGATCGTGAGGTACTTCCACCGCTACTACATCCCCACGGCTTTAGAGCTCCCGCAGAACTTCCTCCCGGAGGGTTGGCGCACCCCGCATGGTGTTGCAGTGGGCTTCCAGGCTCTGAACCGCGGCGCATGAAGATCGAGGCATTCCCGGCGGCGTGCTTCTCCTACGAGCACGCCCCCAACGCCCGAGGCTTGAGGGCGTGATGGTCCTCCTCTTCGACAACCACGACAACGAGTTCCTCCGCGATCGACAACGTCGTCGCCGACGCGCCGACCGCCCCGCACCCCAGGTTGGGCCGCCCGACAAGACGACCAAAGACTGCTCTCACGAATGTCTACTTAAGCCTCTCATCGTCGGCCTTGGTAAAAGTTATCCTACGTAATTATTTATAAATTTGTATAGTCTGCAGCGAACGAGAGACGATGAGCACTTCACCCGGGGGTTTAAATATCGATTCCACGGGGGAGAATGGTGTGGGAATACGAGGCGTAAAACTAATCCCCGAGATAATAGAAAGGAACGGGAGTTCGGATAAAAGGTGAGAAGAATTCTATGGCTGTCTAGCTTATACTCTTGTAAGGCTTATAGATATTCTTTAATGGGGATCGTACTCAAGAGAAGGTAAGGGCGAAACTTACGGGATGTGGAATACAAAGGACTCAATGGTACTTGTCACTACCACGATCTACCACTATCCGGCAGGTAGGGAGCTATTATGTGTTATCTAGTTTAGACACCACGTCTACACTAGAATTAACAACTTCAATTCAAGAGCGACAAGAATCAAAGTACTCTAATGAGTCATAAACCAAAAGAAATATAAATAAGTGAACTTACTCAACTATAAGGTTGATCCACCAAAGAAGTCTCAAGATCAAGTGCAATGAAGCCTTTGATCCTAGAGGTACAAGCGTAGAGAGTCACCGACAGATCCGGTACTTCTCCTTACTTCTCCTCAACTCTTCTAATTATCTCTCAAGAACAGATCTAGAACTCTAATCAAGTTCTTTGATCTATCTCTCAACTTTCTACTAATCTCTCTCAACTTGATCTAGCTCTTCTAATTAGAGAGGTATGGCTCTAGCTATGATCGAAATGAGTCCGATGAATAATGATTTTCATGCCTAAGGCCGAGGTAGGACCCTCCTTATATAGTCCTGGCGGATGAATGCTGGCCCTTGGATCAAACCGACTTCAATAACGGCGTAGATGCAACCACAAGGTCGGTAGTGAACCGACATAAAAGGGAGAGGCCGACAGGTGGGACCCACCTGGCGGCCGCCAGACTTGGCCTTGGCGGGCGCCAGGCCAGGGTGGGCCCTGCCTGTCAGGTCTTTTCCTGTGTCTTCTGGTGTCTTCTAGAATGTTTTAGTTCACTTTTTGGATCGAAAGTCTTCTCTGGTAAATCTTCTTATTATATGGGGGGTTTCTCTCAATTTCCTGGCATTTTCCTGTTAAGTCCCTGAAAAGATATAAATCACCAAAACTCGTGGAACTTTATTAGTATAACACCTATTCTATGCATTCTATTCTTTTTATACCCTTATTATGTATTTAATTGACACATAAAAACATGGCTTAAGAGGTGTCAACAAGCTCCCCACACTTAGGCTTTTACTCGTCTCGATAAAAGGATGGTTAAAACAAAACAAAGAGACAAGCAAGCAAGTATAGAAAAATTATAATCACATTTTATTTTATTATGCCAAGAACTTTTAAGTGATTGAGAAACAAGACAAATAATATCGAGTACTTTATTCTTTCAATCAATTCACCGGAGCTTTTGCAATGATTTTTGAAAAGAAAACATAGCTTACTTTCGTTCTTCTGTGATACTCTCAAATCACTCAATGATGTATATATATGTAGTATTTTTGGATCCTCACACAGCATATATAAATATATATTTCTAATAAAGTCAGTATCTGGGGTTTCGAGGATTGAATAATATATAGCATATTTACTTTGCATGTATCTCAAGATATCAAAGATTGTAATCAAGGAAAAACATTATCTAAGATCAAGATGTGCATTGTGTATGCTAATTCTACTATGCTCTTTATTTTTCTCTTTTAGCATAAATATTTTTATAAACAAGATCATGGGCTATCTTTATTTTTCTTTCTTTTTTAGAGAGGTGGACTCTGCTGGCCCCAGACTTTTGTCTATTATTTCCTCTCTTATAAAGATGTGGGTTCTACTGACCCTCGGACACTTGTCCATTATTCATCTTTATTTTTAGAGATGTGGGCTCTTCTCGCCCTCGAACACTTGTTCATTTTTCATCTCTTTTTAGGGAGGTAGGCTCTTCTCGCCCATAGGACTTTTGTCCATTTTTCATCTCCCCCTTTTTATATATATATATACTATTTTTTGCATAGCCCATGCCTTGCTGTACAAAAACTATTTATTATTTATAGAGAGATCAACAACTGAGCATATAAATAAATAAAAACAGGTGTACGTGTTTCTTGATCTTAAGACAAGTTTCTCAACTTAATCACAAAATCTTGACAAAGCTCAACACAAAGCAAATAACTTATTGCTAGTTTAACATAGTATGGCTGTAATAGGATATAATATTGATCACAGAGATGAAGTAAAGCTATTAATTTTAATATTTTGAAATAAATTCTCCAGCAGAAAAAGATATCAAGAATTAAGCTCTCATCAAACTTCTATCTCAAATTTCACAACAACTTAAACAACTTGGATCTTGTAGCATCTTATTATTTTAGCAAAAACTTATTCTAATTATGTAAAAATATTATGTAAACTTATCTTTAAAACAAAACATATCAATTTATTTTATTCTTCTTCATTTATTTAGCAAAATAGTAAGAGCTTCGAAATTGACGAATGTAAATCAAAACATGAACTAAAGCGATCGGAGATCAAACCGAGGGGTGAAGAAATCTGAAGGCGAGGGGAGGAGGTGGCTGGCGGTCGCCGATGATGTCCCCTCGGCGGCCGCAGCTCTCGCTGCTCGTGGCTCGATCTTCGTCGTGTTGGATCATCGCTCATTCTTTGTTGTTTTGCTTCGCTTTTCAGGTTTGAGTTTCGTTGTTCGGTTATTCGTCTTCGTCTCCCCACACTTGTCTTTTTATTATCCTTCAAGTCTTGTAGAGTGATTGCTCCATGTGATGATGAATTTACTACCTTGAAAGGTCCTTCCCATTTACTCCAAAGTTTTCCATGTCCGAATAATTTTACTCGGAATTGAAGAGTAATACGATCTCTGGAGTGAAAGTTTTTATCTTTATCTTCTTGTCATGCCATCTCTTGGTTCTTTCTTTATAAATTTTGGCATTATGATAAGCTTTCTCTCTCCATTCCTCCAATTCGATAATTGCATTTTTCTCTGAATTCCTGAAGCATCGAGATTCATATTCCATCTCTTGATTGCCCAAAGAGCTTTAAACTCAAGTTCTACAAGCGGATGACAGTCTTTCCGTAAACAAGTTGATAAGGTGTCATTCCAATTGGTGTCTTGTACGCTGTCCTGTATGCCCATAGTGCTTCTGGAAGTCTATCCTTCCATTTAGTTCCCATTTCTTCAACTGTTTTCTGTAAAATATTCTTGATTTGCTTATTTGAAGTCTCTGCTTGACCACTTGTTTGAGGGTGGTAAGCTGTAGCAACATTGTGACGAACTCCATGCTTCAATAAATATTGTCGGAACTTTTTATCAATGAAGTGGCTTCCTCCGTCACTAATTACCATTCGAGGTACTCCAAACCTTAGGAATATAGTTTCTTCAAACATCTTGATTGAACTTCTACCATCTGCATTCTTGCATGGCAAAGCTTCTACCCATTTTGAAACATAGTCCACTGCTACTAGGATATATTCATAATTTCCAGATTTTGGGAATGGTCCCATGTAATCAATTCCCCAGACATCAAAGAGCTCAATCTGGAGATTGGTTGTTAGAGGCATAGCATCTCTTGCATTTATATTCCCGTGCCTCTGACAAGCTCCACATCTTCGGATAAAATCTTTTGTGTCTTGATACATGGTAGGCCGTAAAAAATCCCGCTTGCCAAATCTTTGCATGTGTTACGAATGCCCCATAATGACCTCCATATGGTGATGAGTGACATCTTTCAATAATTTGCAATCCTTCTTCTCGTTGACACACATCTTACGAGTAGTCCATCAGCACATACTCTGAAGAGGTATGGATCATCCCATAAGTGGTGACGACTTTCATAAATAAGCTTCTTCTTATCTGCCCTTGGTGCTACATATCCTGCAACCATAAAATTAACAAGATCTGCATACCAGGGATCGGTATGGGTTATCCGATAAAACATATCGTCCCTGAGTGAGTCATTAATAGGTAATTCATTTGGTTTCTCAAATTGCATTCTAGATAAATGATCAGCAACAGAATTCTCTACTCCTTTCTTATCTTTAATTTCTAAATCAAATTCTTGGAGTAACAAAATCCATCTTATCAAACGTGGTTTAGCATCTTTCTTGGTGAGCAAATATTTCAAAGCAAAGATGATCGGTGTAAATAATCACTTTAGCTCCTACCAAGTAAGATCTAAATTTATCTATAGCATAAACAACTCATAGCAACTCTTTTTCAGTAGTAGCATAATTAAGTTGTGGTCCAGTCAAAGTTTTACTAGCATAAGCAATAGCATGATGTTTCTTGTCTTTAGTTTGTCCTAACACTTTGCCCCACAAAGATAATCACTTGCATCACACATAATTTCAAAAGGCAAAGACCAATCGGGGTTGAATAATTGGTGCGAGAAATAAGAGCCTTTTTCAATCTTTCAAAAGCTTTAAGACAAGCATCATCAAAAACAAAGGGAACATCTTTGGCTAACAAGCTGGTAAGTGGTCTAGCAATATGTGAAAAATCTTTTATAAATCTACGATAAAAACCAGCATGGCCTAGAAAACTTCTTATCCCTTTAACATTCACAGGGGGAGGTAACTGTTCTATAACTTCTATTTTTGCTTTATCAACCTCTATTCCCTTTTCTCGAAATAAGATGACCAAGCACTATTCCTTCTCTAACCATAAAATGACATTTTTCCCAATTAAGGACTAAGTGCTTTTCCTCACATCTTTACAAAACTCTATCTAAGTTTTCTAGACAATCATCAAAAGTTTTTCCATATACGTAAAAAAATCATCCATGAAAACTTCCATAATCTCTTCAATCATTTCGAAAAATATAGACATCATACATCTTTGAAAAGACGCAGGTGCATTACATAACCCAAAAGACATTCTTCTATAAGCATAGGTTCCATATGGGCATGTAAAAGTGGTTTTGCTTTGATCACTAGGGTGGATTGGAATTTGGTGATATCCGTAATATCCATCAAGGAAACAAAAGTAAGAATGCTTCGCCAATCGTTCTAACATTTCATCAATGAAAGGCAAAGGAAAATGATCTTTCCTTGTGGCTTTATTTAATTTTCTATAATCTATGCACATTCTCCATCCTGTAACAGTTCTTTGAGGAATCAATTCATTCTTATCATTCTTAACAACCGTCATGCCTCCCTTCTTAGGCACAACTTGAATGGGGCTTACCCACTCACTATGTGGCACAGGGATAGATAATCCCAATCATGTAATAACTTAAGAACTTCCTTCTTAACTACATCTCTCATCGCATTATTCAGCCTTCTTTGGGGTTCTATAGATGGGGGTATATCTGGATCTGTAGGAATACGATGAGTGCAGAGAGCAGGACTAATTCCTTTTAAATCATCGAGTGCGTAGCCTAAAGGTCGAGCGATGTTTTTCTAAGACAGTTATCACCTGAGAGTCCGATCCGGTGTAAGTTTATCATTTATGATCACCGGGAGACTCAATCTTGATTTAGGAAAGCATAAGTGAGGCCTGGTGGTAAAGGTTTAAGTTCAATAGGAGGTCTTGGTGGATTCTCAAATTCATCTAAAGGTTCTGAAGTAGTAGGATTTTCATCTTCTTCTTCAATAAAAAAATTTCGAATCATCTTCTTGATTGGATTCCACGAAATATTCTACTCGTGGCCTCTTTAACTTCCTCCATAGGATCCAGTTACGGACAAGACTTCGGATTTAGCATGAATAGCTTGGATGATAGGTAATGAGATTTGAAGATCTTTGTCTATTTGAAAATCTAGATCTCCGTGTTGTCCTTTAAAAGTAAGCTTTTCTATTGGTTGTCCTATCGGCAGGTCAAACTCCATGATATCAAAGATATAGAAACTAAGATGTACCATGATGTTATTCACCTTGATTGGTAAGACATAAAGAATTCTTGAACTTTGAATAACTTGTCCTGAAGGTGTTAAAAGTAATTTTGTAGTGGGACTCAATGGCATATTTTTGAGAAAATCTTGAACAAAGGATAATGCCATGATGTTTATCCCCACTATAGGATTATAAAGAGCATCAAATGGATCCTTATCAATTTGGCGGTAAATAGGTACGTAAGGTGAATCCAAACGGATCACATCGGAGGAAAGCTCGATTCTTCTGTCCATTCACTACTAATGATTGAGACAAGTTCTTACAGTAGTTCCTTTCAAATGTGTTAAATCGGAAGAATCTATAGGATAAGATTGTGATGATCTATTCTTCTGAGATTTAAATCGATATTTTGAGGTATTTCCATAATCTGTAAAGAGATCATCCTCGATATCATTTAAGAAGTCGAGATTGAAGTAACCTCTCGTTCTTCTAAAGGTTCGATTAGCCGGATGTGGTAAAGGATTTGGAATAGAATTAGATTCAGCTAATCTCTCATCTTCTATTATTTCTTCTATTTGTAAAGATTTTCCCCGCAGTTGGATCATCCTCCTTGTTCTCCACTATTTTGTTTAGGATAGCAATGCATTCGGGGGGTGAAAGGTGAATAAAAGATCCATTCGCAGTAAGTATTAAGATATTTTCTTGATTTTCTATTCAGACCAATATAAAAGTGTTGAATTAGAACATGGTCCGGTATGGCGAGATTTGGTCCGGATTTGGAAAGAAGATCATATCGTTCCCAAAAGGCACTCGAGATTCATCTTGATTTTGTTTTGAGGATAGGATTAAGAGCCTAAAGTTAACTAGTTTTGACATGGGAAAGAAATCAGCACAAAATTCAGTTACACAAGTTTCCCAATTGCCGGCCATTCTTTCTCTATTTCGATTGTACCATTGGCGAGCTTTCCCTTTCAAAGAGAATGGAAAGAGCGTCCAAAGGATTGTTTTTAGGGACATGCCTTCAATATGTAGACATTTACATGTCTCCTCAAAAGTTTGGAGATGAATAAAAGGATTTTCGTTTAATTCTCCGGAGAAAGTATGGTTTTGGACCATCTCTATCAACCTAGGGGCGAAACTCATAGGATCTAGCTTGAATAGGTTCGGATGATAGCACAGGTCTACAAGCTTGCCCATTGGGTTTTAAATTTTTGTAAAGAGGGGTAGTATCCATTTAGATAATGATAAGATAAGATAGAAATAAAAAGGAAAGGAAAATCTAAACTAATGATATGATACAATATTTAGTTTAGCTCGGATAATCAAAGAAACCGTTCTCCCGAAGAACGGCGCCAAAATGCTTGTTGATAAAAGTTATCCTACAAAATTATTTATAAATTTGTATAGTCTCGCAGCGAACAGAAACGATGAGCACTTCACCCGGGGGGTTTAAATATCGAATCCACGGGGAGAATGGTGTGGGAATACCGAGGCGAGGAAACTAATCCCCGAGATAATAGAAAGGAACGGGAGTTCGGATAAAAGGTGAGAAGAATTCTATGGTCGTCTAGCTTATACCAAATGACCACCGAGGCTAAAGAGAAGATCATTATCAATCATATTCATCCAAGTCCAGCCAAGTCTAGACCTAAGCTCTAGTTCATACTAGAAGTAGATTAGCTACATAACTAGTTCTAGTTGAAGATCAAGTTCATCTTGAGTTCCCGATAGTCAAGAAGTAGCAAGGATCGTTCTTGAGACTTCTCTCTTGTATTCAATCTGTAAGTTCTCTTATATTTAGAATACAATTGTTATGGCTTTGATCTTTATAATTATTATATTCTTGTTGTTATGTGTTTATGTTTGCTATGATTATATATTTAGTTTAGTAAGATTGCTTTATATTTTATGCATGGAATTGTATAGCACTCATATAGATGATCACTATTTGGGTGATAAGCAATGTGTAAATGTGGTGTTTATACAACGTTTATCCGCAATTGCACCCTACATTCTGGGTCGTGTGGTAGATCGTGGGGGTGACAGCCCTATTGAGTCCTTTGGAGTCCACCCTCCGAATGTAGGACACGTCGAGCTTTTAATTACGAAGATGAACAAGTTTCGCCTTGCTTGTCTTTGGTAATGCTTGCCATGTATAGAAGTAATCTAATCTTGCCATGATAGCTAGATGTATTGCACTAATTGTAGTATTCATAGATGTATATTAATTAAGAGTATCTTAGGAATATTCATTCTTGTCTAATTTATAACATGCTAATTACTTGTATGATATTAGTGGCATAGGTTAATCTTAGACTTGGACAATTATCATTATATTATTTATCTTTATCTTGGACTTATCCTGTTGAGTTATGTTTGATGCTCATGGCTACTCTGCATTATAATATTGTAAAGTGAATGATCTCATAAATAAATCATAATATAAATCATTAGATAGTTCTTATCTCTCTACCTTTCCATAGACTCCTTCCCCGTGGTAAAATATAAATACGATACGGATTACTCCCTGGTGAAGTGCTACAATTGGTATTTCTATCTCGTGCGCTGCGAGATATCATGTTCAATCTTTTATCAAGGCCAATCTATAAATACCATGCCCCGCATTTCTTTGAGCGTTATTGCTAGGGTGACAGACTAGTGTATAGGTAATGCCTAGAAATGAGTGGTATACCTTGAGTTCATATCCTGGTGAGATTAATTCCACTATGGATAATGTGGCTAAGCTACATCCCACTACTAACACCGTCTAACTTCGCTTTATTGGATCATGAGGTTAATCCCATATCCAAGCTAACATGATTAGATAGATATCCCATATATATTTCTCTCGCCTTCCTAATTAGGATCGTGTTAGAAATATCAACAGCACCGTGCGACTTCGACTTGCGGGCGGCCACCTTCGACGTCCCGCTCAGCATCGACGCGGACGTCTTCAACATCGGCGTCATGCACGTAGGCAATGGCATCGACGTCATCCTCGGCATGCCCCGGCCGATGAGCCTAGGATGGGTGACATGGGACTTCGCCTCCAATGAGCTGCGGTACTACCACGATGGTCGCTAGGGCGTTCGTGCGGGCGCCTTCCGGGTGACACACAGGGCGCCAAGGCCGGCCTCCCTAGGTCGGCCACCCTCACCGCATGCGGACCTTCATGTCAAGGCTGGGCAAGCGACCCGCGACATGTCAACGCCTTGGGCGTCTACGACACATCTACCGACATCTTCGTCCGGCTCCGACGAGGCAACACTGGAGGAATCACACCTGCGACGGATCGCCCTCGACATCACCATGGGCGCCGTCGTGCTGCTGACGCCGGAGGATGGCTTCCTCATCTTCGGCGGCTGCTTCTACCTTCCAACTTCCTCGCCACTCTGCCGGACCTGTTGGGCGCTCTGCTTCAAGGAGGAGTTCGCGGACGAACTTCCTCGCCTTGGGCGCCTATACGGTGCTACCGACAACCGCCGCACCAACAGCCATCCTCCTCGGCGGTGTGTGGCCAAGGCGCCACCATGTGGGACCTGCTCGCGTTGTCTTCCTCGATGGTATGGATCGCCTGTTCCTCACCATCGACAACGTCTGCATCAACTACAACGCAGAACAGGGAACGCATCAGCTATCTCCATCCATGTTTGACATCGACTCCTTCATGTGCGGTATGATGCTGAACCTAGCTGCCTCACCTCCGACTCGGCGATGCAACACCATCCGGCGCCTCATTCCGCTCTTTGCCACCCTGCCGGCCAACAACCGCTTCTTGTTCCTAGAGAGCCCTCCGCGAGACATGATACATCAACATCTCGAGGCTGGAGTTCCAAGGGAGCTCTTGCTTGCAGCATGCCGCTAGACTGCGACACAGCCAGGACGCGCCCGCCACCAGTACATCTACCACAACTACATCGGCAACCTCCACTACCTCCTGGAGTTCGCATAACTACGCACTCGAGAGAATATCATCCCGAGGAACCCGGTACATGGTAAATTGGTTCTGCAGGTGGAGTTTATTATGCCGGGCACTCCAGGATGTTCCGCGAGGTGTCACAGAGTGGACCTTCATCCAGCGAGGACGCGCCGGTCAGAAGAAGGAGGGGATGTCACATGCCGGGGAAATAGGGCCCGGGATGGCAGGCCCGCACCCAGATTGCAATTATCATTTTTCGAGAAACTAAATCTATTCAATTTGGACTGATACAAACTAAAATTCATTAGATTTATTATGAAATATATTTTTAGAATAAACTAGTTTGTTGACAAAATGTGAATAATATTCACTGTAAACTTAGTCTAACATGAGCTACTTTAACGGACATGGGTACCATAGTTGCATTATTTTATGGACGGAGGAGTAAAATACAACCTTGACAATGTTGCAAATCATAGAAATATTCAGATGTTACTATATTTAAATATCGAAAGGAGTTCTTCAGATATGGAAAGGAGTTCTTGTATTGAATATTTTGGCTTCTAAATAATCTTAAATGGAAAAAAATCAATTATAAAGTTTTTATTCTTCGTCGAGCACTACAACTTTGATATAAGAGAGAGATTTTTCTTGGTAACATGCAACAACGATGTGCTAAGATGACTGTTTATCATTCAAATATATAACTTATAAATTAGAAATCGCATTGTAAAAGCATGATTGACTATTGTATCATGTTATGATCGATTGCAGTAGCGTTTGCATATCAACGTTAACGTTGGAGTGAAGAAAATGTAAACATGCGCACCTTTTGTTCTTCAGAAAATTCGATATGTCGTCGATGAGATGTTTCTCGGTCTTCGCTGCTTTGGTGCCAGCAAGTGGTACTATAGTACTATCAGCTAGGCTTGTACTTGCTGATAAATTCTTGCAAGAACCTCGGTCATGTTATGACTTGAAATGACTGAAACGAAAGCCCGGACCTCGAACTTATCTTTAATCTCTTCATATACGAGGCGAGCAAGGGTTGTTTTGCCCATCCGGGCAGCTCCAAGGATGGATGCCATTTCGAGGTGCGGTGTGTTCTCCTCTTCTCCGACCAGGTGTTTGATGAGCCTATCCCACTCCCATCCCGCCCCCGGGAGTTCAGAGATTTCCTTGTGGACATAGACTCGAGCGGGCGGCTCGGTAGGACCAGAATCTACGACGATGGTTTTCGTTGTTGAAAATAACCTCGAGAAGATGGTGGCTTGGTCAGTCTCCATCTTCCACTTTTGCGGCACTGCTCCCACACGTCCTCGGCTCTTCTCTTGAGATCCTTGAAAGGACGACTCGGCTGGATCTTTGCCTGGATGAATCGCGAAGGCAGTTTTTTTACACCTAGGTGCACATGCACCCACACTGTGGTCCACAGGATACATATTGTGATCCGTGCTAGCACACTTCTCAGAACAGTGTGCATTGAGAAGTGTGCTTGCACGGATCACAATGCGTATCCAGTGGTCCAGAGCATGGGTGCATGTGCACCTAGGTGTAAAAATAACTTTCTCGATGAATCGCCTGCCGTCGTTGCTTTTCTTCAAACTGAGGATGAAATCGTCGATGGCGTCATTCATGTCGTCGGCGAGACGCCACGCTTCCATCCTCAGCTTCTTGCCTTCCGCATCAACATCCACCCTCTCCCATATCTCCCAAAGGATTGAGTGGACGGACTTGAGCTTGAATCTGATGCGCTTGATGTCCTTACGTGTACCTCGCCGAAGCTTGTACTCGCCGTGCCACCGCTGCAGCAAAGTGCTCAGCTTTGCTACGACGGGCCCCAGAGCACCCGTGGCTGCGGTCATAACCACAGGAGCCTCCTCCTCCATGATGCCTCCAGGCGATCGGCGAAGAACAGATCCCGGCCGCCGGCACAGTGCGGGCAGCCGAGTTTGTGAGTTGAATTGTGTTTGGGTGGGTGGATCGTGGAGGTGGGATTTCCAAATGAACACTTCGGGCCGGTGATGCCGGGTCGCCGTCTCGTTTTCTGCAATATATGCTATACCACTAGGGTACAGTACTAGCTAGTACTACGCTACAATACAGTGTTGAGGTGTTAACGTTGTTATTTTTTTATTATTTTGTATTCCATGTATCTTTCTTCTCGTGAAACAGAGCCAAGTTGTTGCTTTGATTCCTATGTACTGTAGTCTGTAGTTACGATTTCTTTTTGGCGGGCAAGATTTTACTAATACTTTTTCTTTTGAAACACGCACTTGCATTTTCTTTTGGAGTCTTTACCTTTCTTTTGAACTACTAGGTTTAGCTAGCGTAATAATTAATTATATAATATATCTCGATTTCTGCTAATAAATACTCCTCACCCCAGGCTGCTGCTGCCCGCCCTTGATAGTGCAAGAGCAATGCAGGCAGGTGCCCCTAGCTTTGCTCTGATCCAATCCAACTGGCACGGGAGCCCTTGGATTCCTTGCAATATGACTTCTTGGATCTGGATTCTAGAGCCTGGCGAAATTTGTTTGAGTACTTCACGGATCTAGAGAGCGTTTGCTTTATTGGGTTCATTAATTTTTTTTTTCGTTTCAAAGCCGGGATAATTTTGACATGTAGCAAAGGGACACCAGCGCCCATGGTAGATGTCTGCAGCTTATGGTCATTTTTTTTTAGATAATAGAACCAAATGTCCCAGCTTCAGTTTCTCACAAAAGATAACCATTAGACCAAGCTTATTACAAACTAACTCCAAACGATTACTCAAAAAAAAAAAAAAAAAAAAAAAAAAAAAAACTAACTCCAAACGAAACTCACATAGGTGCAAACTAGTTACCAAGGCAATAACCAAGTTTCAACCATTTGAAGCAAAAATAAACATGGCTTTTGACTCTAAATTTCTACATGCATCTTGGATAAGCACCTTGTATTCATCTAGCCACTACAATGGAGCCTAAAACCAGATCCAGTATGTCACCCTGACAAGTACCTGCAAAAAAAAAAAAAAAAAAATGGTTACAACAAATCATTCCTTGTGAGCCAAATAACCCAATAAAGGCCGCTGCAGCTGCCAATAATAAGCGACTATTTTTTTGTTGACCCAATTTAGACTAACCTCCAAACACATATGGCTATGTTCTTTGGCAGCCCCAAAACAAAATCCCAGTGAACCATAATACGCCGTAGAGCCTTAGTGACAAAACACTCAGAGAATAAATGATTTATGGTTTCTTGGCTACTACAAAAGCTGCAAACGTTAGTACAATTCCAATTTCTTTTGGCCAGATTATCATTTGTGAGTATAAATCCCTTTTATAGGAACCACAAGAAAATCATATTTTTTAAAGGGGAGTTTCATTCGGTAAATCTCTTGTATAACCTTAACCTCATTGTTGACAAGTTGATTGTACATTGACCGAACTGAAAAGGAACCAATTTATGGAGCTACAAATACAGGTTGATATGTAAAAGACAAGCAACTAGATCATACCATTGTGAGAGTTTATTCCCCATTTAAGTTCTTCTAATGGAAGCATTTAGGGGAGTAGACTGCAACAACTCGACAACCGTGGTATGCTTTCTACGTACAATATTATAAAGATCTAGGTATTGAGTTTTCAAAGTTTGCGGTTGCCTAACCAAATATCCTCCGAGAAACTGATATGGGTACCGATGTTTAATTGAAAGCAACCCAATATAATCTAAGGAATTGATTCTTGACACCCATATAAGACTACCCAAAAAATGGGGTTGCCGGCCTACTGGGGTGCTCAGGATCGCATAATTAATTTGTGTTGTTCATCTCCTGTGCGCGATCCATGCAATTCCAACAACCCGAATACTGTTCTAGTCCACGTCTTAATCTGTCGTGGGCTCTGCAAAGAAATATCTTCCCCATCTCTTCGGAAATATAGGTACCATTGGTTGATAACTGAGGCATCTTTACATCTTTCTGCTTTGTTGGTGTCTGAGGCCGTGCTCATGAGCAATGTTGATACTTTCTTCCCATCTATTTCTACCTGGTAGACTATCCGCACTCATGTTTCTCTATTTACTTCCTCTATACGTCCTCGTCATCAAGATTTCCTCTTTTACAGTACTTTCTTCCGCATTCATCTCTCCTTTATATCTCTACTCTATACCAACTATCATCAGTGGGGCCCACTTATAATGTTATCTAAATATATCCATGTGACATCTAGTTCTAAAGAATTTATTGAAATGAATTTAATGGTGTAATCGAAATTTAATTTTATATTTTGGTTTATGAGTTATATAACACTTTTTAGTTCTACACTCATGGGGCCCGCCACTGCATGCTCTCTCTCCACACGCATGCAAGCACCAGAGTGGGCAAGTACTACGCCATTACGTTACAGAGCAAAGCAGGCGCCATACTTCCCGTGGACAGAAGCATAGCGCGGAGCATCGCGTACCCCGCTGCAGCTCGTGCAGTACGCTATCATGCACAGCGTGGCCTTTTACAGAATGCCGCTGCAGGTAGTCTTAGACGGTACCTGAGGCAATGGTCTGTTGGGTGGCCCTGTTTTTCTTGGATTGCTCCTTTCACAGCTCTCTACTATGTTCGTAACTGATAAAAATGATCATGAACAGTATGCATACTCTGTTTTAATTTCTCAGGTTTTGTTCTTATCCATCTCTTATTGCGCCTTCTGTACATCGGATTTCTAGCTCAATACCAACACCTTCCACATTCCAATACCTGAAATCATGGAAATATGAGCGCAAGCTTCATTACATAGCTGACATAAGGTGCCCTGACATTAGAAGTAGAGAATTTTTACTGTGCTTGGAGGAACCACTGGTTCCTCCCGTTAATCTATTTTTAGCTGGTTCCTCTCTCTTAATTATAATTAAGGGTAGTTTAGTTTTTGCTAAGAAGAGAACCTTCTCAACTTCTGTCAATTCTCTGAATCCACAGTTCAGCCGCCACGCATGACGTAAGTCACGGCGCCCATGGCCGCCCTTCTCTCCAATCGCCGCCCTCCCCCATCGCAGATTCGCAGGCCTTCCCATCGCCTACGTCGTCGTCTCCCAGGCGGTCAGCAACAACAATCCCTGGACAACGGCACCGTATGCGGCGGCCTCGTCGGGGTTGACTCCCCTGCTGGGCACAGTCGCCGGAGATGTTCCGACCGTGCTTGCTCTTGATGAAGTAGTCCATGACACGCTGGTCGAAGTCCTCACCTCCGAGGTGGGTGGGTGTGGCCGTTGGTGGAGAGTGCATGGAAGACGCCATCGTTGTCGATGGCCAGGATGCTGACGTCGAACGTGTCGCCCGCCACCGAGGTCGAACACGAGCACCTTCTTCTCCGAGTTCTTGTCGTTGATGCCATAGGCGATGTCCGCCGCGGTGGGCTCGTTAATTATGTGGTGCACGTCGGGCCCGGCGATGGCGCCCGTCGGCAGTACGCCGGGGGCGGTGGCGCGTGTCGTGACCTTCTCGCAGAGGTAGGCCTCGACCGGCTGCTTCATCTTGGTGAGCACCATGGCGCTGACCGCCTCACCGGTGGGAAAGCACAAGGTAGCCACAAGAGCACGCAAAACGAATACAACAAAAGCACACGCCGCAGCGCGAGCGGCGGCAGCCGGCTGACCGGCCAGCTTCGGCGCAGCGAGCACAAGCTGACGGCGGCGCGCGAGGCGCCGCGCAGTGACGGCGGTCTGATCCGAGCGCGGTGGGGCGCGGCGAGAGCTCGGCGGCGCTGGCGCTGCGTGTGCACAGAGGCACGACAGCGGTCAATCACGCGACGGCGACCTGCGGCAGCGGGGCCACTAGGAATCACAGAAGATAGGGTTCATTAGACATACTTCAATATTAATTATAATTCAGTTCGGTGCCACCTAATTAAATGGTTCTTACCTGTCACTTGGTTCCTCCTATCCGGTTCCTCTAACTTTTTAACCATTAGATCGGACCAAATGGAGAGCTCATGGTAAAAACTCTCTTAGAAGTAGATCAAAGGACAGTATACATGCAAATTTGAAATCTGGAAGCAATATATCATACAAAATATTATCCCGCTCAGAGAAATGTTTATACATACATCATTTGCCGTCCACACATTACAACCAACATGTTTTTGTCAGAACTTTTCAATGCTTTGCTTCCCAATCATACATTCTGTTGGCACCCAAAATGGCTTGGTTTAAGACATGGTAAAATCCCAGACCTGCTAAATCTAGCTTGGTCCAAGGCATAGTAAAATTCTAGACTTAGTTATATTTAGGAGGTTGAAGGCGCGGTAAATTTCCAGACTTAGTGACGGACAACGGCTCCCGCGCGTCGGTCAAAGATCCGGTCGAGCGTCCGGTCAAAAGGCGCATTACAGGCTTCTCGAAAGTGACCGGGACGCTAGCATCGGCGCGTCGGTCCAAAGATCTGGTCGAAGGTCGGTCAAACACGACGCGTTTTGCACGATTTCAAACCTCTCGAAGTGACCGGACGCCCGGCATCGGCTCGTCCGTCCAGCGTCCGATCGGCGACGTGACGAGCCGCGTCCCGTACATGATCCGAACCGATTTTTTCTAAAACGCGTGTTTTAGTCAGTTTTGGAGATCGGAAACGTCAAGGACAATTTTCTAAAAGGATAAGACCACCCTCCTCTATATAATAAAGAGGTTCATGGCCGATCTGATCCCATCTACATCCAATCATCAAAACACATCTACCAAACCCTAATCTTCTCTCTTCTTCTTCGTTGCCGCTGCCATGAATAGGTGATCGACGACGACAACACCCTAGGGGCGGTCGGGCGGCTAGGGCAGCCTATTGCCGGCGCCGTCCTCACGGGATCCGTCCCGGGCGTGTGGAGTTTTGGGTTTCAATAGACTTCCCGGCGTGTCTTGCGTACTGCGCTCCCGACGAGCTCCTCCGGCGATGTGTCTTGCGTATCGTGCTCATCATCAGAGGTACGAGGTCTATGTGTGGACAAACCCTAGGCGCTCGCCGATCCTGTAATTTGGCTTGCCCTACGTAGAAGCGATCTAGCTTTTTATTTGGTGTGTTATCGATTTTATCGTCAACACATTCTTTCCACTTAGTTCTGTTTGTGGCAATTTTATTTTGCTCTTTACAAATGATTTGATGTTCCTCGACTTTTATCAAACATAAAAACCAGAGCCATCCTGATATGTCCTCAAACAGTAAAGTTATTTTGGTTTGGCGGTGCGTGTCACATTCTGGAAACACCGATTCCTGGCGCTCGGTGGAGGTCGGATGTGCGGTAGTGAGTTGCGCGGCGGCTATAAGGTCATCCCATTCAGCTCGTGTAGTTTTCCTGTGTCACTCTATCACAGATGTCCATGAATAAAAGGAACTACGCTTTTGTCCTCGCGTTGGCGTCCCATTGCAGCTGTAAATAATGTTACTTCAATGCTTTGTGCAGTTTCACTCCGAATTTGCAACCTCGATTGCGCGCGGAGGGGCGCGCCCGCCACTAGTTATTGTTCTACGAGAACATGCAACTCGCTACGCTAACACACGCATGTGGTCGACACGACTCGACAGTCGAGGTCGACGTGCATGCATGATACTAGGATTCTTTCGTCTTGTGATTTTGAAGGGCAAGGACGTTGACCACGACCTCGTCCGACGTTTCAGGCTGGTAATTAGATTCTGACACTCCACGTGAGACCACGTGACATCGTGTCCTAGGGGTGATGACCGATGAAATTGTGAGGATGACCAATTTCAACTAATTTTACATCTTAAATGTTACTCCCTCCGGTCGACTTTGTTAGAGCAAGTTTAATAGTTTCGTAAGCTACTCGCCAACTGCCGGCGACAACGCCGACCGGGCCCGCTACTATTTATGGCATAGGCGCATGCGGAGCCAATTGCAGCACGCGCATGGCTTAGTCGCCGTCCGCAGCGGGCGCGTCGTGAGACGCTCATTTTCTTCTCTTTCTTCACTTCTCTCTCCTCCACGTAGACATGAGCTGGCTAGTCGCTCATCATAATACTTGCTCTTAGGCGTTCTCACGTTTTGGAGTTTGGCAGCAATTAGGCGTGGCAGCAAGTACGAGGTCTCTCTGTGTTGCATGTATTGAGCTTATTAGAGCAGGTACAATAATGGGCTTATAGCCAAGCTAGTCAGCATTTTTGCTGAGGTGGAGGAGAGAAGAGAGGAGAGAGATGAGAGCTTGGCTACTAGTTAAGCACCAAGCTGGGCACGGATGCATAGGTAACAGTGGGTTCCAACAGAGATGTATGTGAGGAGAAGGAGGAAAGAGAATGAAACCATTTAGTATAAAAAAATATTTGGAGCCAAGTAGGACACTAACCATTGTATAGCTTGGCTTTTATAACTTGGCTTATAGTCAAGTAGTTGGCTCTATTATTATTCTTGCTCTTAGGCGTGGCAGCTATATTGGCTAATCACAGCTTGCATGCATTTAATGATCATACGTTTTTCTGTGTTGCATGTATTGAACCAAGAGCTGGCATGCGTGGTTACTACTCTCCTTGGTATCTGAGATTTTGTTGATACGCCTAACAAAACCGACCGGAGGGAGTAGTACTGTATCAATCGGTTGCGCTCGGTGGAGGTCGGATGTGCGGTAGTGAGTATATTATTGTAAAACTTTGGTCAAAAATAGTTCAAATTGGTTGACTCCTCGAGAAATGAGAAGTATATTTTTTTATATCAGGGTGTACACCTCACGCTTTTAGAGACGTTGTATATGTACGTACATGCATGCATGGAGGACTAAAAAGATCCGGCTCTAGTAACGACGTTTCGCTTGCGTGGAGGACATGTGAGTGCCGAGAATCCGGCTGACCCTGTGCATGAAGTTACAATTGGAATCCTCGTATTTCGTGTGGCCACATCCTAAAACCGTGTGCTGCCAGCGCTGACCAGTCAGCCACTCAGCTATCCGCGCGTCCACCGTATTCCGTGTGGCCACATCCTAAAACGCTCTCCGTTCATGGCAAGCAGGGCCGGCGAGCCCGCCTCCACACCGTCAGCCTCTCCGCCTCGCGTCCCCTAGCACCCTTGAACCAGTCAGTCTTTACTTTGGATATGATGATCTTCTAGCCTCCTTAGCTTGCTTCCGTTCGTCTGCTCCGCTGACGCCAATGGACGGTATGCAGCCGCCCTAACCAGTGCCTGCTCAAGGTCCACGTTCGTACTCGTGTAGGTGCCTCTGCTCAGCCCTATCGATCGGTTGCCTATCTACTGTTCTTCTTGTTCCGTTTTGTTATATACAGGTAGCTAGCCCTTCTGCTTATCGTTTCCTTGCCGTGGCATGCAGTTGATGTTCCCGTCCAGTGGTGATTGTTGCAAAAGACCAGGAGAGGACAAGGTCATATTTCTCTCTCTCTATATAACTCGGTTTTCCTCATCCAGTTATTTAGCACCATGCATGGCTCATATAGAATGTGTGAAATTCATGCGTGGTGAAGCCAGCAGTAGCAGCTGTTTCTACAGTGATTACCTGAGAGGACTCCCCAACCATAGCGCTTTTTTTTTTTTTTTTTTTTTTTTTTTTTTTTTTTTTTTTGAGCGTACCATTGGCACGTATTGCATTAAGAGAAGTGAGAATGTTTAAATTACATCCTAATTGGATTCCTTAGCGAGCTGCCCGGAAGCCCATTAGCCGCGGCACACATACAAAAGACACCGGCTAGATCGGTGGCGCTTAGAGTGTTGTACTAAGAAGGACACTAATTGAGCGACGAAGAGCAAGAGCCAGACCAAGACAGCTAGCTAGCAAAACGTCTTGGCGAGGACACGCTTTGCCTGCCTCTCCGGATTTTGATCGCGGAATGGCGCTTTGGCGGCTAGATGGTGACTGCGAAGTGGGGTCTCGCCGTTGTGGGTCCTGCTAACCCGGGGCCTCAGCGCAGTCTTGATCTCCAGCGGCAGCTTGCACGGTGCTGCCGCATCCCACCATCCGCCCGCTGCGCTCGACGGCAGGGATGGTCGACCGAGGGGAGCCTGCTGCTCCGGCGTCAGCATCCATCTCGTGCATCTCACCATAATCGGCACCAACGTCGGCAGCAGCCGACAACACGGAGAGAAAGGATGGGACCTCACTTGCAAGCTTCGCCTGCCACAAGATCGGCCTACCAAGCTTCACGCCCGGCGGCGTGGGCAGCTCGAGGCCCCCGGTGGCCGAGCTGAGCGATGCGGCACCAGGAGGACGAGTTGGGAAACCAAGCTCAATGACAGCCATATCTGCCCACCAATCCTCCGAGGCCGGCGACACCACCTTAGCCACCTTGGGCGCCTCACGTCGATGAGCATGGGATCAAATCCCGAATCGGGCTCTCCAGGCCGCGGAACACTACAAGGTCAGGCGAGCAGCACCTGTGATGCAATGCAGAAGCTGCGATGCAGCTTGAGCGGTTGACGGAGGCGGCGATCGCTAGGCACAAGGAGGCGGCATAGTGGGAGAGTCCAACGGCCCCTCGAAACAAGCCGAGGCCCGGCCACGTCCTGAAGCGTCCACGGCCCCTCGGTGGCGTCCTGCGAGGCCACCTCCTAGGTCAGAGGGCCGCAAGGCGCACGCCCAAGCTTGCATGCCTGTGCCCTGTGTCCGCCTCATTGCACCGAAGGCAGCGTGATGGCGAGCCACATTGAGCGGTGACGACCATAGCGCATTAAAAATCCTGGCTTTACTACCAGCCGAACAGATTTGGCAGATGGCAAAATAGCGTCCAAATGCATTCTTATAGTTAGAAAATTCTACTATATACTCCTATATTCGTAGGTGAGAGGGCCCACTTTGATTGGAGGTCTCCGAGGCAGCAATGTTAACCCCATAATGCCTCGAAAAATCTAAGTGTGGCCAACACTACTACAATACGTCTCTTTAGGGGCGGCCATCTAAGTGTGGCCAACACTACTACAATACGTCTCTTTAGGGGCGGCCGGCGACGCTTTGTAAGAGCAGTTTAGCCAGCCGGCCGCCCCTAACTCTTCATTGCTAAAGTGGTTCTTCTATAGGGGCGGTTGGTGATGCAACCGCTCCTACAGATTTAAAGCCCCTACTCTTTTGTGAATTCTAGATTTCATGTTTTTCAAAATTCAAAAAAAATAGCAAAATATTTTTTATTTAACCGGGCAAGGCCTCCCCGGTCAGTCATCCACCGTTAAAATTCAAAAAAAAAAAAAAAAAAAAAAAAAAGTCGCAAGTCGTGCATTTTTTTCGTAAAAATTGTGCACTACACAGCCGCAGGGTTCAAACCCGCGACCTCACGCTCGTGAGCGAAGAGTCCCCACCACCATCCTACACATGTGTATGTGTCCATACTCCATTCCGGATCCCCACATATTATACAAATTTGAGTGAAAATTGACTATTCGAGGCCTTAAACGGATTCAAATCAAAAAGTGTTCAACTACAAAGTTTCATAACTTTTCAAGATCTACAATTTTCATTTAGGGTGCTTCTTCATCCGAGATCATTTACGAAATTTGAATTTCAAATTTGAGACATTTGAACGTAGCTTTTTATGACTAGATGATTTCAAATTAAAAAGTGGTCAACTACAAAGTTTCATAACTTTTGAGATCTACAATTCTTCTTTAGAAAGTTTTTCCATCCGAGCAAGTTTGAAAATTCAAATTTTTGAAATTTAGACATTCAAACCTCATATTTTGAGGCATCAAATTAAATTAAATGGAAAGTTGTTAACAACAAAGATTTATAACTTTTCGAGATCTACATCTTCTATTTAGGTCATTTTTTTCCCATCTAGATCATTTTAAAAAATAATCTTTAGTGTCTTATTTTCAAAATTCGGCAACCTGTCATGAACCAAAGGAGAATAGCCGGAAAAGAGCCCAACAAGGGAAGCCCAAGCGCCGACCGGGGCCTAAGGCACGGCGCGCAAGACCTCCCGGCCGGCGCCGCGCCGTCCGCCGTGAGCACGCCACGTCGGTTGCTTTGCAATTAAGTAAGGAATATTTAAGAAATAAAGATAGGAATAAAATAGGAATAAATAGATTGCTTGTAAAAGAGGAATTCCAATCTATAAGGAAACCTCTAGATCTTTCTTAGCATACAAGTCTCCCTCGGACTATAAATACAAGGGGTATGTAGGCGCTTGAATCTTAAGCGAGAAAAATTAAAGGGGTAGCTCCCCAAACAGCTCTTATCTCTCCAGCTCTCCCTCTCCTCTCGCACACGCCGCCGCACGCCCACGCCGCCCGCGCCGCCGCCACGCGCCGCCGCCATCCGGCACGGCCCACGCCGCCGCCACCGCCTCCACCTCCTTCTTCCCGTCTACGATGGCCATCCACGTGTCGGCCCGCCCAATCTAGTCGGGTTCGACCGGTATCCGGAGACCAGACGATTCCCACCCACCGACGGCTTCCGACCACCACCAACACCAAGATCCGATGGATGTACCACAAGATCGCCGAGCTCCGGATAGGGATTTGTGAGTTTGCTGATTTCGTGAAGGAAATCCAGGCCAACTTCACCGCCCCTAGAGAGAGTTCGATGAACAGCCCGCCCGAGGACGTCCAACGATGACACGGCCCCACGCGGCCTAACGACGCCACCGCTGCCATGGCGCTCCCAACATCAACAACGCTCCCACGGGCATCGACGACGCCCTCATCGACATCCATGATGACCGGGTGGCACGACAAAGAAGAACAACACGCAGACGCGGCCTTGCCGCTCGACGTGCGCCGCCTCGACGTCATCTCTCGCCATCGAGACGCCCCTTCCATGGGCGCCACCGACGGGCGACGTCGCTCCACAGCGCTGCCTACGTCACTCCCTCCAAGATCGGTGATGCTACAAGTAACAATTACGCCTACACCAAGGACGCACCCGCCGTCGCGGCAGCCGATTTAGATCGGTCGAGGAGGCTACCACCGACGTCCACCAGCTGTTCGACGAAAAGCCTATCCAACTAGGCCAACGTCTTGTGGCTACTACGATGGCAATAAGTTCCCGGTCACTAGCAACATCATCTTTGACATTGGGAAAATCTGAGTGCCAACAAGGACGACTCAACGACGTCGCCTCGACGCCGACGCCGACGCCGCCAATCTCAACTCCAACGTCCAAGACATCCCGGACAACAACGGCGACATGAACAACAACAACAACACCTTTGCCAACCAGGACGTCTGCAACACTGGTACCGTCGATGACATCGCCAACAACATCAATGACGACAACGCTACCATGGGCACCATGAACGGCAACGGCGTCCTTAAGGACGCCAACGACGATCCCCCTGACGTTGACTACGTCTCCACCATGCCTACCATAGACAACAACTACAAGGGCATCAATCACGATGACAACCTCGCGGCCAACCTCGAATACTTGCGGCCACGACGTCCCCCACATGGGCACCACGGCGATGAGAACACCGACGCCCCCCGGGCGCCACCAAGGAGAGGATCGTTCACTCGCCGATCTTCGACAATGATCTACTACACCTGGACATGCGGCCGACATCGACAATGGTGGAGAACACCATCAATCAAGTTGCACCTCAACTCGCTACTTCAACGGATCCCAAGCTATTTGGCCTCGCAAGAACCATAAAGTTCTAGATGGGCGCACCGACTTGGCAACGCTAGAGTGGAATGGCGTCCAGCCCCCGACAACCAGGTCATTCGCGTGCCATCCATTCGATTACAAGGTCAAGATCTCCATCTTCGCCCAAAGACATCAACTACGACACCGGTCAAGAGCGACGCCGTAAATACGCTGTCTACCACAAAAAAGGGGAGAAATGTCATGAACCAAAGGAGCATAGCCGAAAAAGGGCCCAACAAGGGGAAGCCCAAGCGCCGACCAGGGGCCTAAGGCTGGCAAGGCTTGTACAAGACCTCTCCGGCGCGCGCCGGGCCGGGTCCGCCGTGAGCACGCCACGTCGGTTGCTTCAAATTAAGTAAGGAATATTTAAGGAATAAAGATAGGAATAAAATAGGGAATAAATAGATTGCTTGTAAAAGAGGAATTCCAATCTATAAGGAAACCTCTAGATCTTTCTTAGCATGCAAGTCTCCCTCGGACTATAAATACAAGGGGTATGTAGGCGTTGAATCTTAAGCGAGAAAAATTAAAGGGGTAGCTCCCCAAACAGCTCTTATCTCTCCAGCTCTCCCTCTCTCTCCCCGCGTGCCGCCGCCATACCTGCCGCCACCACCCACGCCGCCGCGCGTGCCTGCGCCATCGCCATCGCCGCCCCACGCCGCCACCCGCCACCGCCTCCACCTCCTTCTTCCCCGTCTCACGATGGCCATCCACGTGTCGGTTCGGCCCAATCTAGTCGGGTTCCGATACCGGTATCCGGAGACCAGGGCGATTCCCACCACCGGCGGCTTCCTCCGACACCACCAACGCCAAGATCCGATGGATGACCACAAGATCGCCCGAGCTCCGGATGGAGATTTGCGAGTTTGCTTGATTTCGTGAAGGAAATCCAGGCCAACTTCACCGCCCTCCTAGAGAAGTTCGATGAACAGCCTGCCCCGAGGGCGTCCAATGACGACATACGCCACGGCGCCGCCAACGACGCCACCGCTGCCATGGCCGCTTCCAACATCAACGCTCCCACGGGCATCGACGGCGTCCTCATCGACATCCACGATGACCGGGTGGCCCGACAAGAGCAACACCGCCGGCACGCGGCTTCTTTGTCCGGCGTCCGACGCCTCACGACGTCATCTCGCCATCGACGACGCCCCTTCCATGGGCGCCACCGACGGCGACGCCGCCCCACAGCGCCGCCCTACGCTACTCCCTCAAGATCGGTGATGCTACAAGTAACAATTATGCCTACACCAAGGACGCACCAGCCGTCGCGACCGGTTTAGATCGGTCGAGGCTACCACCGACGTCCACCACCGCTCGGACGAAAAGCCTATCCAACTAGGCCAACGTCTTGTGGCTACTACAATGGCGCAGATAAGTTCCCCAGTCACTAGCAACATCATTTTTGACATTGGGAAAATCTAGAGTGCCAACAACAACGACTCAAAGACGTCGCCCGACGTCGACGCCGACGTCGCCAATCTCAACTCCGACGTCCAAGACATCCTGGACAACAACGGCGACATGAACAACAACAACACCACCTTTGCCAACCAGGACGTCTGCAACACTGGTACCGTCGATGACATCGCCAACAACATCAATGACGACAAACGCTACCATGGGCGCCATGAGCGGCAACGACGTCCCTTAAGGGCGCCAACGACGATCCCCCGGCGTTGACTACGTCTCCACCATGCCTACCATAGACAACAACTACAAGGGCATCAATCATGACGACAACCTCGCGGCCAACCTCAACATCGGGCGTCCCACGACGTCCCCCACATGGGCACCACGGCCGATGAGAACATCGACGCCCCCCAGCGCCACCAAGGAGACGATCGTTCACTCGCCGATCTTCGACAATGATCTACTACACCTGCTGGACATGCGGCCGACATCGACAATGGTGGAGAACACCATCAATCAAGTTGCACCTCAACTCGCTACTTCAACGGATCCCAAGCTATTTGGCCTCGCAAGAACCATAAAGTTCTAGATGGGCGCACCGGCTTGGGCAACGCTAGAGTGGAATGGCGTCCCAGCCCTCGACAACCGTGTCATTCGCGTGCCATCCATTCGGTTACAAGGTCGGATCTCCATCTTCGCCCGGCACGTCAACTACGACATCAAGTCAACGACAAGTCTGGACGCTTGTCGAAAAGGGGGAGAAATGTCATGAACCAAAGGAGCATAGCCGAAAAGGGCCCAACAAGGGGAAGCCTAAGCGCCGACCGGGGCCTAAGGTTGGCGCCAAGACACCTCTGGCCGGGCGCCGCGTCCGTCCGCCGTGAGCACGCTGTTGACACCTCTTAAGCCATGTTTTTATGTGTCAATTAAATACATAATAAGGGTATAAAAAGAATAGAATGCATAGAATAGGTGTTATACTAATAAAGTTCCACGAGTTTTGGTGATTTATATCTTTTCGGGGACTTAACAGAAAATGCCGAAAAATTGAGAGAAACCCCCATATAATAAGAAGATTTACCGAGAAGACTTTCGATCCAAAAAGTGAACTAAAACATTCTAGAAGACACCGTAAGACACAGAAAAGACCCCGACAGTGGGGCCCACCCCGGCCCGGGCGCCCGCCAAGGCCAAAGTAATGGCGGCGCCCGGTGGGTCCCACCTGTCGGCCTCTCCCTTTATGTCGGTTCACTACCGACCTTGTGGTTGCATCTACGCCGTTATTGAAGTCGGTTTGATCTAAGGGCCAGCATTCATCCGCCAGGACTATATAAGGAGGGTCCTACCTCGGCCTTAGGCATGAAAATCATTATTCATCGACTCGACTTCGATCATAGCTAGAGCCATACCTCTCTAATTAGAAGAGCTAGATCAAGTTGAGAGAGATTAGTAGAAAGTTGAGAGATAGATCAAAAGAACTTGATTAGAGTTCTAGATCTGTTCTTGAGAGATAATTAGAAGAGTTGAGGAGAAGTAAGGAGAAGTACCGGATCCGTGGGTGACTCTCTACGCTTTGTACCTCCGGGATCAAAGGCTTCATTGCACTTGATCTTGAGACTTCTTTGATGGATCAACCTTATAGTTGAGTAAGTTCACTTATTTATATTTCTTTTGGTTTATGACTCATTAGAGTACTTTGATTCTTTTCGCTCTTGAATTGAAGTTGTTAATTCTAGTGTAGACGTGGTGTCTAAACTAGATAACACATAATTGCTCCCTACCTGCCGGATAGTGGTAGATCGTGGTAGTGACAAAGTACCATTGAGTCCTTTATATTCCACATCCCGTAGATAGGATTCGTAGGATCTGAAAGTCTTTGGGAGATAGTAAGTTTTGCCCTTACCTTCTCTTTAGTACGATCCCCATTAAAGAATATCTATAAGCCTTACACGAGTATAAGCTAGACAGCCATAGAATTCTTCTCACCTTTTATCCGAACTCCCGTTCCTTTCTATTATCTCGAGGGATTAGTTTCCTGCCTCGGTATTCCCACACCATTCTCCATGTGGATTCGATATTTAAACCCCGGGTGAAGTGCTCATCGTTTACGTTCACTTGCGGACTATACAAATTTATAAATAATTACGTAGGATAACTTTTACCAACAAGCATTTAAAGGCGCCGTTCTTGTCGGAGAATGGTTTGTTGATTATCCGAGCTAAACTAAATCTTGTATCATATCATTAGTTTAGATTTTCCTTTCCTTTTTATTTCTATCTTATCTTATCATTATCCAAATGGATACTACCCCTCTTTACAAAAAATTTAACACCCAATGGGCAAGCTTGTAGACACATTGCTATCATCCGAACCTATTCAAGCTAGATCCTATGAGTTTTAAGCCCTAGGTTGATAGAGATGGTCCAAAACCATACTTTCTCCGGAGAATTAAACGAAAATCCTTTTATTCATCTCCAAACTTTTGAGGAGACATGTAAATGTCTACATATTGAAGGCATGTCCCCTAAAACAATCCTTTGGGCGCTCTTTCCATTCTCTTTGAAAGGGAAAGCTCGCCAATGGTACAATCGAAATAGAGAAAGAATGGTCGGGCAATTGGGAAACTTGTGTAACTGAATTTTGTGCTGATTTCTTTCCCATGTCAAAACTAGTTAACCTTAGGCACTCAATCCTATCCTCAAAACAAAATCATGATGAATCTCACGAGTGCCTATTGGGAACGATATGATCTTCTTTCCAAATCTGGACCAAATCTTGCCATACCGACCATGTTCTAATTCAACACTTTTATATTTGTCTGAATAGAAAATCAAGAAAATATCTTAATACTTCGCGAATGGATCTTTTATTCACCTTTCACCCCCGAATGCATTGCTATCCTAAACAAAATATTGGAGAACAAGGAGGATGCTCCAAGCTGCAGGAAAATCTTTACAAATAGAAGAAATAATAGAAGATGAGAGATTAGCTGAATCTAATTCTATTCCAAATCCTTTACCACATCCAAATAATCCGGAACCTTTAAAAGAACCGAGAGGTTACTTCAATCTCGACTTCTTAAATGATATCGAGGATGATCTCTTTTACGGATTATGGAAATACCTCGAAATATCGATTTAAATCTCAGAAGAATAGATCATCACAATCTTATCCTATAGATTCTTCTGATTTAACACATTTGAAAGGAACTACGTAAGAACTTGTCTCAATCATTAGTAGTGAATGGACGTAAGAATCGAGCTTTCCTCCGATGTGATCCGCTTGGATTCACCTTCGTACCTATTTACTTGCCAAATTGATAAGGATCCATTTGATGCTCTTTATAATCCTATAGTGGGGATAAACATCATGGCATTATCCTTTGTTCAAGATTTTCTCAAAAATATGTCATTGAGTCCCACTACAAAATTACTTTTAACACCTTCAGGACAAGTTATTCAAAGTTCGTGAATTCTTTATGTCTTACCAATCAAGGTGAATAACATCATGGTACATCTTAGTTTTTATATCTTTGATATCATGGAGTTTGACCTCGCCGATAGGACAACCAATAGAAAAGCTTACTTTTAAAGGACAACCCCGGAGATTTAGATTTTCAAATAGACAAAGATCTTCAAATCTCATTACCTATCATCCAAGCTATTCATGCTAAATCCGAAGTCTTGTCGAGAACTGATCCTATGGAGGAAGTTAAAGAGGCCACCGTAGAATATTTCGTGGAATCCAATCAAGAAGATGATTCAGAATTTTTTATTGAAGAAGAGGATGAAAATCCTACTACTTGAGAACCTTTAGATGAATTTGAGAATCCACCAAGACCTCCTATTGAACTTAAACCTTTACCACCAGGCCTCACTTATGCTTTCCTAAATCAAGATTCAGAGTCTCCAAAGTGATCATAAATGATAAACTTACACCGGATCGGACTCTCGGGCTGATAATCTGTCTTAGAAAAACATCGCCAAATTTTAGGCTACGACTCGATGATTTAAAAGGAATTAGTCCTGCTCTCTACGCACTCATCGTATTCCTACAGATCCGTATATATACCCCCATCTATAGAACCCCAAAGAAGGCTGAATAATGCGATGAGAGATGTAGTTAAGAAGGAAGTTCTTAAGTTATTACACGTTGGGATTATCTATCCCTGTGCCACATAGTGAGTGGATAAGCCCCTGTTCAAGTTGTGCCTAAGAAGGGAGGCATGACAGTTGTTAAGAATGATAAGAATGAATTGATTCCTCAAAGAACTGTTAGCATGGATGGAGAATGTGCATAGATTATAGAAAATTAAATAAAGCCACAAGGAAAGATCATTTTCCTTTGCCTTTCATTGATGAAATGTTAGAACGATTGGCAAAGCATTCTTACTTTTGTTTCCTTGATGGATATTCGGATATCACCAAATTCCAATCCACCCTAGTGATCAAAGCAAAACCACTTTTACATGCCCATATGGAACCTATGCTTATAGAAGAATGTCTTTTGGGTTATATAATGCACATCGTCTTTTCAAAGATGTATGATGTCTATATTTTTGAAATGATTGAAGAGATTATGGAAGTTTTCATGGATGATTTTTCTCGTATATGGAAAAACTTTTGATGATTGTCTAGAAAACTTAGATAGAGTTTTGCAAAGATGTGAGGAAAAGCACTTAGTCCTTAATTGGGAAAAATGTCGTTTTATGGTTAGAGAAGGAATAGTGCTTGGTCATCTTATTTCAGAAAGGGGAATAGAGGTTGATAAAGCAAAAATAGAAGTTATTGAACAGCTTACCTCCCCGTGAATGTTAAAGGGATAAGAAGTTTTCTAGGCCATGCCGGTTTTTATCGTAGATTTATTAAAGATTTTTCACATATTGCTAGACCACTTACCAGCTTTTGTTAGCCAAAGATGTTCCCTTTGTTTTTGATGATGCTTGTCTTAAAGCTTTTGAAAGATTGAAAAAGGCTCTTATTTCGCACCAATTATTCAACCCCCGATTGGTCTTTGCCTTTTGAAATTATGGGTGATGCAAGTGATTATGCTTTGGGGGGCGTGTTAGGACAAACTAAAGACAAGAAACATCATGCTATTGCTTATGCTAGTAAAACTTTGACTGGACCACAACTTAATTATGCTACTACTGAAAAAGAGTTGCTAACAGCTTGTTTATGCTATAGATAAATTTAGATCTTACTTGGTAGGAGCTAAAGTGATTATTTACACCGATCATGCCGCTTTGAAATATTTGCTCACCAAGAAAGATGCTAAACCACGTTTGATAAGATGGATTTCGTTACTCCAAGAATTTGATTTAGAAATTAAAGATAAGAAAGGAGTAGAGAATTCTTCTGTCGATCATTTATCTAGAATGCAATTTGAGAAACCAAATGAATTACCTATTAATGACTCACTCGGGGATGATATGTTTTATCGGATAACCCATACCGATCCCTCGGTATGCGATCTTGTTAATTTTATGGTTGCAGGATATGTAGCACCAAGGGCGAGATAAGAAGAAGCTTATTTATGAAAGTCGTCACCACTTATGGGATGATCCATACCTCTTCGAGTATGTGCCGATGGACTACTCGGAAGATGTGTGTCAACGAAGAAGGATTGCAAATTATTGAAAGATGTCACTCATCACCATATGGAGGTCATTATGGGGCATTCGAACACATGCAAAAATTTGGCAAGCGGGGATTTTTCTCGCCTACCATGTATCAAGACACAAAAGATTTTATCCGAAGATGTGGAGCTTGTCGAGGGCACGGAATATAAATGCAAGAGATGCTATGCCTCTAACAACCAATCTCCGTGATTGAGCTCTTTGATGTCCGGGCAATTGATTACATGGGACCATTCCCAAAATCTGAAATTATGAATATATCCTAGTAGCAAAGGGACTATGTTTCAAAATGGGTAGAAGCTTTGCCATGCAAGAATGCAGATGGTAGAAGTTCAATCAAGATGTTTGAAGAAACTATATTCCCAAGGTTTGGAGTACCTCGTATGGTAATTAGTGACGGAGGAAGCCACTTCATTGATAAAAAGTTCCGACAATATTTATTGAAGCATGGAGTTCGTCACAATGTTGCTACAGACTTACCACCCTCAAACAAGTGGTCAAGCGAGACTTCAAATAAGCAAATCAAGAATATTTTACGTAAAAAAACAGTTGAAGAAATGGGAACTAAATGGAAGGATAGACTTCCGTAAGCACTATGGGCATACAGGACAAATACAAGACACCAATTGGAATGACACCTTATCAACTTGTTTATGGAAAGACCTGTCATCTGCCTATAGAACTTGAGTTTAAAGCTCACCGGGCAATCAAGAGATGGAATATGAATCTCGATGCTTCGTGAATTCAGAGAAAAATGCAATTATCGAGAATTGGAGGAATGGAGAGAGAAAAGCTTATCATAATGCCAAAATTTATAAAGAAAGAACCAAGAGATGGCATGACAAGAAGATAAAGATAAAAAACTTTCACTCTAGGAAATCAGGTATTACTCTTCAATTCCGTAGTAAAATTATTCGGACATGGAAAACTTCGGAGTAAATGGGAAGGACCTTTCAAGGTAGTAAATTCATCATCACATGGAGCAATCACTCTACAAGACTTCGAAGGTAAGTTATTCAAGGTAAATGGTCAACGTCTTAAAATTTTCTATGAACCTAATAAGCCCGATGAAATAAATAAATTAAATGAATTAGATGAGATATACTTTAATGATTCGTTCCAAGATTTTTGATTTTTGTAGAATTTGTTTTTATAGGCCAAAAATATAAGTATTACAATTAGAATAAGGATAATAGGCTACGAAAAAAAGGGACACGACCGCGCTGCATAAGGGCAATCGGGCGGTCGCCCCATTGAGCTTTGGCGCCGCCGCCCCTGTCCTCCCTCTTCTTCATTCTTTTTTCCGTAATACTCTAGAAACTAAGCCCATTGTAATGACGCATATTCTGGATTTATTTAATAGGACCATACTTTGTGAGCCTAATCCTCCTATCCTATATCTCTTACCTATATAAACAAGTCCTTTCTCAATATCTCATCTCATCTAAATTCATTCTTCTCCAAGACCAAGACTAAAACCTCCTATTCCAAATATGACGAACAATGAAACTTCGCATGGTGGTTTATGATCCGCAAAAAAAGCGGCGATTAATTCAGCTCAAGCATCTAATTTAAAGGCTTTAGTACCTTATGAACCAAAACCTTTAGCCACGATCCCTCCACCACCTTCAAAACCAAAGCCTACATCCGTCAAGATATGCTCAAAAATTGCTAGCCGCGCGCGCAATATTGCTATGAAGAAGAAGATTCCAATCCCCGAAGGCACCAAGTTAAAAGCGCCCAAGACGAACGAGCAACTCACCGGGCGTTGAGTTTGATAAGTTCGGGAATATTCGTAAGAATACATATACCGATGCCCGTCTTGTCCTCAATGGAGTTCGAGCTAACCCAAACCAAGTTCTCTTTGTTGAGCCAAGGGAGGCCGCTGAACCGATGCCTAAGCCGGACGGATGACTATGGCGAGCTCCGTGCGAGCAGCATTTCCATTTGAAGAATTTCCTAATACTCAATATGAGACATTGAGCTATACAACTAGACGTGTAGATGCGTTAGAAAAGAAAAAAATACAGAGTTAGAAAGAAAGAACGCAGCATTAGAAACAAAGATAGGAGTTATTGAGCGTATCCTAAATAGGCTTACTAAGGATATGTAATACGCTCAAGTTTATAAGAGCACTAGTTGAGTCGGTTATCTAGTTATCTATCGAGTCGGTTTTTACTTTGAATTAAAGTTTTGAGTCGGTTTATCAAGTCAAGTTTGTTTTGAGTCTTTATTATGATTAAATAAATAAAGAAGTGCTCTTATTTTATCATAAGTTTTTAATTTGATTTTCTTAGTTATTATTATTGTATATGTTTTTCTTGTCTCCACCATGTTTTTGAATAAAGGATAATAAAAAGACAAGTGTGGGGGGAGACGATGCGAATAACCGAACAACTAAACCCGAACCCAAAAGCGAAGCAAAACAACAAAGAATGTAACGATGATCCAACACGACGAAGATCGAGCCACGTGAGCGCCAGAGCTCCGCGGCCGCAAGGGACATCATCGGCGACCGCCAGCCACCTCCTCCCCTCGCCTTGATTTCTTCACCCCTCGGTTTGATCTCCTCGATCTACGCTTTAGTTCATGTTTTGATTTACACACTTCAAGCTCGAAGCTCTTCTTGTTTTGCTAAATAAATGAAGAAGAATAAAATAAATTGATATGTTTTGTTTTAAAGATAAGTTTACATAATATTCTTACATATTTAGAATAAGTTTTTGCTAAAATAATAAGATGCTACAAGATCCAAGTTGTTTAAGTTGTTGTGAAATTTGAGATAGAAGTTTGATGAGAGCTTAATTCTTGATATCTTTTCTGAGAATTTATTTCAAAATATTAAAATTAATAGCTTTACTTCATCTCTGTGATCAATATTATATCCTATTACAGCCATACTATGTTAAACTAGCAATAAGTTATTTGCTTTGTGATTGAGCTTTGTCAAGATTTTGTGATTAAGTTGAGAAACTTGTCTTAAGATCAAGAAACACGCACACCTGTTTTTTATTTATTTATATGCTCAATTGTTGATCTCTCTACAAATAATAAATAGTTTTTGTACAGCAAGGCATGGGCTATGCAAAAATAGTATATATATATATATAAAAAAAAAAGGGGAGATGAAAAAAATGGACAAAAGTCCTATGGGCGAGAAGAGCCTACCTCCCTAAAAAGAGATGAAAAATGAACAAGTGTTCGAGGGCTTAGAAGAGCCCACATCTCTAAAAAATAAAGATGAATAATGGACAAGTGTCCGAGGGTCAATAGAACCCACATCTTTAAGAGAGGAAATAATAGACAAAAGTCCGGGGGGCCAGCAGAGTCCACCTCTCTAAAAAAAAAAAAAAAAAAAAATAAAGATAGCCCATGATCTTGTTTACAAAAATATTTATGCTAAAAAGAGAAAAATAAAGAGCATAGTAGAATTAGCATACACAATGCACATCTTGATCTTAGATAATGTTTTTCCTTGATTACAATCTTTGATATCGCAGATACATGCAAAGTAAATATGCTATATATTATTCAATCCGAAAACCTCGATATCTGACTTTATTAGAAATATATATTTATATATGCTGTGTGAGGATCCAAAAATACTACATATATATACATCATTGAGTGATTTGAGAGTATCACGTAAGAAAGAAAGTAAGCTATGTTTTCTTTTTCAAAAATCATTGCAAAAAGCTCCAAATTGAATTGATTGAAAGAATAAAGTACTCGATATTGACTGCCTCTTGTTTCTCAATCACTTAAAAGTTCTTGGCATAATAAAATAAAATGTGATTATAATTTTTCTATACTTGCTTGCTTGTCTCTTTGTTTTGTTTTTAACCATCCTTTTATCGAGACGAGTAAAAGCCTAAGTGTGGGGGAGCTTGTTGACACCTCTTAAGCCATGTTTTTATGTGTCAATTAAATACATAATAAGGGTATAAAAAAGAATAGAATGCATAGAATAGGTGTTATACTAATAAAGTTCCACGAGTTTTGGTGATTTATATCTTTTTAGGGACTTAACAGAAAATGCCGTGAAATTGAGAGAAACCCCCATATAATAAGAAGATTTACCGAGAGAAGACTTTCGATCCAAAAAGTGAACTAAAACATTCTAGAAGACACCGTAAGACACGAGGAAAAGACCCCCCGACAGGCGGGGGCCCACCCCGCCCGGGCCCGCCAAAAGCCAAGTCGGCGCCGCCAGTGGGTCCCACCCTGTCGGCCTCTCCCTTTATGTCGGTTCACTACCGACCTTGTGGTTGCATCTACGCCGTTATTGAAGTCGGTTTGATCTAAGGGCCAAAGATTCATCCGCCCAGACTATATAAGGAGGGTCCTACCTCCGGCCTTAGGCATGAAAATCATTATTCATCGACTCGGCTCCGATCATAGCTAGAGCCATACCTCTCTAATTAGAAGAGCTAGATCAAGTTGAGAGAGATTAGTAGAAAGTTGAGAGATAGATCAAAGAACTTGATTAGAGTTCTAGATCTGCTCTTGAGAGATAATTAGAAGAGTTGAGGAGAAGTAAGGAGAAGTACCGGATCCGGCCAAGTGACTCTCTACGCTTGTACCTCCGGGATCAAAGGCTTCATTGCACTTGATCTTGAGACTTCTTTTGGCGGATCAACCTTATAGTTGAGTAAGTTCACTTATTTATATTTCTTTTGGTTTATGACTCATTAGAGTACTTTGATTCTTGTCGCTCTTGAATTGAAGTTGTTAATTCTAGTGTAGACGTGGTGTCTAAACTAGATAACACATAATTGCTCCCTACCCGGATGATAGTGGTAGATCGTGGTAGTGACAGTACCATTGAGTTCTTTGTATTCCACATCCCGTAGATAGGATTCAGTAGGATCCAGTCTTTGGGAGATAGTAAGTTTCGCCCTTACCTTCTCTTGAGTACGATCCCCATTAAAGAATATCTATAAGCCTTACAAGAGTATAAGCTAGATGACCATAGAATTCTTCTCACCTTTTATCTCGAACTCCCTTCCTTTCTATTATCTCGAGGGGATTAGTTTCCCTCGCCTCAGATTCCCACACCATTCTCCCCGTGGATTCGATATTTAAACCCCGGGTGAAGTGCTCATCGTTTACGTTCGCTTGCGACTATACAAATTTATAAATAATTCTGTAGGATAACTTTTTACCAACACACGCCACGCGGTTGCTTCAAGCAATTAAGTAAGGAATATTTAAGGAATAAAGATAGGAATAAAATAGGAAATAAATAGATTGCTTGTAAAAGAGGAATTCCAATCTATAAGGAAACCTCTAGATCTTTCTTAGCATGCAAGTCTCCCTCGGACTATAAATACAAGGGGTATGTAGGCGGTTGAATCTTAAGCGAGAAAAAATTAAAGGGGTAGCTCCCCAAAAAGCGGCTCTTATCTCTCAGCTCTCCCTCTCCCTCCCCTCGTGCCCCGCACGCCGCACGCCGCCCGCCTTGCCGCCCCGCACCCGCCACCGCCTTACACGCGCCGCCCCCCAGCCGCCCCGCGCCGCCGCCACCGGCGCTGCCGCACCGCCGCCGACGCCACCGCCTCGCCTCCGCCTCCTTCCCGTCTATGATGGCCATCCACGTGTCGGCCCCGGCTCAATCTAGTCTGGGTTCGACAAAGAACCACTACCGTGGACATTAATAGGGGCAGCCGGATATTGAGCCGCCCCTAATAGTAGGGTCGACTTATAAGACCAGGCCGCCCTTACACGGTGTCCACAGTAGAGGTGGCTGGTCTTGTGGGAGAGAAAATGACCATTGTAGGGGCGGCTCAAAACAAAAACCGCCCCTATTCAAAAAGTAGTGCAAGCGCAGCTTTATCTAGCCACAAACCAAACAGGCCTATACATGTAAAAGGTCGTTAAGTTTGACTATGTTTATAGAAAACATCAACAACATTTATATCTTCATATAAATTTATTATAAAAATATATCAACCGATCGATACGCCTAATGATACTAATTATGTACTCCCTCCGTCCCCAAAATAGATGTTATTCTCGCTTCCCGAGAAATCAACGTTTTCAAAATGTCGGTAATTATATATTAAAATATATAAATATTTATGATATGTAATTAGTATCATCTTAAAGATCCTTAAGTCTAGTTTTTAAAAATTTATTTGGAGATTTAAATGTTGCACGTATTTTCTACAAACTCGCCAAAAGTTAAAAAAGTTTGACCGACACGATTCTCATAGCGACATCCGCTTTTGGGGACGTAGGAGTATCATCATAAATGTTAATATTTTTTTCATATATATTTGGTCAAAGTTAAAAGTGTTTAAGCGAGAATGACATTTTTATAGGATGGATGGAGTATGTCATATATGAGATTTTCAATGGGAGTAGTGTAGTCGCCGTTTCGCTTCTTGATTGCTTCGTGGTGAAGCCCTTTTGTGCTTTGGCCAAGGCCATTTAATGGTCTTAGGTTTTAAACAAGGTATGTCGATTCCGGCTAAATTGGGCCGCAATTGACACGTGTTCGTCGAACGTCGAAGCTTCGGAGAGGACGTGGGGGTTGCAATCTCGCCGGGCGGCGACGAGCAGCAACACGAGCAACCGCTGGAAGGGGAGGAGCCACGGCGAGGGAGGGCGGCGGCCGGCGGCGCGGCGCATCTTGCGCTGGCCTTGCGCAGCCTGGGCGGGGGGTGGCGCCGAGGCGCGAGGCGCGGGCGGCGGCGACGTTGGAGGAGCAGGAGATAGATAGATACTTTTTATTGCTTGCTTATCCCCTAGAGATTACATGCCTCTTGCTTATATAGCCCTGGCTAGTGGGACTTGTAATCTAAGCAATCTCTATAAGGTTTCCTTATACGATCGGAATACCTTTTACAAGCAATATTTATTTATTTCCTAATAAGGGTCTTCCTTATAGATTGAATATCCCCTTTTACACACCAAAAATTCCTAAGATAATCCTAACTTGAAAGACGAAGCAAACTCGGACTCAGACGGGGAGAGAGGAGACGACGGCGGCAAGGGGCGCCCCCCTTACTGGCCACTTTGCCCAGCCCCCTCTTGGGCCGGGCGGTCACCGTCACGAGCCCACTTAGCCCGTCCCGGCTGGCCCAATTAAGGTCATGACATTTCCCCCACCATTCGACGAGGTGGCGCTGGCCCACGTGCCGCCCAACCCACTAGGTGGTGGCGAAGGCACGCCGATCGGGAAGTGACAACCCCGCCCGGCAGAAGACGAGAGGGCCGCACTTGTCGTTGTCGCCGCTTGCGCATGCTTGCCTCCTTCGGCGGCGGAGAAGTCGAGGTGGAGGTCGCCAAGTAGATGCTGAACTTGAAGCTCAGCGGGGCGCACGAGGGACGTTCCGCCCATGCGTGACGCATGACGAGGCGCCGAGGGTGCCCGACACAACATCATCCGACGGGTCGCTGGAGGAGACGTGTAGGTGTAAGTCGCCGGACCGCCACCTTGCATGGAGCTCTCGCAGAGACGTGTCGAAGCGACGAGGAGGCGACGAGGTGAAGTCGAGGAGGCAGCCATAGAGGAGGTCACCGGGCTTTGCCGACGGCGGCCCCAAATGACCTTCGCCCATGGTGCGCCGACCGCGGACGACGTTGTCTCGATGTGGGACGAAGACGCCGCCATTGTTGTCAAAGAGGATGACGGTGGCGCCAACCCCCGCCGCCGTGGCGCCCGAGTAGAAGGACGCGCCGGGAACGCTCGATCCTCCCGCTGGCTTGAGGTGGAAGCCCACCGCGACGCCGCGGATGCCGGACGTTCTCCCCGCCAGGAAGTCCCGAGAAGCTCGGGGCGCCGGGATGTAATAACGGTGGAAGTACCACGATGTCATAGTGGAGGCTCCACTCGCGCCAGGGCGCCGCAGGCTTTGGCATTGGAGATGATCCCGAGCCCTTGTTGGTCGCCGTGGCCAAGTGAAGCTCAGCAATCATGTCGCTCGGTGTCGTACCGCCGGCGTCGCCCATTTCCACAAAGAAGGAGCTGGCCCGGCATGCGGTCAACCTGGGGCAGCCGCAATGTCATCGCCGATGTCACCGGGCGTGTGGTCGACCTTGTCGGCGCCGGTGTCGGCGCCCTACTCGACGCCGTCCGGCTTTGTCGCCGCTGTAGTGGCGGGCAAGGTCGATGGCCTCCCATCGAGCGAGGCTCAACCACTCGAAAGCCGCCCTCTGCGTGTCACGTAGGCCTCCAACGAAGAGGCCGACGCTGGCGCCGACCCTCAAGTTCCATGCGTAATGCATAGTCCTCGAAGGCGTTGATGTAGTCGCCCAGCCTTGCCTCCCCGCTGGAAGGCGGTGCGACTCCCCATGGTGTCGAGGTGGGCGGGGTCCGGCGATGGCGCAGCGGCGTGTGAACTCGCCCCACTCGATTGGGGACTTCTTCTTGGACAGTCCATAAACCGCATCGCAGCGTAACCAATGAGGTAGAAGGCAAAAGATAACTCACGAGTAGTCCGGGTCGATAGTCCAAGTTGAGTCGAACAGAGCTCCAGCTTGGCGAATCCGCAGGTCGGGTCGCCGGTGCCGCCGCATTCGGGACTTGCGCACGCAGACGAGGGGAGGGGTTGTGATGCCGCTGGTGGCACCATTAGCCTGGGCGCACGGGTGGCGCATCCAGTGGGCGCGGTGGCGCCATGGGTAGGGGCGTGGGCGCCGCGGGTGACGCCGCTCGCGGAGAGTCCCGCATGGTCGCAGTGTGTCGGTGGAGAGGAGAGGGCAGCCGGTTCCGCGGTGTCGCCGAGGATGACGCCGATGACGGCCGGCAAGGCCACCTCGAACGCCATCTTCCTCCTCCAACTGGAGGATGGCAGGGTCGAGACGCCGACGGGGCCACCGCAGGGGGGGCGCGGGGCCGTGGCGGCGCCGAGCTGGCCCTCGGCTACCGGGCGGCGGCGGGCCGGGCTCTCCTCTCCAAAACTTGGTCGCCGTGTTTGGGGTAGTCCCGAGGTGATGAAGGCGCATCTCCATGCGGCGCAGCGCCGCCCATCTCGCCGGCGGCGCTGATCTTGACGCCAGCTTGTCGCCGAGGAGCGCCTTCAGCGGGCGCGGTGAACTCCTCATCTCGAAGCCATGGGTGGTGGGAATCGCCCCGTCTCCGATACTACCGCCGATTCTGCTAGATTGGGCCGAATTGACACGCAGTTCGTCGAACGCCGGCTTCGGAGAGGACGAGGGGGCTGCAATCTTCGCCGGGCGGGCGACGAGCAGCAGCACGAGCAACTCAGGGAAGGGAGGAGCCACGGGCGAGGGGGTGGGTGGCGGCCGCGGCGCCGCCGCGGCGCTGGGCGGGGCGGCGCTTGGCGCGGCTAGGCGGGCGGGCGGTTGGAGGAGCAGGGGAGATAGATAGATACTTTTTATTGCTTGCTTATCCCCCTAGAGATTACATGCCTCTTGCTTATATAGCCCGGCTAGTGGGACTTGTAATCTAAGCAATCTCTATAAGGTTTCCTTTATACGATCGGAATACCTTTTACAAGCAATATTTATTTATTTCCTAATAAGGGTCTTCCTTATAGATTGAATATCCCCTTTACACACCAAAAATTCCTAAGATAATCCTAACTTGAAGACGAAGCAAACTCGACTCGGACGGGAGAGAGAGAGAGGCGGCGGCGCAAGGGGCGCCGGCCCCCTTCTTTGCGCTAAGGTGTGCCCTGGCCTCCTCTCGACCGGGCGGCCGTCGCGTCAAAGCCCAATTAGCCCGTCCCCGGCTTGCCCAATTTAGGTCATGATAAGGTACACCACAACCTTTATACAACAATGGACAATCTGTTGTTGAAAGGGGTGTAGAACATTGGACAGTTCAATCAAGAAAAAATATTGGACAGTCCATTGCTAATGGCTATAGCGACCGACTGCTACCGTTGCTAATTAAACCATAGTTGTATGTATAGAGCGACAGACATGGTACATAGCAACGGACGGTTTGACGGTCTAACTTTTATTAACAGATAAACTGTTAGAGCTTTCAGCAACAGACAGTTCATCGCAATAAGGGCTTTTGCAACGAGCAGTCCATTGAGTTTAATTAAATAGGTAAAAATAAAACCTGGTCTAATGGTAGCCAATGATCAAACATTATCCATACCTTGATTTAGGGAAATAGAGATTACTTATATTGTTAATCCATTTAGTGGAACATGACTCGAGAAGAATTGTATATATATATCGTCATGGTTTCTTGTGTATACGTATACAAAAAAAAGACTACTAATTTCTGTACAAGCAAGCTACTACAGTAACCACCTATAGAAAAATAATATACTACTAGCATGAGCCCCCGCAAAATGCGCGGGCTAGGAGGCAATAATATTATAGATCTGAAAGGGTAAACCAATTAGTGATATAAATAAAAAAAGGTTATATTTGTTATTAGAAACCTGAAATTTGTTTATACAGCTAGAGTTTTAAGAAGTTTGATATCCAGATATGCAAGTACATGTGAGAATACGGACAATGAACCAAAAAGTTCACTATGACTAATCACATTGAGTTTTGGAAAAAGTTTGCCTTTAAACATTGTGTCACGGCCGCTCTGATTCTTCAGAGCGGTTGCTCATTTGATAAATTTAATTTGATAGACACTTGAATGCCTGACAGTGTGCTGAAGAGTTGTACAATCTAGTGTTTATTATTTCGGTTTTAAGTAGATTCAACATGGTCATCACCACTGGTAGAGAATAAAAAGTTATGAATCTAACAAAATTAATTTCATATTATTTGTATTTATAATAACTTTCTTTGGATTCTCACAAATCTTTGCATGCAATAGTACAAAAGTGCAGTTCGCTGCTAGCCTAAGCCTATTGAAACAGAGAGAGATGGAGCAAACCGGGGAGCGGACTGCAGGAGGTCGCGTGGGGAACGGCTGGCTGCTGCGGTTACCGGCGTTGACCGGCGACAGCGCCGCGTCGCCATGACTGCTGTCGATTGTGGGGCTGGGGACGTGGCGCGCTTGCCGGCGGCCAGGGGCTTGCGGCTGCGCCTGGAGCTGCGGTGGTCGCGTCCGCGCGTCCGTGTCGGGCCTCATCGTGCCAGTAACTGCTCTGCGCCGGGAGCTGCAGGCCCGCGCACCGCGCCGGTGGGCCGCGCCGGCCGTGCCTCGGCGGCGTTGTTGCATCGCGGGGCTCTGTGTGCCGAGCCGGCAAGAACGGTGCAGGGACGGCGACGGAGACACGTCGTTGTTACGGGACACCGCCGGGCTGGCCACCTACCGCGCGCGGAGGCTGCCGCATGGGCCTATGGGCGCAGCCGCCGCTCAGCAGCCCGGAATAGCCGGGGACGGTGGCGGAGGCAGGGCATGCGTGGACTGGATGAGAGTGGCGGCGCGGGAGGTAGATAGTATTGCGATTCGTGACTAGGATAGGGAAGGCGGACCTGTGTGCCCGATGTTTCGGGAGAGCCCCTGAAGGATTGTGACCGGTGATGTGCTAAGCGGTTGGTTTAAGAGTATATATAGATAAGACTACACACAGAAAGCGCAGACCCGCATCGCAAACTCATGACTGTGATACCTGCAAACTGGAAAGTGCCAGTTCTCCCGCTCATTGTTATCAAGGCAACAATTAATGTATTAGAAACAAAAAATAATATCTAGGAAAACAATTACAAAACAATAAGCCTGTGTGAATTGCAAGCAAAACAAGAATGTTTTAAAAGCCAAATATGACTCCTACTGTTGACTAATCTAGGAAAAACAATTGCGCAAAAAACTTGCATCCTCACTTTAAGCTGAGCAATCTGCTAGTTCATTCCAATTTTCGAACATCCAGACATGGACAAAAATCTTAAGTTTTTTTTTTTTCTCGAATAGACCAAAATCATAAGCTTCTTGCACTATAGTAAATCTGCAAAATCAGAGTAGGCATGTAATGAGTCAGGGTTTGTGTGTGTGTTGAATAGTGGGCTTGTGTGTTGGGCTTGTGTGTTGAATAGTGGGCTGGGCCTAATTAATCAAGGCGGTGGCCTTACAAACACCCGCCTCCATAAATGATTTACCGAGGCAGTTACTTATCATACTCAAAAAAAAAAAAAAAAAAAAAAAAAAAAAGTTACTTATGACCGCCTCATTGCATTAATTGAGTGGAGGGTGCAACATCATCATCAAACCCGCGTCTTCTGTACAGCTCCCATGCCGCATGAAGCACCCAGCGTCCTTGTCAGAGTTCCAGTGCCCACCGTTCCCTACAATAGACACACAATCGAGTTTTAGACAAAAAGAGTGGGTGACAAGGTGAAGATCCTATCCTAGTAGTACTTGCTGCTAACATTCCATCTCTCTCCTTGCCTAACCTCCTGGTGACCGTTGTGATTCTTGATGATATGCTCCTTGTACCGGTCGATGGACAGAGCTACAGCTTGTTGCTCAGCATTATCTCTAGCGTAATGTTTTTTTTTAGAAAAGGGAATATATTAATATTCCAGCATCTGCAATCAAACAATGTATATAGCTATTCGTTATTACACCACAAGCATACCGCACACTTTAGATTCCAGCAACCTAGTTGTCTCAACAGTAGAAGTGCCACAAGAGTCTTCCAGCTATCAGTTTGAAAATCTCTTTACGCGGGGATCATCCGTTGCCAAACCACGCAGATCACTTCGACAACACATTCTGCTAACCACCGCCTCCCATGTCGGCCTCTTCGCCACTTTAGGTGGGTGCCACATACGCCTGCGCCAATTCGTGGACGCAACTCTCGCCAAGTAGTTGCAAGGCCCCTCCGGCCGCCACGCCAATGCTCTCCTCGTGACCACCTTCCTCCACCGTGGACACCAAGATCTCTTGTTTGGTTTTGGCTAATTAGTGACACCTAAGGACTAATCTCTCGATGCTAAGTGTTTGACTAGATTGGAGATTGGTCATGCCGGAGTTGGTGCTTTGAGATCATGGAGAATGGATCGAGGTGATCCAAAAGATGATCAAGCATGCAACTTGGTGTAGTTTCGAGATCAATTGTCCCCAAGGCAAAGGTATAACCATAGGGCTTTTGATTTCACACTCAAGACACCATAGAGGGTGTGAGTGGTTATAGGATCGATAAGCCGTACTATAAAGAGGGGAAACTTATCGTACATATCGGTCCTCATGTGCCTTTAGGTTCAAAATTCATATGCATGCATTCTAACCTAAAGAGCTAACTCCGCGCTTGTCGAAAATGTTTCAAAAATGCTAACACATGGTGTCGAGGTGTTCTTCGACGTGTCGGCAACAAGAATCAAGTGACGGAAGTCGGTTTGGAGCAAAGGCGAAGAAACGGCAACACAACGACGGAATTTCGCAGCTCAGAGGCGACCGGACGCATGCACCGGACTCGTGACCGGAAGCATGCAGGATCGACCGGACGCACCGGTGTGTGGTTCCGGTCAAAATAACAGAGAGCATGTTTTCGTGGTCTATTTCGGGGAGTGACTGGACGCATGCACCGGAAGCATGACCGGACGCATGACCGGACGCATGCACAGGGGTTCTAAATTGGGCATGTTGGGTTTGTCGGTTCTGACCGGACTCATCGACCGGACTCATGCATGAGTCCGGTCGGCGCGTCCGGTCGGCCCGCAGGAATTGCATGTTCCTCCCCAACGGCTCCATTTCGTGGTGGAGCCTATTTATACCCCTTTGGCCGGCCATTGCTCTCTCTCTTGGACATTTGAATCATTCCTAACACACTAGAGCTGAGCAACAACCCTCCCTCTCTCATTCTTGCTTGTGAGCTTCATTTTTGAGAGAAAGAGGTGATCCAAGTGCATTTGCATCGAGTTCTTGCATCTAGAGGCACTTGGGGATCGTTGTGAGCCGGTTGGTTTCTTGTTTCTCTTGGAGACACCGCTCCTAGCCGGCTTGGTGATTTGGTGGAGTTGTTGGCAAGAAAAGGAGATTGTTCTTGGCCACCTCCGGGCGAAATTGTGAGAGGATCACGCACTCCTCGTCGGGAAGACAAAGTGCAAGGAATACATTGCTCGTGTCTTGGGTACCTCACTTGTGAGTGGTGTGTTGAGGCTAGCAAGGGCACCGCCTAGCTCAAACACCATCCTTGTGTTGGTCGGCACAACCGGAGAGTAACTTGTCAGTGTACAAGCAAACTCCGGGTCAACACATCGACGTGTCTTTTGTCTTGGTGATTGGTTCATCGTCTCATTGTATTGATTGGTTCATCCTCTTCCCGGTGATTGGTTCATAGCCTCTACAAATCGGTATAACAAGCTCTCTCACTTGCAATTACATTCCTAGTTTATATGGAGTTGAGAGCTAGCCTTGCCTTGTGTAGTTGTTCTTGCTAGCATAAGGTTCTTATTAGGATTGCTCACTAGTTAGAGTAGTGACATAGCTCTTGTGTGGCATAGAGATCATAGAATATATTTAGAATTGTCACTAGAGGCTTGCAAGACAATAGAGCTAGTGCAAACCGCTCTACGCTGTGTTTTATACTAATCGGTTTGTTTAGTTGAGCTTGTAGAAAATTTTTATAGGCTATTCACCCCCCCTCTAGCCATCTAGGACCTTACAACACCATAAAACCTGAATCCTCAACTAGGTCTCCAACCTCCTCGCCACAACGCCTGTTGCCGCCATAGACTAACCGAGCACTGACCACTGGGAATGCCGCAGGCTAAGATAGGTCCCTAGAAATGATGCCTCCAAGAAGGTGACGACGCCAATGGCATCACCGTCGCTGTCCATGATGGACAGAGTTTTCACCCAAGGGAAACCCGTGCAACGCAGATGGGGCTCCAAGATGACACCCCAACGGGAAGAACGATGGCCGAAGGTGCCATTGCCATCGTCAAGGCTTTCACCGTAAGAATCCCCATCCGAGATGCATGTTCAATCCAGCAAACCGAGTCGTACACGGAGCCCTCCAGAGGTGCCACCGCCACCGCGCCTCCATGCACCATAGTCGCCTTGTCGTGCGTCAAAACCCACCGACAGGGCCAACCCCACGAGCGGCCACATGGTCCACGTCGGGACCAACGCCGCGTGCATGAGAGAATGACGAAGACGAGGAGGAATAGGGGGCCGGGGAAGTGGAGGAGCCCCAGCCACACAATCCCCGCCCTCCGCCATGCCCCAACGTCCTCAGTGCGGCTCAGGGGCCCCGATCCGGTTGCCACCTCAAGCGGATCGAGCCACCCCCGCACCGCGCAGGCCATCATCACCACGCTGAAGCCATCACCCGAAGATGGGGTGATGAGGCCGGACCAGCCACCACCGGATCCACCCACCAGCGACAAGATTACGTCGCCGAGCTCTCGAATCCGGCCACGCGAAATTCACCGTCCGCTCCGCCACCCTTGTAGAACCTCATGGGAACGCCCCGGGGAAGGGGGAGTAGGCCCAGCCGCCGTCCTTCCCCTCGGCCGGACTGCCAACATCGGGCTCGGCAGTGGCCAGGATGGCTACAGGGGAGGGGCTCGGTGGCGGAGTCTTGTGTAGCCGCCCGAGTCGCCTGAGAGCCGAAGCGGAGCCCAAATTCTATATTGATGCAAAAGCATATCTAGCGCAATGTAAACTTTCAGTGTTCTAGATGTTTTAATATCATGACAATTTTGTAACCTTTCTTGGCTATTTAAGAGCCGCAATCAATATATTCGGGGGGGGATTCTCTCCCCGTTGATAGATCATAAGCTCATTTTATTGCAATATATTTGTGTTTTTGATAATGTGTCACATGTGAAGTTATTTGCTCAGTATTACTCTAAAGTCCAAATATACAACAAACAAATAAAACTTTGCATTTTTTTACGCTTTGGGTAAACGGTCTTTTTACCCTTGACCTAACACTGTCAAGCGGCAAAAATGGACGGAAGGCCACAGAGTCGATGCAATTTCGTTTCAGAGCCATAGGGTTAAGTTTAAAAAAAAAAAGATCATAGAAGCAAGAGTCGTTTTTTCCAGAACCATTACAAGCTGAAAAACTCTTAAATTTATTTGTGCTGATCTGAGCTAAAAATTAATCCACCACTACTCATACTTTGCTGCACTACTTGCATCAACAGGAGGGATATTGCAGGAGCGAAGAGCCCAGAGGAGGCGAAGATGGAGCTTGTGGTAGGTGCTTCGGAGGCCACCATGAAATCTGTCCTGGGCAAGCTGGGCGGACTCCTTGCCCAGGAGTACACTCTGATCCGTGGCGTACGAGGTGACATTCAGTACATCACCGACGAGCTCGCCACCATGCAGGCCTTCCTTGGTGACCTAGGCTCGACCCAGGAGGACCATGACTGCCGGATCAAGAACTGGATGAAGCAGATCCGTGACATGGCATATGACATGGAAGACTGCATCGACGACTTCGCCCATCGCCTTCGTGACGACTCACTCAGTGATGCAAGATGCTCCTTCATAGTGACGAGAATCTACGAGCTGTGGACATATTGGCCTCGCCGTGAAATTGCTTCCAAGATTGCTGAGCTCAAGATCAGGGCGCAGCACATTGCTGAGCGGCGAGGTAGATATGGAGTTGACAACCCAGGCAAAATAAATGGAAGTGGCTCCGGAGCGGGAGTTACGTCTAGCATTGTTGAGCATCTGATCCCCAACCGTCAGCTTATCCACACGCTGAATCCTGAGGGTGTGGACGAGGACATGAAGAAGCTCAAGACTTGGATGGAAAAAGGGGATAAACATTCTGATCCAGCTGTTCTGTCCATAGTCGGATTCAGTGGGGTGGGAAAAACCACCATTGCCACCAAACTGTATCGGGATTTCGGGAAAGAATTCGACTGCCGAGCGTTAGTCACGGTGTCACAATACTATGATGAAGATCAAGTCCTCAGGGATATTCTGTATCAAATCAAGCCACGGGGCCTAGAGCAGGAGCAACAAGACCTCAACATAGGGAGACCTGCAGAGAACAACGACCTAGCTGCTGGCACGAAAGCAGGCGTTGTGAAGCGGCTTGTGCCACTCCTATCTGGCCGCAGGGAGCAGGATGGCAACACTCAGCAGGCAAACAGTGACCAACTTATTGAAGAAAAGCCACAGGACAGCAAGCAGGAACAAGACCGCAACAAAGGGACCAAAGCAGGCTTAGTGAAGCGGCTTGTGCCACTCCTCTGTGGTCGCAGCGAGCAAGTCATTGATGGCGGCGCTCAACAGACCCGTGACCAACTTATCAAAGAACTGCAAGGAAAGAGGTACTTCTAAACCAATGCTTTGCTTTTAGCGTGGCTAAATATATAGTACACACGAAGTAGCTAAATATTGCAATATTTTAACTTTTAAACACTTCGATGGACCTAGTAAAAAAAAAAAAAAAACCTTGGATGGCGGGCGCCATAGATGGCTAGGAGGTAGCTAACCAAGGTGGCTGGCTGCCGGTGCAGAATGAAAACCGATATGGCGTGGCTCTTTTGAAAATATAAAATTGTAAATTGGAAAGGTTGTTGGAGTGTTCTGTTTTGGGGGTTTTGTATTTTAGAGGTTCGCTGAATCATTGGTTTAACCATCTAACTTTACAAACTCTCATGGAAATGCTCTAAGGAGGATGTAAACTATGGCCATTTGAAAACTCAATAAAATAGCCACTCAATGCTCAAGTTGAGCACAATTCCATCAGATGATGCACCAGCAACTAAGGTCACACACCACACCTAATCATACAGTGCTACACAACACTATGGCAATGTCAAACTGAACAATGCATAGTGTCACCAGATGGTTTTCCGTAAAAGCTTGATGATCTAGTGCATATTGTGTTCCACTTTATGAGCATATCTTAGGTTTGTTCTCATCCATTTCAATTTCTTTGGATATGGTTGACTTAAAACTTCTATCTCTGGGCCACTTGTGAGCTAACTTGATACACTACACCACAACCCTTCATCGACTTTGATCAAGGTTGCTATTTGGGGGGGGGTGACTTTCAGTCAATGGCAAAAAGTTATAACGATGGACCTCTACATATGCTCATGAAGCCGTGGTTGCTTGTGCTTGCCGAGTGCCGACATCGAGATGTGCCCGCACCACATAGCCACCACGGGGACGGTGATGCGGTGCCGTCGTGGGCTGTTGTTCATTCGAGCACACGCCCGCGGGGGTGGGGGGTGGGGGGTGTGTCCAGGGCGGAGGGAGCTGATGTGGTGGCGGCGGCGCAAGGTCCTGGGAAGCTAGGGACGGACGTCCGCGGGCGGGTGGCCAGGGCGACGTTCGTGGGGTGGGTGGGCACGTGAGCGGCGGGCCGTGTTGGCGGCCAGGTGTGGAGCGGCATTGGGGGCGGGGCGGTGAGGACGCTGATTGTGCGGTGTGGAGGTGTGCGTGGAAACAACAAAGAGGCCATGTGCGGTGGTGGTGGGGGTATTGGGTGATTTAGGGTTTGCGGTCATTTTGGGCCTTTAGAGCATCTCCGGCATGCCCTCCCTACTTGTCTATTTAGGGTGCTACTTATTTCCATACTACTCATATTTTATGTTTTACTCCAGCAATACCCTCTAAAAACACACCCCCTAAATTTGTTTTAGTAGTCAATGACATGTGGGACCCGTTTGTCATCCTCTCTCACAACTTCTTCACCAAATCAATGCTAGCAGGGAGCACAACCATGCCGGACTGTTCACGGTGGGGTTGGGCATGCCCCGTGATCCGGTGTCTGCGGCGGTGAGAGGCATGTCCGGCGAGGTAGACGGGGTGCGCTCCGGTTGGGGGGGGAACAGGCCGAGCCGGGAGGAGGTGCCGCCGCCGAGAAGGCCGCCACGGCGCCGGCCATGTCGCGCCACGCAGGTGCGCTCGTGGGGAGGAGCACCCGACAAGGAGGGCACCGGTGGGGGGAGGGACACCCGACGGGGAGGACCGCCCGGTGGGGAGGGGCGCCAGCGCGAGGGTGGTGCCACCCCGGGAAGGCCGCCCACCACGCGGCCGGCCATGCGCGTGAGGTGCGCTCACGGGGAGGAGCACCGGCGGGAGGGCCGCCGGTGGGGGAGGGACGCCCGACGGTGAGAGGCGTGTCCAACGAGGGGCGACGGGGTGTATTTGCATGGAATAGAAGAGAGAGAGAAAAGTATGGGGGACAGTAGAGGGCCAACGAGAATAGGGGGAGTCCGGGAGAAAGTAAGGAGCCAACAAACTTAGAGGGGTGGAGTAGGGTGTGCGCTGGAGCTGTGTTTTGCCCCCACCCTCCAAATCCCGAGTAGGGGGCATTGCTGGAGATGCTCTTAGTACGCGAACGACCCAAAAACATCCCGCGCAGCGATGGTTTTGTTTAGCGACGGACCTTTGGACTCTGTTAAAGACCCATAGCAGCGGATGGTTCAACGCAAAATCAGAACACTTACAGCAACAGAGCATCTATTGACGTATTCCATCTACTGATGTATTTGATATTAGCAATAGACAGTCTGAGACAAACTTTTAACAACCAATCATCCAACACAAATTAATACTTTTAGCAACTGCAGTCAGTTGTTGATTAAGGGTTGTGGTGTACAGGTAACGGCATGTCATATTTGTGCATCCACACACACTCAGTTCGAACATCCATCAAGCTACTAGTTTGGAACCCCAAAAATAGTACGACCAAAGATCAGAGCATCTCCAGCCGTTTGCCAAATTATAGTTGGCAAATCTTGTGTTTGGCCAAGCTGCTAAACTTTATGCCAACTAAAAAAATAAGTCATCTCCAACAGTTTGGCAAAATTGATCCCAAAAACCTAAATTGGTGGACCCACACTCGGTGTTTTTTTTTTTCCTTCACGCACGGCGGAGGTGGGCTGCTGCGGTTCCTTCGTGTACCGCACACCGCCAGGTCGCCGTAGTCAAGGTTGTGTCGCCAAGTCCCTCCGCCTTGCTCTCCTCCCTGCTCCGATCCCCTCTCGCTGATCGGTGATGCCGAGGAAGAGGAGGACGCCACGACCACGGCGACGCTACAGGGAGGAGATAGGTGGTGCCATGGCTGCTAGCTAGTGCGCTTCGGATTCGGATTATCCTCGGACTATGGCTGCATGGCGTGCAAAGGGGAAAGAAGACGTCGCAGAGAGTAGCGATGAAAGCTTACGAAACGGGGCGAAAAATCCCCACTTCTACTTCCATTTCTATATTTGTTGGCGGAAAGCGGGATCGAGTTAGGAAAATGCCGGTTCGGAAAATGGAATCGGGATATACGGGTACACGGAAACGAACCAATATGGACGGAAATTGAACGGAAACGGTCGGAAGCCCGGAACTTAAGCTGGAATAACATGGTGCCGCAAGCATGCATCTCTTCTCGCCCTCCAGGTGGCGGCTATCTTCAGTCATGCCTCAGCTCTCGGCATCATCCATCTCATGAGGATCACTTTCACTATCATCATCTTGGTGGACATCATCCGTGGTGTCTTCCGGTTTCAAATCAACCACTATGGATGGAATGCATTTACGATCTCAAAAACAAGGTATATATTAATTGATGATCAGTACATGTACAGGCGTAGAACAACACCATATTAGATCGCGTAGATCTCGTCGTTAGCTTTCTAGAAAGGTGTGGTCTGCTGAAAAACAGACTCTGGATGAGGAAGTTATGGCCTGCTGTATCTGAGAAAAGTTGCGTAAAATACAGAAAAATTCTGATCAAATATGGGATTCGGAAATACGGACGGAAAAACGCTCCGTCTGCATTTCGATAACCTCCGTCCGGATTCTGACCCGATTCGGATTTTTCGAAAATGCGAAACGGACAGGTCAAATGTAGAAAATGGAACAAGAAAAACGGAAAAAAATTCCGTCCGTTTTCAAACACTACAGGAGAGAATAGATCGCCGATGCCAAGCACCGCCCGCCGCATATTTGTGCGAGGGGAGGGGATTTTTGCCAACTTGGCAAAATTTGCCAACCCTCATTGCAAAACTATTGGAGGCCTTTTTTTGGACTTCTTGCAAAAACCAAGAATATCAACCCATTTTGCAAAATTGCGGAGACGCTCTAAAACAAACCTTTCACTACATCAAGTTTTTCCACTTGAATGCTAAAGTTTTCATAATCTTCTGTAAGATCCTCACAACCGTACTTAGAATCAATCTCCGGTGTTAAGGAGAACAATCTGCCCTTAATGTAGACTAAGGGTGTGTTAGGTTTCATGGCTTATTTCTAGCCCGGCAACTTTAGCCTGCTTCCACCAAGCCAGCCCCTAGTTGTTTGGTTGTCTGTGTTATCAAAGTTTGGCTAGCGCAAGATGTGTTTGGTTGCCTGGTTTACTTTTGCATAGAGTCACCTCTTCTCCGATTGGTTACCTCCTTTGAGGGATTTTTGTCCAATAGGTGGTAGGCATCTTCGACTGAAGCAGCACGGTGATCAGCCGGCGAGGAAGACACACTCAAATGAGCTAGCAACTGATCTGGCGAACCCGAGAATGAGCTACAAACTAAAACTGACGAAACTGAATAAGACCATGAAACGAGCTAACTGACGAAAATGACGAAACTGAATAAACTCTAAAAACGGACGAACTTCTCATTCCGCTAAAAATCAGTTCAATCTATGAAAGAATTGGACTTCACACTCATTCCGCTAAAAAAAGGAGATCTCAAAACTACAGCAAGAGGTAGCTAATCAGCTAGCTACACATCAAATCTCATCATCAGAGGAGGGGGATTTGGAGGGACGATGGATCCAGCGGCTGCACACCTCCGACGACGGGCGCTGGCGTGAGGCAAGAGAGCTCTGGTGGACGCACAAGACCCCAGTGTGAAGGCCTCGCCGGGCATAGCTCACGAATCCGAAAAGCGGTGGGGCGGACGGGCACCGCCGGTCTCCGGTGGACGAGGGATTCGCCGGGCGCGCTGATTGAGCACGGCGAGCGCAGGTGCGCCCCGGTTCACCGGGTGAGCCGAGGCGGCGCAGCAGGTCACGGGCGAAGCGGCGGGCGGAGCAACTATGCCGTAGCTGGGAGAGAGCGTGAGGGGGCACAGCGAGAGGTGACGGACTCACCCCGGTATGGGAGGTGACACGAGCGTGGCCCGGCGGCCCAGCCCAAGCCAGGCTCCAGAAAAAATGGCCACCACCTCCGTTTTTGGGGAGCCGGGCTTATATAGCGTACGATGGCCCTGGTAAGCGTGCCTAGCAGGCCAAAAACGCAACCAAACACATGGCCCAGTCTAGCCCGGTCAAGCTGGAGCTTGACTACCAAACACACCATAAGTGGAATAACCCCCAACAAAACAAAAAACTTAGATAAAATACTTTTTTGCTCATCAAAACCCAAATCCGGGCCACAATGCATTCAATCTCCCTCTTTCGGCAAGTGCACAAGTCCCAACTCGGATATAATTTAAAGGTTTAGGGCCCTTTGTAACACCCTAGAGTCCAAACGGCTCATATCCACTCTACACGCTGAGTTTAACCACACTTACCGCCATCCCACATATTCACTTTGCACGTTGAGTGAACCACACCAACCACCATCGCTAGGTTAATCCTTTTACGAAGCAAGGACAAAAGCATATGTGTGTTTGAAAACATAAATTTCAGAATACAAGAAATTCAAATGTGACACTAAAGTATTTTAAATATAAAAATTCATTGACTACAAAGATGCTAATCCACACCGAGCTCTATAATGTTGATGAAAAAATCATCTTCATCCAACTTCTTTTGAAAAGGTTATTACTCTCTCGTTCCTAAAACTAGTTCATCAACCCGTGCTCTCGCACGGGTTAGAACCTTTCAAGATATATATTAACTCTTAAACATTCCTTGTACTCCCATCCATATTTATAGTTTTATTCTTTTGCATAGCACCTATGTGTATCTTGCAATATACATTTACATGAAACATTGATTGTTTTATATGATGTTTATTTTGACGACACGTGATTCTTTTTCCTAAATTTTAATCTTATTAATTGCTCAGATAAAATGTCATTACAGCCAACTAATTTGATGGATAGATATTTTAAATTTTTATAAATTTTATGGATATTTTTTATTATTATTTCTAGGGGTTTTCTGAGTACCGGTTTCTATGATTATTATCTTTCTAGAACCACATGTATTTAGCTGAAACATAAATAAACTTATAATTCTTGTTTCATCCCTTTATGTGTATCATGAAAATCTATATTTTATCTTTCAACTTTTAGTGTAGTTGGTGTATTATTTGATACATATGGTAGTCTGAAATTCTAATAGTTATTGTATGTATAAATAAAATTTGTCATGTTTTATTTAGTAAAAGAATATTGTAGGTCCTAGGCTACACTCTTAGTACTTACAGTGGCATACATAGTTGTTTACACTCAAGATGTTGAACACATTATATCATATTAATATTGTTTTATTAAACAAATAATAGTTAAATTAAGTTTCTAATACTTATAAGATATATGTTTCAATCAAAATGTTTAAGTTTTTTTTCAAGACAATGACTTACAAAATTTATTATTATGAGTATATAACTTCGTGTCACTACTATCTAGTTTTCTAAATATTTCCACACACTTGATGAGCATATAAAAATAAATATTTGTACTAATCTAAGTTTCAACTATAGGATGTTAAATTATTTTTGTATTATCTTATATTAGTATTTACATATAAATTTGAGAGATTTTTGTTAATTTTTAATAATGGTTGAGGTGGATAATTTAGGTACAAATTATATATCATCTTTCATAATGCCATGTATGGGTAATTTGAATGCAAACTCAAGAAGATTTGTAATTTATAAGAAAAGGGAAATTATTGGATTGGTTTAATTATATTTTATAATTATGTAGGCTTGAAGTTTTCATACATGCTTTATTGATAACTTCATGGATCACGGTCACTAATTTTTCAGCATCATTAGCATATAAACTCAAAGTAATCCAATGACATTATGATTAAAGTGAACAAAAAGCTTATACCTGCCAGTCAATAAGGATAATATCAAAACTTATTTCTACTAAGTAATCCAAGGACAATTAAATTAAAATGAAAATTATACCTTTAGTTAATGGTGGATCTAGGAAGATTAATTGTCGTACATTTAGTTTGCAGTGCCAACGTTGATGCAGATTCTATGGTTGTTTGATGTCGTGGCACTGGTGGCCGGCCGCTTGCTAGTTTCCACGGTCTCACCCGTCTCCTTTCCTTGCTTGACATTGATCTTCTCATTGATCTCCTCTGGACATGGATGAAGCAGATGGTAGTGGCATCGATGAACACATGCCCATGTCCGTCAGCTTCGTCCATGCATATGCTCACGTGCACGAGCGCAGATGTATTTGGGTGAATGGGTCCCCTAAGGTGATCCTTTGTGGCTAGTGGTAGGGAGAAATAATGTATTTATCTTTTATTTTTCTTCTTTTTCCATGTAATGATAGGAGAGGTGCTAACTTTTAGAAAATAAAAATAGATCTAATGGTTACAGATTGCGAGAGACCATAGATGAGCCCATAGATTTTATGGTTAGATGTTTTCAATTTTTGTGGGAATTCATAGCATTTATATCACATTTTCCTAGCGTATCGGGTGGCAGTTAATGTGGAGGCTCCTCTTCACCCCAAAACCAAACAAATATGAATCTGGTTTGCCTCCCATGCATCCTGTCCCTGGTAATCCTCACAACAAAATACACCCGTGGTCTCTAAATTTAATTGACTCCCCTACCACGCAGCCCCCATGAAGGCAACCAATTCAAGCATATGCCCAAAACACATGAGAAGGTAAAACTCCTTGTTACATCACTGGGTGAGTTCTTAATCCATCGAGTTATGAGCTTGCCATCACCAGTTTGAATTTAATAAATAAATCAATAAAGAACATGTACCTGATATGGATGTAAATTGACCTTAAATCTTTTTTTATAGAGGTGCAGAATCAAAGTAGATCCAGAACCATTGCTCCTTAACACTACAGGAGACGCGTCCTTTGCCGAGTGCGCGCGCCGGCAAATGCTTAGAAGCACTTTCGGGCGAAGGCCGCCGAGTGCCGCCCCACGGGCGACCGCAGACTCGGGCGAAGATTTACTTTCGGCGAAGCCATCTTCGCCCAAAAGCCAAAGTACCGCGCCGGCGAAGAGTTCGCCGAAAGTCGCGGTCGCGCCGGCCGAACCCGACGCCGACCGTTAAATATGGAAGGGGGCTTTGCCGTGTGCCAAACGCCCGCACTCGCAAAGATTTGAATATTTTAAATCTTTGCCGAGTGCCGGATGTTGGCACTCGGCAAAGTATTTATTTTACGAAAAAACAAATAGACTTTGCCGAAAGTCTTTGTCACAGAGGCACTCGGCAAAATTATGGTCATTTTGCCGAAAGTGCCACCTTTGCACTCGGCAAACCCGCCATTTTTCCTGCAGGTTACCCGGCTTTGCCGAGTCTTGCACTCGCAAAAAGCCGGGAATTTCATTTTTTTGTCGTTTCTATTGCTTGTTGCTGCAAATCAACATATACATATACCATAAACATTCATATATACATCATAAACCACATAGATCACCGATTCACATATATAATCCACATATCTCACAAATTCACATATATAATCCACAAATACCACAAATTCACATATATAATCCACAAATACCACAAAATCCAACATGTCCAACAACCAAACGGAATCTAACATGTCCAACATCGAAACGAGATCGGGTCACAAAGGTGCAACATATCCAACATCTAAAATAAATCCATCACCACCACCTCAACTTGACGGCCCCGAACCGTGGCCTCCCCGGTGCGAAGAGCCCTCACCTTGCCCCGATACCACCCGTCTTCGCGGGCGCCGATCGAACGCCCACCCGCCCCGCCGAGGGGCGTGTGGAAGCCCAGTAGTGTGGCCGCTGCGCGCCGGAGGAGGAACGCCACCGGCCACGTGTACTGTGCGTCCGGGCCGACCGGATAGGCCGGATGGGGTGGAGAAGGGCCACCGAGGAGTCGGGTTCGAACCCGCCGACCGTGGGCTGCACAAGTGTGAGGCGATCTCATTAGTACCGCAGTGAGCCGCACATGCCAAATAAATGAACAACAACATATACTCACCGGAGTCTGTTCACGAGGAGGAACGGAAACGGGGTGGAGCGGCAGCGAGGGAGGCAACGGAGGTGGGTCACACCCGGGATCCGAGGCCCCGGAAGTAGCTCGCCACGCCCCGCACCGGCGCACCGAGTGTTGCGTGATTGCCTCCAACTCCCGCCGATGGGCCTCGCCGGGCCGCCGCCGCCCGCAAACTCTTCCGCTGGGCCGCCGCTCGGCCTCCAGCTCGCCATCCGACCTGCAATATTACAACCGTAACATTGAAACAATGCATAGGTAGCGAAAATGTGTAAAACCGCGAACGACCGATGAAACCGGTTACTCGCGATCGCCCGCATGGAGCTCGACCGCCGAGGTGCTATGGGGATGTCGGTGGAGGTCGTGGCTCCTTGAGCGAATCACCCTCGGCCGCCAACGAGGACGGGTCGATCGCGCCGTTGGCCATCCGTAACCGCCGCCGCTTCCCTCCTCCCAACCTCATCACCGTGTGCAAGGCCCGGGGCGCGGTGGTCGGATCGGTCCTCCCCATAGCGCCGCTTGGCCGCCTCGGGCGTCTTGGGTAAGCTTGGGGTGGACGCCGGCGCTGTCGCACGCCTCGGCCCTTCGGCCGGGTCGTAGACGCTGGCCGGGTCGGCCGCCTGCCGTGTGAGTCAAGGCCCACCCCGCGCACTCGTTGACCTCCCGGTTTCCATCGGCCGACCGCGAGGAGAACACAGAGATGGTTAGAAGTGAAGAGATTTGAGCGCTTGAATAAAAATATCAACACAATCGTACCCCATCTATCCATATACACCGGAGGGGCACGCCGCCTTGGTGGTGTGGAGCGCCTTGCATCTCCAGCGACACCTCCGACGGAGTCTCTTGTACGCGTGACGCCTCGGCCCAAGAGCCACTTTTCCACAATGGCCTCCCAAAGAGTCCTTGTACTTGCTGCACCACTCGGACACATCCGCATGACATAGCGGAGGATTAATGGAAGTCCGCTTATTTTTTTATTGAAGAAATCTGAATAAATGCGTTCTACGAACCTCGGATGTACTTGCTCCCCTCGGTGAGGTCGGTCTCCCTCTCGAGCATCATCTCCCTTTGCTTCGTTCTTCTTCACCACCTTGCCAAGCACGTCGGCGCGCGTAGGAGGTGATGCAAGAAACACGCGCCTCGTGGTACAGGTCCTTGAGTCGCTTCTCGGCGGACCACGCCCCCGCACTCTAGCGGCCTCCTCCTCCTTCCCCGCCCCCCGACGTGAAGTAGTTCTCGCATACGTAAAACATGTATCATTCAATTATTTAAGAAACATAGTATTCAAACGACGTGAAGTAATCCCGCATACACACTCACCCAAAAGTCCGTCTTGATCTTCCCCGGCAAGTCTGCCCTCGCTCACGCCAAGACGGTGGTCCCACGCCCGGGAACCTCCCTCACGTTGTTCCCGAGGTCCACCGTGCCGGGGTAGTTCTCTCTAATCAGCCAGCTCGGATGCCATTGATATGGCGCCAAGATCCCCCCTCCGCTTACAATCTACCGATTCATCGCACGAGGCATTAAGACAAATTGTTAGTTTGAAGTTCGATTTTCAACATGTCATATGAAGAAGTAGTGAAAATATCAATGGCTACTTACTTTTCACCGTTGGGTCGAATCACGGGGCGGCGGTGAAAAGGGATCGCCCCCTCGTGGGAGGCTCGAGGCCCCGCTTTGGTAGACCTTGGCGGCACTCGAGGAGGACGTGTGGACAGTGTCTCTTCGCACCGAGTCCGAAGTCCGGCCGGTGTGGCCCGACGAGGGCTGGCCCGACGACGGCCCCCGGCCGCCCGACGCCGCCCCGGCTGGTCCGACGACGACACAAAGTCAAGCCTCCTCGTGGACGGACGACGCCGGCCGCGCCTCGACGCCTCCACCGTCGGTGCTGCTCGTCGGCCTCCTCCTCCTCGGCCTCCTCTCCTCGTCGGCCTCCTCCTCGTCGGCCCAGGGGAGAGGGTGAGGGGGTCTCGCCAGAGGGGATCGACCCCCGCCGACGTTGCCGCCTTCCGCCCGGCATTTTGTCGAGTCCCCGCAAAACAAATAGTAAACCAATTAGTATTGCAAAATGAACGAAATATAATTGAAAGGTAACAATAATAACAAAATAGTATTACATGATTTAGAAATTATCTCCCCGAATGCCTAAGGCCGGGATGTAGTCATCACTATCGCTACCACTATTGTAATCATCAATGTCATCACCCTCATCATCCGTATCGCCCTCGCCAAGTGCATCGCCTCCACAGCTCCTTCGCGCACCGGCCTCCATCGCTCAAGAATTTGCGTCCTTAGCATCCTCGCACCTCATCACCCTCGCCCTCATCGATGGCGTTGTCTACTTCCATGCCCATCGGCGAAAGAATGTCTATCTCCAAACGTCCTTCTAGCCCCTCGGGTTGATAGAACTCTTGAGTGTTTGGGTCGTGGTTGTAATCATCATCGCTCGAACAAAGCTTTACCGCGGCGGCGATACCGCTGCACAAGGTACCAACCCGCAAGGTCCGCGTGTTTTTGGCACGCCCATGGGAGGTAATAAACTTGTGTGGCGTGTATATTAGCCACAATATAGACATCCTCTCCTCCATATACGGAATCCCGTCGAATTCGACTTGCCCAATCGTAGGGTCCACTTTCGTGTCATCGGGATCGAACCAATGGCATTTGAATACCACTAGCTTGAGCTCTTTAGGACCCCGGTTGAGCTCATATATTTCTTCGACTATGCCGTAATAGTCCTTCTTATCCAAGCCGGGCGCATTTAACTCCGGTGCACGTTGTTTTCGGTTGGGCCGACTCTCCTCGTAGCTTCTCGTGCGAAACCGATAGCCATTCACATCATAAACGGTGAACGAGTTGACCCTACGGGGAAGCCATTGCCCACTGTTTTTAAATCTTCGCACATATCGGCATCCGTGCGGGCACGCAAGGTCAGGCCACATAGATCGTTACATTATATGTTACTAGGACCAAAGTGGAATATCAAAGCCGGAACGAGGTTAGTTGGATGGTACCTTTGAGCGAGAACCGTGAAATAAAATCGGGTTTCCCATTTTTTAGAAGATTGTCTTCTTGTTGCAAGGTAGGAGCCCCATTCCCTCTCCAAAGTTGACCAATAAATTCCCCTCGAAAAACAAGGCTAGAGGTTTAGGGTCGATAGGTGGAGGCCGAGGTGTGGAACAAGCTCATTGAGAACTTACTGGCGATAAGGAGCAGTTTCGCAAAGGTTCAACAACACATAGAGCATGATAGTGCGCCACTCATCAAAGGACAAGTGCTTGTGGGTAGCTGCGCTTCCTCTTCCGACTTGCCCTCCGAAAAGGCTAAGGTTCGATGAACTCTCCTCGGCGTTGTAATGAGGGGTAGGATTGTGGACGCCGGAAGTTTCTCGGTATAGTACGCCCGTGTGTGAAGGTCGACACCTCCTCCCGGAATGTATGCCTCTCGCCACGGAAGGCTCACTTAAACTTTATTCCCGCATTTTCTCCGAAGTACCTTGAGAGCCCTCTCAATTGGATAGCACCAACGGAATCGCACGGGCCCCCAACCGTGCCTCGCCAAGCGTGTGCAAAATCAGGTGTTGCATGGACAGAAGAAGCCCGGTGGAAATATCATCTCTAACTTGCGATCAACGCAGGTGCAGACGCTCCGTCAGCAATCGCATCCCGAGATAACTCCTTAACACAAAGCCGGGGAAGAAAAAGCTCAACTCTGCCAGACGCCATCCCGAGATAACCTCCATTGAACTCGTGCATCATGAAAGTCTGCCATCATGTCCGCCATCCCAAAGATCTTGATCATACTCCTCGAGGAGGGGCCTCACCACGTCCTCTCTAATACGATCGACTTCGCCGTGGAAGATCCAGCGGCTATAGTTTGGGACGAATCCGTTGTTGTAAATATGTTTACCCATTTCAATCTTGACTCGCTTTTTCTTGTTCTTACATTTGCTTTGCAGACGGACACGGCATCCGAACGTACCCTTTAGCAAATGGGCCAAATGCATGTTCCAGAAAGCATCGGTCCCCCTAACCCATTCAAGACTCTTACTTGCGGCCCGTGTACATCCACTCACGGTTATCCATCCTCTGTCATACGCCCATGTCAGCGAGCCACATAAGCAGCAATTGCATCTACACGGCGTTCCTACCATCTAATAGGTGAGGGGTAGGTCCTAATCCCACCCGAGGATGCGTAGACAAGGTTAGCATCCATGCTCAGGTCCCGCCCGAGCGAAGGGCAGACACCTCCCCACTGTTCTCCCGATACACGCCCCGGGCGGGGAGAGTGTGTATCCGGAGAACAACGGGAGGTGCTCGAAGCTTGGCACTCGGCAAAGCGCGCCGCGTTTTGCCGAGTGCCTAACGTGAGACACTCGGCAAAGGTGACGGAGAGCGGGGCCGCTTTGGTCCTGTTATCCTTCGCCGAGTGTATTATTTTGCCGACGGCCGGGCACTCGGCAAAAGTATTATTTTCCGAGTGCTGTGCTTCGCCGACGGCTAGGCACTCGGCAAAGATGGTTTTGCCGAGTGCTGAGATTGGCACTCGCAAAGGTGTTCGTTGCCGAGTGCGCGTCTTTTGGCACTCGGCGAACCTCTTGGCACTCGGCAAAGACGCGGTTTCCTGTAGTGTAATGATGCCCTCTTGTTGCAATATCAGCTCTAATACACGGAGGTCCTCACCCAATTTCGAATTATTTTGCAGACAATTCGGCAGCGATCCTTATAAAAAGGTATAAAATCCATTATAGTCTAAACTCAGAACAAAAGGAAATTAAAGCGGAGGAGAGTCACTGCCGAATTATTTTGCAGATAATTTGGCAGCGATCCTTATAAAAATATATAAAATCCATTATAGTCAAAACTCATAACAAAAAGAAACTAAACAGGAGGAGACTCACTGCCTCTATGAACAGCAACATGATGTTGTCGTGAGCCTCATGCTATCCATGGCTGCAACAATTATGTTGCCTGCAGTTGGTCAATTGTGCCTGCCCAAATTGATCTAGCGGGTAAACAGTGCAGTAATAGGAGGAAGAAGCAAGTCAACAGGGGTCTTACCCAGAGCAATTGGCCTCATGCACCGGTGCTAGAACATTGCCGTCCTTCCCCCACGTCCGCCCTATACAACATTGTTGGTGTTTCCCTCGAGAGACACGCGACGTAGATGAGATGCAACTTGGTAGATGCAGATGGCACGCGTAGCATCCTGAGTCCTGACCCTATCGTCGTCCTCAACTCCAACATGCTGAGGCACACCGTGCGTGCATGCCCCCGCCTGCAGGAGCAGACAACTCGGCGGCGCTTGCGAGGGAGCATGAACGAACATGCGGCCAGACTAATTTTATTTGACCTGACTAATTATTTGGTGGTTAGGTGATAAATAATATATTTTCTTCTTTTTTATTTTTAATAAAGGCAAAGGTGGGTAATTTTTAGAAACATAAATAGATCTAATGGTTACGGTCGCGGAGACTTTAGATTCAATGGCTAGATGTTTCTAATTAATGTGAGAATTTCTAGCATTTATCTAATTTTCTAGCGCATCTGGTGAGAATTAACGTGGAAGCTCCGTTGGAGCCTCCAATTATTAATGTGAGAATTTCTAGCATTTATCTAATTTTCTAGTGCATCTGGTGAGAATTAGCGTGGACACTCCGTTAGAGCCTCCAATTAGTAATAGTAAGATAAGATATTAGAATTCCAACTTTGTCATAACTTAAATGATGGTAGATTTGACCAAGTTTATAGAAAAGAGTATAAGAAATTATCACATCAAATATGTAAATTATGAAATCTATTTCATAGTATTCCCAATGATGCTAATTTGACGTGGTAATTTTTGTTTTTCCTTTTCTATATCTTTGTCCAAACTTAGCATAGTTTGACTTAGAACAATTTGGATCATTTATATATTAGCATTGAAGGAGTATGATTTTTTGTGCTGCACCTATTTATTGGCGAGTCACATTGCCAATCACCTCTATAAATTAATTTCTAGAGGCAGTGGTTAACACCAACCACATCTAGAAATAGCTTTTCTTGTGTGGCAGTTGGTGCTCTGAAAATAGGGGCATGTCTAGGCGCAGCTAAAAGCACTAACCGCCTCTAGAAATCGATTTCTAGAGGCAGGCTATCACTAAAACCATCTTTAGAGGTGGTTCTTGCATTCGTTTATGCAGTAGTGCTTTATGTTTCTAGTTTCAAATATGTGGACGCCTAGCCTTTTACACCAACAAGGTATTGTTCAAAAATAAGATTTCTTTAAGTGAATTATATGGGATCTTAATTGTTTTTTTAAATAACTTTAGGAGGAATTATATATTCTACGAGTATTGTAGACAGATAGCAAAATCTAGCTGTTCAGAATGTCTCATGAAAAAGACAAATAAACTGCCACGTTTTCTTCTCACATTGTATCTTATTCGGTTTTCTTTGCAGGTATATCCTCTTGATTGATGATATATGGTCTGAAGAAACATGGCTGGACATCAGACGTCATTTGCCACGTACAGAAGGCAGTAAAGTAATTGTGACTACTAGATTTCAAGCTGTTGGTGCAGCATGCTCAGGGAGAGAAGGAACTGATTATCTGCATACCATTAGTGTTCTTCATGGTTTTAAGTCCAAAACACTATTTCATCACGCTGTTTCTGAATCCCAAAGCATAGCAACATCTCAAGCTATTGGTATGGAGTGCTCCAATGGAGGTGGAACTGATAACCTGCATTCAGCTGATATTAGTGATGCAGATGCCAGTGATCGACGCACTGATCTTGTTTCTGATCCACAAAGCAGCAATGGTAGCAAGAAAGAGAAGGTCCATGAGGACATATGGAAATATTGTGGAGGGCTGCCTTTGGCAATAGTTACCATGGCTGGCCTTGTTGCCTGCAACCCAACAAAAACCAATGACCATTGTAGTAAACATAACAGATTATTTCCAGAGCAGGTGGCTCACCTTACCCTAGAAGATGTCACAAAGATACTCGATTATTGCTTCAATGACATGCCTGCAGATCTCAAGACCTGCTCATTGTACTTGAGCATATTCCCCAAGGGTTCAAAAATTAGTAAGAAGCGTCTGACCAGGAGATGGATATCTGAATCTTTTGTCACTGAGAAGCAAGGGAAGAGTGCAGAGGAAGTTGCAGAAATATACTTTAATCAACTCATAAGAAGGAAGATAATACGTCCCGTGGATCACAGCAGCAATGGAAATGTAAAATCGTTTAAAGTTCATGACATGATTCTTGAGTATATTGTGTCCAAGTCAAGTGAAGAGAACTTCATTACTGTTGTTGGTGGCCATTGGATGATGCCAACTCCTAGCAACAAAGTCCGTCGACTCTCTATGCAAAGCAGTGGTTCGAAAGATTGGAATTCAACAAAAGGCATGAACTTGTCTCAAGTGAGGTCATTGACAGTGCTGGGAAGCCAGAAAGGACGACTTACTTTCCATTCATTCAATAACAGAATAATTCAAGTGCTGGATCTTGAGGGTTGGAAGGGCATGACAGATAAGTATCTTAAAGACATATGTGAAATGCTTGTGCTCAAGTATTTGAGCCTTCGACAAACAGATGTTGTTAATATCCCATCAAAGATTGGGAAGCTCCAGTATCTGGAAACTCTTGACATAAGGGAGACAAGAGTCGAGAAGCTTCCTAGATCTTTTGGCCAGCTCAAACGTCTTTGTAGCATGCTTGGAGGGAGTAAAAACCCAAAGAAGGCGTTGAAGTTTTTTTTGGATGAAAAGAAAGCTTTGAAGTTTCCACATGAGAAGAATAATGAGCCAATGAAAGCACTTCGTGTACTGTCAGGGATTGAGATCAATAAGGACTCAGAAGCTGTAGAAACCCTTCATCAGCTTACAGGGCTAAAAAAGCTTGCCATTTACAAGCTCGATATACAGGAGGATGATAAGCTCTTCAAACAATTGTGCTCCTCTATTGAGTATCTTTGTAACTGTGGCCTGCAGACACTGGCAATCAATGATGAGGACTCTGGTTTTATCGACTCACTAGACTGCATGTCCACTCCTCCAAGGTACCTTGTTGGGCTGGAGCTGTCTGGCAAGATGGAAAAGCCACCAAAGTGGATTGAAGATCTCAATAATCTCTACAAGCTAACACTTTCTGTGACAGTTCTTCGACTGATACTTTCAACCTCATCAAGAACCTACCCAAACTATTCAGTCTCACTTTTACACTCAGCAAAAAAAGAAGGATGATCGGGACATAGTGGACATCCTTGAGGAAAACAAACTGCTTACTGACAGGGAGATCATTGTTCCACCTGGAGGATTCAAGAGTCTAAAGCTGCTTCGCTTCTTTGCAACTCTGGTGCCAAGGCTGAGCTTTGCAGTTACAGGAGAAGAGGTAATGCCAGCACTTGAGAGGATTGATATGCGGTTTCAAGCCTTCGAAGGTATTTATGGCATTGAGACTCTTAAAAGTCTCCAAGAGTTGCACCTCAGTGTTGGTAATCAAGCAGATGAAGTAACTAAGTTCTTGTTAGAAGAATTGAAGCACAACGCCAGCCACAACTATTTAGATGGGAAATATGCAACGAAGTGGCCAAAAATAATCAGTGATTGAAGATATTTGAGGATGCCATTGTCTTTCCGTTCAGGTGCATCATCTGGTATTGTATTCTTATGTGGAGGCTATTTCTGATGATCTACTCCAGCTGTTCGCCTTCACTCTGTTTTTCATTTTCGTTTCTGAGTTTCAGAGCCTGCCAATTTATCTTTTCCTTACAGTTTCAGAGTTTTAGTTTCGTCAGTCGGTTCTTTTTCGTTTTCGTTTCAGAGTCTGTCAGTCTGTCTTTCCCTTTCAGTTTCAGAGTTTCAATTTCGTCAGTCCAGTTCTTGTAAGCGCGGCTCTTGCGTGGTCGTGGGATGACACGATCATAGTGACGCTCATGCCGCACAATCAGGAGAATGTCTCCTTGTAAGTTTCCTTTATACTGCAATATAAACAACAGAAAATGCTGCCTGTTAACAACACCAAATACACCTGAGTTGATCGAGGTTTTCTGAGTGCGTTGTTTCCAGTTCGTTGGCGGTGATAAGTCCCTGATGGTCATCAAAGCGGTTATCTTTCTCGGCTGATCACGATGTCCGCCCACTCATTCCGATCAGCGCTGATCATCGTGGCCGTCATAGGTATGGCCGTGGCGCGCCGGACCGCAGGCAGCGCGCGACAAGGACAGCGCCACGCTCTGGAACGTCCTCCTATCTGTGGGTTGTGCTCTGTTTTCTCGTTCCTTGATTAGTACTTAGCAACAGTTAATGCACTATCCTGCCAATTGTTTATGCTTCAAATAGAATGCTTAATATAGGGCTGCACACAACTGATTTGGAGTTCGTGGTCCTGTGATCCTACTCTTGAGCGAGCCAAGCTCAAGTCTCGGTTAAGTACTGACTTTATTGGCGGCAGATCGACAGTCCATCCAAAGTCCAAACAAACCCACTGAAACGCGCCAAAAACGTCGGCACTACAACTCTTCAACACAGGTACACAGCATCTTCACCTCAGACGCACTAAGAATTTGTGACGGCGATGATGAAGCTCAACAAAGATGAAGGTGGTGGAAACGACGACGGTGGCTGATGCATCAGGTCGGTGAGGGAACGATGGCCTTGGTGGGCTGCGGGCGTCCAGGATCTCACGGGACCACACGGGCGCCACCGTCGGTTCCGGGGGGCCGCGCCCGTTATATTTTTCGTTAAGCACTCCTAGTCCTTGGTACTATTTCGTTCTTGTTCTTGTTCTGTCATTCGATTCCTTCTTTCTTCTTCTTCATCCACAGTCTACAAATGCTGCAGACTTTCTAATCTCCTTGGGTAGCTCTGTGGTCCCATGGTTGGAACTCGTCATGTTCAGATTCTTCAGCCGCAGCTAGCTCCCCACACAAATTTCTTGACTGTCCCCAAGAGCGGTACGTACGTGGCTAGCAATTCTGTGCCCTTTATTGTAATTGTAACTCAAGTCAGAGTATTCAATTTCTTCAGTTTAAATCCTCCTTGTTCATCACAAGGCCAAACATATCGGGCGTAGTGGAAGACAGATAGATGGTTGCAATTAGACCGATAGTGCTTTACTATTTTAAAACAAGTCTCTACTTGTTACTGTAAATCAGGAAAAGCAATTGACAGGCGCACATTGCAGAGAGTTTCAGAGCTTAGCCTGCTCAGTTTATGACAAAGAGATTAGCCTGCTCAGGCTTGAAAACTTTTTCTCCTTCCTAGATAAAAAGGATCATGAGAACACACGTACAGTATATAACAAATAATATATGAGACACGGGACGATAAATTCACGTTTATAGTACTAGTCTTTACAATAATTAAATTGAAGACTCGGAATTAAGTAAACACAACACAACATAGCTAGGTTTGGCAAATCACTCCATAATTGCACACCACACAATAAGTTCCAGTATGCAGGCCGAACAGGCCTGATTATTGAATGAATAAAAGAGATGTACTACTACTACTACTAATGACGGCCGGACTGGTGCACGGCGGCAGCGTAAAGCAACGACTGAACTAGGAAATTAAACGTAGTGTAGTGTAGGCAATCAATCACTTGTGGCAAAGAGCAGAGGACAGATATTTGGAAAGCTCAGCAAAGATTGGTGGAGAAAGGTTCCTGATGAAGTCATCGATGCCTTTGGAACAGAAAATGTCAAGCAAACAAACATAAACATGATGGGAAGTTTGAAACTCCGCTCCGTGTAGTGTCAATGATAGGGGTGGCCTGGCCTGCCAACAAAAAGGAAGGAAGCAGGAGGTTAGTACTATTAGTAAAATATAAAATGCATTATTATTATTATCAGTAAAATAAAATGCTACGTACGTACGTTGTACTGTATTTTACATGTGTTGTGAAGAAGAAGATGGATTAAGCTTGGATCTCATTGATCTCTTGGACCCCACTGCTGCTGCAAGCTTCGTCATTGCGATCTTGAGAACTTTGTGTAATACTGTTCCCTGGAAAAGTCTCATCATCCTTGCCTGAGACGTAAAGTGTAATCTTGTTGGGATGCTCTCTGGCTTCTTTCCTCATAACGTTAATCGTGGCGCTGATGCACGGACTGTCTCCTCGATACCATTCGTTGCATTGGAATCTGACATATCCGAGGGTCACGAGGTGCTTGATACCCATAGGGGCTCCGTATTTGGTGGACCACCGTAGAACTGGAACTCAAACACAAGCCACCTCAGCCTCGGCATAGCTCCTTCCTGGAAGGTAATTCGCGGCACTCGGCTGTCAACAGTGAGGGACCAGAGCTTTGCAAACCCACCGCTGCTAATGGCTACCGGCTTTCTGGGAATAGCTTCGAACCTTAGAACGAGTTTAATCACGTAGGGCATGTCCCGTAGAATCTTGAGATCCTGCTCCTCTAGTTTGCAGATCCTGATGTCCAAGTAGCGAATATTGTTGAAGTGCTCTTTGATCCACAGCGGAATGTGCATGTGCTTCGTGCCGACGACTAGTCCTCCATCACCACTCTTCCAAGGTTTTGAGAACGACAGGATCTCCCCAGCTAGCGATTACACCAAATCACTATTCTTCCAAACTTGGCGGACGCATGTTGATATTTCTTGCACGATTCCAATTAGGAAGGCGAAAGAAATATATATGGGATATCTATCTAATCATGTTAGCTTGGATATGGGATTAACCTCATGATCCAATAAAGCGAAGTTAGGCGGTGTTAGTAGTGGGATGTAAACTTAGCATCATTATCCATAGTGGAGTTAATCTCACCAGGATATGTACTCAAGGTATACCACTCATTTCTAAGCATTACCTACGTACTAGTCTGTCACCCTAGCAATAACGCTCAAAGAAATGCGAGGCATGGTATTCTTGATTGGCCTTGATAAAAGAATGAACATGATATCTGCAAGCGCACAGATAGAAATACCAATTGTAGCACTTCACCGGGAGTAATCCAGGTATCGTATTTATATTTTACCACAGGGAAGGGAGTCTATGGAAAGTAGAGAGAAAAGGACATCTAATGATTTATATTGTGATTTAATTATGAGATCCACTTACAGTTGTACAATGCAGAGTAGCCATATGCATCTAACATTACTCAACAGGATAAGTCACAGGATAAAGATAAATATATAAATGATAAATACCCAAGTCTAAGATCATCATATGCCACTAGTATCATACGAGCAATTAGCATGTTATAGAAAGAATAGAATGAATATTCCTAAGATACTCCTAATCATATATGTCAAATGAATACTACAATTAGTGCAATACATCTAGCTATCATGGCAAGGTTGGATTACTTCTACACATGGCAAGCATTACCAATAACAACCAAAGACGAAACTTGATCATTACCGTAATTATAAACTCGACTAGTCCTACATTCGGAGGGTGGATTCCAAAGGACTCAACAGGACTGTCACTCCCGCGATCTACCACACGGCCCGGAATATAGGGTGCAATTGCAGATAAACGTTGTATAAACACCACGTTTACACATTGCTTATCACCCACATAGTGATCATCTATATGGATGCTATACAGTTCCATGCATAAAATATAAAGCAATCTTACTAAACTAAACATATAATCATAGCAAGCATAAACACATATCAATAAGAATATAATAATTATAAAGATCAAAGCCATAACAATTGTATTCTAAATATAATAGTACTTACAGATCGAATACAAGAGAGAAGTCTCAAGAACGATGATCCTTGCTACTTCTTGACTATCAGGAACTCAAGATGAACTTGATCTTCAACTAGAACTAGCTAGATAGCTAACTACTTCTAGTATGAACTAGGGCTTAGGTCTAGACTTGGCTGGACTTGATGGGTATGAGTTGATAATGAATATGATTATGAAATTGATATCAGCCCTGGGGTCAGCTGGTCTTCTTATATAGTACTTGGCGATGAACGTGAACCCTTGGATCAAACCGACCTTCAACAACGGTGTAGATACAACCTCAAAGTCGGTAGTAAACCGACCTAGAAAGGAGAGGCTGACAGGTGGGACCCACCTGGCGGCCGCCAGGGTCCTGTCTTCCCTCGGCCTCTGGTTCTTTCTGGTGTTCTCTGGTATCTTCTAGAATGTTTTAGTCCACTTTTCAGGTTGAGTTACTTCACGGTCAAGTCTTGTCATCATATGTCTTGTATATTCCGGATCTTTCTCCATTCTTCTCTTCATTTATCTATCAAGTCCCTAGAAAGTCACAGAATACCAAAACTCGTAGAATTATGTTAGTTAGACCCCTAGACTTATGTTTGGTCTTTAACTTGAGCCCTTATTTCATGTTAATTGACTTATGAAATTATGCTATAACAGGTGTCAACAACGCACTTGGGCAACCCCTCTAATTTTGAAAGCTGACCAGCTTCAAAAGGTAGTGCCCCCAATTCCGCGTCTAGATTCTTAAGTTTCTTCAGTCCCCCAATTTGCTGTGGTATCTTTCTCACTTTCGTATAGCTCAAATCTAGTGCCTCTAAATGCTGCAGTTTCCCAATATCCCGAGGCAACTTTGTGATTGTGCTAACGAGACCCAAATCTAGAATCTGCAACCGCTGGAGATTACCTATCTCACGGGGCAGCTCTGTGATCCTTGTTCTCCTCAGGTAAAGCTTCTCCAAATACTGCAGTTTCCCAATCTCCTTGGGCAGCACTGTGATCCCTGGGTTCCTACTCACGTCCAGATTCTTCAACTGTTGTAGTTCACCAATGTCCCTAGGTATCCCTGAGAGCTTAGGATTGCTACTCACGTCCAGAGTCTTCAGTTTCTTCAGTGTCCCGATGATCTCCCAGGCCTGGTCTCTGAGTTTTGAGTCACGGATGATCAGAGTCTCCAATTCATGTTGCAGGTTCCCCAGCACCCTAGGCAGCTCCGCAAGCTCTCTGTTCCATTTCATGACCAGAGTCTTCAATTGCTTGAGCTCACCGATCTCAGCAGGCAATCTTGTGATCCCTGTTCCTTGCACGCCCAAAGTCTCCAAATACTGCAGCCTCGCTATCTCTGTTGGGATTTCCCTAATCTTATAACCACTTAGGAGCAGGTGCCTGAGACGGAGCAGCCCACAGATATCCTTCAGATGTGCCTGAGAGAACATTGTTGTATTGAACATCCAACACTCGCAGGTGTTGCAAATGCTTGTAGGGTACCTTCTCGGCATCTTCAAAAACGACAAGGGACCGAATATCATGCCAATCATCAATTCTTGATAGGGTATCTACTGCATCGCTGCTTGCTGACCGGTCGTAGTCAGAGCTGCAAGTGATGAAATTGTGTTCACGCAACTTGCATCTAAGGTAATTTTGCATCATGGAGTGCAGGAAGCCATCTATAATCAATCTCCTGCTTTCAAGCTCGTCAAAGTAATCGTTTGCTACCTCTTCCTTGCAAACAAAACCTTGAGTGATCCATGGCCTGATCAACTCATCCCTACTAAAACTGTGACCTTGAGGGTACATACTGCAGTACAACAAGCAGGTCTTCAACATATGATGAGGAAGATTCTTATAGCCAAGCTCCAAACTCTCTACCAATGGTTCAAACCCTGGAGTGTTCTGAATTCCATTTCAGTTAACTTGTTCCTGAAGCCTGTTTTGCACATCACGTGTCCTTAGTACACACTGCCCTTGTTGTTGTTCTTGACGCTCTCGTTCCTTTGCCAATACCGAAAACATACAAGCCACTGCTAACGGCATACCACGGCACATATTCACAATAGGGTGGTTACGGTCAAAACCTTCTCCAACCATGTCAGCATTCATGTCAATCATTTTATTAGTCAAGCCTGCCCTTGGTCCACCCAAATCGTAGTGATAAATTTGGTGGACCAAGGCATCAAAATCCTCACGCCACTTTTCGGTTATAGCATTAACACGACTCGTGGTGACAATTCTACTGCCCAAATAATTTTCTGGAAGAGACTCCTTGACGGTTTCCCATTCTCCGCTATGCCAGACATCGTCAATTATAACCAGGTACCTGTACAAGTTTAAAGAGACAATATTGTTAATTGCAGAGTCCATATGCAGAGTCCATGCATGAAAGATACTTGCTTAATTGCAATAGGATAAATAAGTTGATTAGTAGGGGCATTATTTTATTATTTCCATTCCATATATAGGGTCCTCGAATTTAAATAGTTATGGGTTCCCTTGCGCACTGCTTGCATATGCACATAATTTTGGCCAAATATTCTAGGCTCGTGCAAACATGTAGGCCAAGTCGGGCTTTGTTCAAAGTCTGGTTTTGGAATTAGCATGTCTAATTTTGGAGTCTCACATGCATGGTTGTGTCGAGGCAAGTCAAGCGTGGTTGAGTCGGTGTGCTTGTGCGTGCTCCAAGTGGCATTGGACTACCGTGCCTGTGTGCACGTATAAAAGGCTAAACCATGGCCATGTAATAGCAGATCAGATTTTATTGTGAGTTCTATTTCGTCGAGGGTTCCTTCGAAGAACAGGTATCCAGCCGATCCGATGGATTGCGAATAGTGTGCGCTCAAGTTTCATTTTGGGCGTACTCTGGATTTCTATGGAGTCCCCATCTTCTGATCGTAGTCGCCGAGGCTGCGGGTGGAAGGATTATCTAGGTTTGGTTTGCATCTTTTGATCCCTCTATTTACGGCTACTACTATTTCAGTTTATCAATCGAAAAGGTTATTTGGCACCACTAGTACCTAAAACATTTTAAGTGGCGGCCACTTTCGGTCTTTACGTGGCGGGCAGAGGTGCCCGTCACGGTTAATGTCCCTCACCGTGGCGGGCATATTACAATGCCCGTCACGGTTAATAATTTCAGGAAAATAAAAAAAAAAATTGCCCAGGCCCGCTGAGCCCATCGCCGGGCCCGCCGGCCGAGCCCGCACCTAGATCCGCCGCCTGCGGACCCCGCGCCGGAGCCACCGCCGGCCGCCGCCACCGGGCTGGGCGCCGGCTCCGGCCTCGACGCCCGGACGCTGCCCTCCGGCCTCGATCTGCGCCGACGAGGTGGGGCCCCGGATCCGCCGCCACCGAGATGGGGAAGCGGGATCCGCAGCCACCGAGTTGAAGGAGGCCGAATGCGCCGCCACCGAGGAGGAGGGGGCCGGATCCGCCACCACCGAGGATGGGGAAGCGGGATCCGCCGCCACCGAGTTGAAGGAGGCCGAATCCGCCGCCACCGAGGAGGAGGGGGGCGGATCCGCCGCCACCGAGGATGGGGAAGCGGGATCTGCCGCCACCGAGTTGAAGGAGGCCGAATCCGCCACCACCACCGCGTTGGAGGCCGCCGCCGCGCCGGGATCCGCCACCGCGCCGGATCCGCCACCGTGCGGATCCACGGCCAACGGCGACGATGGGTCTCCCCATAGAGCTGTGCGACGAGTAGGGGAGGAAAAGGGTCGGCCGGGGACGAAGGATGCGCCGCCGTGTGAGAGATCGAGGTGAGGGAGAGAGTCGCCGAGCTGCCGGCCGAGGAGAAGGATGGAGAGAGAGAGAGAGAGTGGAGAGAAGTGAGGAGTTGAAACACCGAAACCCTAACTTCGTGTTATATAGGGGCTGCCCGAATGGGCCTCGCGCCTTTTGGGCCTGTTTTGTGGCGGGCCTTTTAAGATGCCCGCCACGGGAAAGATTTTTCGTGTGGCGGGCACCTTAACACGCCCGCCACGCAAAACGGCGTATTTTGCGTGGGCGGACGTGTTAAGGTGCCCGCCACGCAAAAATCTTTCCCGTGGCGGGCAAAAACCGCCCGCCACGCAAAAAATAAATAAATAAAATGTGGCGGAGTATTTTCCGTGACGGGCAAAAAAAAAGTGCCCGCCACGGAAAAAGATTGTGCCGGTGCTCGCAAAATCAAATCGTACTAGTGCACTATCGATTGGTCTATCAAGTTTGGTAAGTTTGTGTCTATTATTTTCGTGAGAGGTGTACTCATCAACTCATTGCACCGTTGTATGTCATGTGCCAGAATTGGGCCAGCCATGGGTGGGCTAGGAAGGCCCAACCGGCCCCTGACCCGGTCCCGGGAGGGGTGGGGGGGCGGAGGGGGGCCGGCACCTCTGCGCCGCCGCCACCTTCCCCGTCTCCATCTCCGCTTCGTCATCAAGTTAGGATTATCTTAGGACTTTTGGTGTGCAAGGGATATTCCAATCATATAAGGGAAACCCTTATTAGGAAATAAATAGGATTGCTTGTAAAAGGTATTCCGATCGTATAAGGAAACCTTTTGAGAGATTGCTTAGATTACAAGTCCCACTAGCCGGGCTATATAAGTGAGGGGTCTCATAATCTCTTGGGGAGACAAGCAATAAAGAAAATAATCTCGTGCCTTCCTCTCTCTTCTCGCGTTGCTCGCCCCCCCTCCGCCGTCGCTGCCACCTCGGAGTTCGTCGTCGACGTGTCACGATCGGCCCAATCTAACCGGTTTGTGACAGCTGGTATCCGGAGACCGGGGCGATTCCCACCACCAATGGCTTCCGAGATGCGCGAATTCACCAAGGCGTTAAAGGAGCTCTTCGCCGACAACTGGCGTCAAGATCAGCCGCTACTTTGACGAGATCGAGACGCGTCTTCGTCACATGGAGTACATCTACACCGCCCGAAGATTCAGCTACCTCCTCTCATTTCGACGACCACGGTGACCGCTGAGGACAGCCCGGCGGCGGCCGCCGCGTGGCCGCTCGGGGCCGCCCAGGCGCTGCCCCCTTGGCGCCGTCGCCGCCCCGCCTACACCATCGATGATCCAACCCTGCTCTCCTCCAGCGGGGCGAGGGCAACAACATCGTTCGGGGTGGCCGCAACGGCCATCACCGACATCGCCATCGATGACACCGCAGCACCGGCGCTTCTTCCTCTCCACCGACACCTGCAATCGCGCAGGACTCTCCGACAAATAAGACGGCGCTACCCGCGGGCGCCCTGCCCGTGGCGCCACCCGTGGCACCCCATCCCGGTCACCGGACCTACCCCCTCTCGACGTCGCTCGCTGGACGTCCCGAGTACGACGACATCGACACCCCGGACCTCTGGATACACAAGATGGAGCTGCTGTTCGAAATGAAGGATGAAAGGTTTCCTTATGGACGAATTTAAATAATTTATGAAACTACTAGGGAGATATATAAGATTTGTGAACAATGTTACTACCACTATGTCGATAAACAAATGACCAAAATAAAAGTTGATTTTAAGAAGTTATGAAACTTTGTAGTTGGCAACTTTTTTATTTGAAATCATTTTGTCATGGAAAATTATGTTTGAATTTTTTGAAATATAATGTTTTAAATGATATCGGATGGAGAAAAAAAAAAGGTTGTAGATCTCAAAAAGTTATAAAACTTTGTAGTTGACAAGTTTTTATTTGAAATCATCTTGCCATGCAAAATTGCATTCAAAATTTTCAAATTTGAAATTCAAAATTTGTCAACGATCTTGGATGGAGAAACAACCAATATAAAAGATGTAGATCTTAAAAGTTATGAAAATTTATAGCTAACAAGTTATTCATTTAAATTCATTTAGGGCCTCAAACAATCAATTTACGTTCGATTTATAATAATATATGCGAACCAAAATGTAATATAGATAGTGACTAATGGGTGTAGTGGTAGAAAAGGGTACGTGTGAGGGGGAGGTCAAGGGTTCGAATCCCACTTTGGCGGTGAGGCGCGTGATTTTTGCGTGAAAAACAGACTTTTGCGACCGATTGGTGGGTCCCCACCTTGAATTCAAAAAACAAATCATAATTTTTTTTCACCTGTTTTTGCAATTTCCTCACATCACTGTTGGTTTGGAAGAACTAACACTGGTGCCAACCCCATCACTTGCAATCGCTTAAATATTCTTAGATCAACTCAATCGGATCCCCTTTCCCCTATCCATTAAAACATGGCATAGAGTGTCACGGCCGCCTTGAGGAGGGGCGGCGATGACGATGCCGGGCGGCGGCCTTAGTGGCGGCAACGACGGCGTTGTGGCGGAGGTGATGACGATCGGCGGCAAAGGTGGGCGGCAGCGGGCCGCATGGCGCGGTGGCGGCGTGGGGAGGGTGCGGGCGCTGCGCGTTAGGGTTACACACACACACACACACACACACACACACAGAGAGCTCTGGGAGACAGGAGTTGTTGGGAGTTACCCCTTTATTTTTTCTGATTGAGATTCAACTGATTACATGCCCCTTGTATTTATAGTCCGAGGGAGACTTGCATATAAAGAAACCCCTGATTTTGTTTCCTATTTTATTCCTATCTTTATTCCCTAATTATCTATTACTTAATGATGAAGCTGATGACGACGGAGTAGGCGGCGGCGCGGGGGCTGCTGACCTCCTAGCGCACGCATGCGCGCATGGGCCTTTTGGCCGCCCATGACGTGTTGTGACATCTCTCCCCCTTTCCCCCGACGGCGCATCCTTGCGCCTGTGGTTCTCGCACGGTTGTCGTTGTTGGCGGGTTGATCGGCAAAGCATGCCCCAAAGATTGTTGCATCCACTTGTATAGAAGGAATGGGCTGGATGAAGATGAGGACGCTGACCTTTTCTATTGCCGGTTCAATGGATGGAATTCCATTGCTCACGACCCATGGAAACATCATAGATCTTTGGCGAGGTGACGTCCTTTCTCATCAAAGAAGAAGATTGTCACCGATGGTGAGAAGCTATGTGGTAGTTCCTCCATTAGCAAGGTGCTTGTCCCGAAGCCTGGCATGGATGGCAAGGTCATCGGGAGGTGAATGCCAATCAGCTTGAGCGGTGCCCAAGCTGGTGTTCCCGCTTGGAGCTTGATGGTTCCAGCGATTCCATGTAGCTTTTGGTTGGTCGGTGTATCGAGTTGATGTAGGATGAGAGCCTCCTAGGTAGTGACGGGGAAGACGCGGTAGAAGACTGGCATATACCTCATGTCGGCGTTGGTGGGGCTCGTGGGTTGGAGCTCGTTGAAGACCTCGTAGGAGACGGGGGCGTTGACTTGTTGCATGAGCCGGATCGTCATGCCCAACATGTAAGGTGCCTCCCCGGTGCATCACGGCCCAAGGCTTGTTGCAGAGCTCGTTGGCTAGCTTGAGGGTGTAGTCATACTGGGCGTTGGTGTCATCGAGGACTGAGGGAGCGTGCTGGATCAGTCCTCGATTCGTTGTTGTTGATACTGGGTCGATGGTGTCATATTCATCGTGTTTCGCTGAGATATGTAACGAACGTTGCGAAGGGGCATCGAGTAGATGAGCGAGTTGCATCGCGTTGTCCATTGTGCCGGGCACCTCCCACTGCAGTGTGTCCCGTTGCATAGCCTGGAGCCTGTTGGCGAACTTGAAGCTGCAGATGTAGTCGTACGGGTCCTCATCCAGTTGCGTTCGCGAGGTTGCTAATGAGGTCGCCATGAATGGGCAGCCTAAAGCCGCAAGGGAGACACCGAGTGGAGGTGTCCTAGTCCTCCAGTGGTGCCCGGCTTGGCATGCGGATGAACCAAAGAAGGACCACTATTGTCGGGTGGATAGCGGCATACCTCATATCTTTGTTAGGGCCGATGTTCTCGCTGTCGTGGTGCTGATGGGGGCGCTTTCTCGTCTTTGGAGCTTGTGCTGGTGCCATCAAGAAGTCGACAGTTGGTAGTAGGGTGGCCAACAATGCACTAGTCGCTGTCGAAGACGCGATGAGATCCACAACTCACTTGTTGACATTTCCGCTATAGTGGAAGTTCGAGAGACGTCCCGGCAGGCGTAGCGGGCTGATGTCGATGTCGGAGTTCAGCGAGTTGGCGACACGTTGGTGGTGGCGCTGTTGACGGTCATTAACTACATATTTTATACCGTCAACATTAGTATAAAACTACCAAAACACAATAGTGATAGGGCTTTGAGCTAACCTTTTCCACAAGTTTTGGTACTTCACTTGTTTTGGGGGCAATGTTGAAAACATATATATATTGGGCCAAAAGCAAAGGAAAATATACAAGGTAAAAAATGGCCCAATGCGAAACAAGGATAAACAAGGAGAAATGCCCATAAATATGAATATCAACATCTATACATAAGCCTAAGAAGTCGAGGCCCAAATCCAACATGAAATCATACCGGGCCGCGGGGACATGGGTTCAATGTTTTGGGCATAACTTTCTCATACGAAAAATCGGATTTCAGTGATCCACCGGTCAAAACGAAGCTTACTCCGAGGCCCACGCACTTCTGCAAAATTTCAGGCCAAACGGCCCACATCTTGCGTGCGCCCGCACCAAGTGGTGCGCGCGCACTCCCTGGCGGCCGCCAACCGGGCCCAAATTTCTCGAGGCGGTGCATTACCTTCCAAAAGTGTGTTGCCGACGTTGGTTGGTCGGTTTGGGCTGATTAGGAAGGTGTACTAGGGTCGGTTTGGTTCCTTCCATATGGGGAGGGACATTTTCCAACAAGCCCCCTCTCCTCTACCTATAAAAGGAGGCCCTCTCCCTCTTCCTCAACACAACCAATTCCATACAACACAAGGAGGAGCCACAATGTAATAGAGAGGAGAGAGTTCCATTCTTGTTCTTCTTCCCCCTCTTAGTTCTAATGGAGAGTGAGAGAGGAAAGGCTAGAAGGAAGTTTGGTTCCTTCTACCTGAGTTGTCGGTCCGCCCCCGTGTGCCGCGGTTCCAAGGAAGTCGGTGCCGGAGTTGTCGGTACCGCTTCATACCTCTACAAGCTACTTACACTTTGGTGAGAAAGCTTGTGATTATCTTTCGGCTTATTGTTCTTCAAGTATATTATCTTAGCTGTTATAGACTTGCGGGATCGATAGTCGTACCTTTGGGTCGTAACTCTTGGAGAAGGAACTCTTTGACCGGGGAACCTTGATCAACCCAAGAGTTGTGGATGGTAGTGCAAACGTGGTGTTTGGGCTAGCGGTCACCTATCTTTTGCGGTGCATCCCACGGTTGAGGGGGTAGGCGGCTTGGTCGTGACAAGCCATGTCCGTCCCTCGAAATCCCCCCCACGCTCGGGCCGTGTCGTAGAGCTAATTGCCTGACTACGCCCAGTTGGGCGAGGGCCGTGCCCCGAAGTAAGGAGATAACAGCCCTAGAAATCCCCTCGCCTGAAAACCTAAGCCCATAAACATACCTCACTATCCATAGTTATCCTAGGGTGGCCCCGCTCAAAGATTAGAGCGCGCAACCGTTCCTCGTGGAAAATACGATACCCCGAATACTTCCGGTGAAAGCTACAACGACAATTCCGCGGCGCTGCGGGATTTATCCGTGTGCGTTAAGAAACGTCAACAAGCTTTTCTCGGCGCCGTTGCCGTGGAACGGTAGTCATAATTCTCTCCGAGCCTAGAGCACCCGTGTGTTGTATCCAAAAAAAAACAAAAATAGTTATTTATTTTTCTTTTTCAAAATGAAGCCAGTACCAAATTCAAAACCTTCCTGCTTCTCCAAATGGGGGAGTTCACAAGAGCCACAATCTTTTCAAAACCAAAATTTTTATCCGGCTATGAACTCACCCTAATTTATAAAAAACTTTTGGTTCGGGCACTCCATCTCACGGTGACCATTCTCGAAATCTATGTTGCCACCTACGAGATTTCGAGGAATTATGATCATGCCTCAAAGATTCTGGCATGATTCAAATTCACATGTGGAATTTGTTTCGCGCTCTCCCTCTTCGGGAAAGCAAAACAATAGTACACTATTGTCGTAGGGAAGTTTGAATGGGGACTGAGAAGAACTCAAAGACAATTTTTGTCTAGCATTCTTCCCCATCAATGCCTACCAAGGACAATCCTCGATTTCAAATAGGATGAGAAGGAGTCCATAGGTGCAGCCTAGGCCAGGTTTACAATGTTTATACATGTTGGCCTAGCCTTGTCATTACCCGATAGTGTGCTTTTGCATATCTTTTGTTCGGGTCTTGACATAGATGCTGCCCTATGCCTTGACATGACCGTTGGAGGGTCGTTTGCACGTAAACCTGCAACGGAACATAGGAAAATCCTTGAACACATCCTAGAGAAGCTTGCTTTTCCCGTTGTAGACCATTTTTTCCCTCCACATTAATGGCATGTCAAGTGTTGAGGAGCCCTCATCAGTCAAGCCATTCCCAGTACCGCCATTGGAACCGACTGTTGAGCCCTCTCCCGAACCACGAACACCGAAGGAAGGAATGCTTCGTCCTTCGGAGTTCACGATTAAATCCAAGGATGCTGATGGAACCTCGTAAATCGAGGTGTGCTTAGACTTCCATATCTATCCCATCCTTGGTTTCAATCTTCTCATAGGCTACCCTCTCGAAAAAAAAAGCTTTTTCACGAAAAACCTATAGAGGGAAGCCATGATGAGAAGTTGGGAAAGATTGCTTCCGCCTCACACCTAGACATCCTAAAGGCGAAGCATCTTCCCAACCAAAACCCGTTCGAGAAGGCGAAGTTCATAACTCTATTCGCTTCACCCAAGTTGCTTCCACATCTTAGTGAAACGAATTACCGGCCGCCCTTACTCGAACACAAGTCATGTCCCTCCTCCGCAACAAAATGTTGTTCTTGACAATGGTCAAGATTCAACGTTAGTCCTTCACGACAAATCTTTTGAGGGTAAAACCTCATGTGCCATGGACATGCACGAAAGCAACAACTCTTGAGACCAAGCGAAATTTGTTTTTAAGCATAACAAGTTGTCACTTGAGACTTCCTACATGCTCACCCTTGGGTCTTCTTGAGTTTGTTTTGCTTCTAGCCAAGTGCTTCCCGCGAAGATCACAACCATCTCTTGGTTCTCTTTGTAAACCTTTTTAAGAGAATGGTTGCAAATCTCGTAGTAGCATAATGACGCTAACCTTGCGGCTTGAGCGTAATGCTAAAATTCTTAGCGGTGAAACCGGGAACTTCACCACCATCACCGCAGGATGTTTTCCCACATCAAGCTTTAACCATAAAGAAAGCGGTGCCGGGAGATACCCCTGACTGTAAAAAAAAAAAACAAAAAAAGTCTTTCTCTCTTCTTAATAATAAAAGCAAGAACATGTTATCAAGTTAGTATGCACCTTCGGGTATTCTTGTCGCTAACCATTTCAGGTGGAGATCGATTAAGAAGAACAAAGAGGCATGCGACGCTCGAGAACATGAGGGCTACATCACAAAAAAAAAAAATTATGATGTTCATGGGTGATGGAACATGCTCAAGAGGAGACCGGACCTTGCACACTTGACTTTTACACAAAAGTCTAAGTGTGGGGGAAGATGGTGACAATCCCAAGTTCCATCCACCAAGGGATCATACAAAAAAAAAATGAGGGTAAATAAAAGATGATGTCAGCCCTGCCTTGCTTAAAAAAAAAAAAAAGAGATTTGAAAAAAAAAGAGATGGAGAGAAAAGATAAAAAAAAAAAGAGAGAAGACGAGAGAAAAAGTAAAAAAAGTGAGAAAAAAAAAAAGAGAGAAAAATTGATGTTGAAAAAAAAATAATAAGAGAGAGAGGAGCAGGTTGGCCCCGCATGGTCAAGATACATATCAAAGTGCTGCCTGACTCCACCCATCATTGCTTCAACAAGCAAGAAGGGTTTGTCTCTCATCCTTTGCTGCTACCATCAAGACCCATGGCCCATGCGCACGTGTGTGTGTGGCCCTAGCCTTGAGGTGCACTGGCAGGGCCATCACGCAAACCGCAGCGACAACTTCAATGCTTCATCCATAAATGCTGACGGTATTTATACTCGGGTATGCAAAGGTAACATTCACCACCTCTTCACTCATTTTTGTCTCCATAAAAATAAAATTTTATGCTGCCCATGCCATGACATATGTTTTGAGTTTGGGTGTACCTACATGTATACGTGTAATACATCCATAGGTCTTTTTAAATTGAGCATGGTGCTTAGGTTAAAAGATCTCCTTTAATCAAAATTCGACATGGTGTTGGATCTTGATTAATGAACTTAGAGCTTTGTTGTCATGATCTATGGGAGTATCTTATATTGGAGATAAATAAAGGCTATGTTATTCATTGCTTCTTTATGTTAGCCTTGGTTTGAGTAATGATGAGGTGAACAAATAAAAATAAAATAAAATAAAATAAATAAAATAAAATAAAGTTCTCATAATAAAGGCTCCACGGTATTCTTACCGATAGAGCCATGTTGTTGTTTTTGTTTTGTTTTCTTTGTTTAAAATAAAAACAGTACAAGAATAAGTGTGGGGGAGATCTCTCAAGCATACAAGCACACCTACCCGAGATCTCCCCAAAGACAAATGCACGAACACCGAAAGCAATTCACGATGGAGAAGGACAAGACGAACAACTACCATTAACTCCTTCCTCTTCAAACGGTGGTCTCGTGCTACTGCCTCTCTCACATCACCCTCCATAAAGTTTTGAGGACTGAAATTGAACAAATCAAAAAAGACAAAACTTCTTGGAAAAAAAAAACTCCATCTCTGGTCTACCAATTGATCCATGGCATGCATACACTTTATTCCTCGCCAAAACCATACTCGATGAGCAACTACCTGTTAGGGACCCCATGTTCATCTAAACAATTGAGCTTTGAGATATGGTAGAATGACTTGACACTTGCTCTCTTATGCAATGAGACTTGGTTTTATCTTCGAAAATTTAAAATAAAGCATGCTCATGGTTTGACTTAGCCAAATCCTACCAAAGCCCTAATAATGACAAGAATATCCACTATAGCTACTTTCTCTTGTATTGAGTTTTGTCGGGCTCCGTTGATCCGTGTTGAGAGAGGCTCATACTCCCAAGATCGAAAAACACGTACACCCACATATACACGCCGGTTCTCACAATGAGAATTGCGCACAACATGCATCTTTACCATCCACAAAATAAGTACTCCATTCATTATACCATGATCATCTCCTGTTATCAAAAAAAATGCAGAGAAAGATACATACGCTGCGCAAAAAAAAAGAAAAAGAATAAGAGATGAAAAAAATGGACACGTGTCCGAGGGCGAGTAGAGCCCACATCTCCAAAAAAAAAAAAAAGAAAAGAAAAAAAAAAAAAAGAAATACAGAAAGAAAAGTAGCCTGTATCTCTCTAGAAGCATACAAAAAGAAGGAAAAGAGGATCATGAGTCAAGGAGTAACCATAATAATAATACCACAAATATTTTCCACACACTTTTGCAAATTTCGATCTAGGAGTATGGCACCTCTTTCTAACGATCCGGAGCTTGACCCGACAAAACATACAAAGGTACGTATGCATCACCCCACTCAAAGATCCACAAAACCCCGTAAAAAAGATAGGATGAGTGTGAGCGAGAGTGCTTTGGTAAGGAAACACAAAATGAGTGACTATGTGAGAATCAACCATGGAGCATTGCTATTTTATCTTTAAAAATTCAAAATAAAAAAAAAAAACCAACCAAGTCTTTGCACATGAGTAGTAGCAAGGAGATACGATTTCATGACCGTTCCATTGCTTAATCGTTCAAGATAACTTGGTAGCCACTTTTGAATGCTCACAAAGCAGTGAAGCCCGGAATAACTTGTATGCAGGTCTACATCTTGGAGATTGAACCACTTTAGTCCCTATGCCTTCACTCGAGGACGAGCAAAGGACTAAGTGTGGGGAGTTTGTTGACGGTCGTTAACTACATATTTTTATACCGTCAACATTAGTATAAAACTACCAAAACACAATAGTGATAGGGCTTTGAGCTAACCTTTTCCACAAGTTTTGGTACTTCACTTGTTTTGCAGGGCAATGTTGAAAACATATATATATTGGGCCAAAAGCAAAGGAAAATATACAAGGTAAAAATGGCCCAATGCGAAGCAAGGATAAACAAGGAGAAATGCCCATAAATATGAATATCAACGTCTATACATAAGCCCAAGAAGTCGAGGCCCAAATCCAACATGAAATCATACCGGGCCGCGGGACATGGGTTCAATGTTTTGGGCATAACTTTCTCATACGAAATCGGATTTCAGTGATCCACCGGTCAAAAACGAAGCTTACTCCGAGGCCCACGCACTCCTACAAAATTTCAGGCCAAACGGCCCACATCTTGGTGCGCCCGCACCCTGGCGGCTGCCAACCGGGCCCAGCTTTCTCGAGGCGGTGCATTACCTTCCAAAAAGTGTGTTGCCGACGTTGGTTGGTCGGTTTGGGCTGATTAGGAAGGTGTACCAGGGTCGGTTTGGTTCCTTCCATATGGGGAGGGACATTTTCCAACAAGCCCCCTCTCCTCTACCTATAAAAGGAGGCCCTCTCCCTCTTCCTCAACACAACCAATTCCATACAACACAAGGAGGAGCCACAATGTAATAGAGAGGAGAGAGTTCCATTCTTGTTCTTCTTGCCCCTCTTAGTTCTAATGGAGAGTGAGAGAGGAAAGGCTAGAAGGAAGTTTGGTTCCTTCTACACTGAGTTGTCGGTCCGCCCCGGTGTGCCGCGGTTCCTAGGAAGTCGGAGTGCGGAGTTGTCGGTACCGCTTAAAGCTTGTACCTCTACAAGCTACTTACACTTTGGTGAGAAAGCTTGTGATTATCTTTTCGGCTTATTGTTCTTCAAGTATATTATCTTAGTCATTATAGACTTGCGGGATCGATAGTCGTACCTTTGGGTCGTAACTCTTGGAGGAGGAACTCTTTGACCGGGGAACCTTGATCAACCCAAGAGTTGTGGATGGTAGTGCAAACGTGGTGTTTGGGCTAGCGTTCACCTATCTTTTGCAGTGCATCCCACGGTTGAGCGGGTAGGCGGCTTGGTCGTGACAAGCCTTGTCCGTCCCTCGAAATCCCCCATGTTCGGCTGTGTCGTAGAGTGTTGGTAAAAGTTATCATACAGAATTATTTATAATTTGTATAGTCCGCAAGCGAACGAAAACGATGAGCACTTCACCCGGGAGCGTTTTAAATATCGAATCCACAGGGAGAATGGTGTGAGGCTAATGAAACAGAACTAAACACCGAGATAGTAGTAAGGAAAGGAGTTCGGATAAAAGGTGAGAAGAATTCTAAGGTTGTCTAGTTTATACTCTTATAAGGCTTAAAGATATTTCTTAATGGGGACGTACTCAAAAGGAAAGTAAGGTCGAAAACTTACTTTTCCCCCAAAGAACTATGTCCTACGTGTCCTATCTTACTAGGGCGTGGAATCCAAAGGAATCAATGGTAATTGTCACTACCACGAACTACCACGATCCGGCAAGTAGGGTGTATTCATGAGTTATCTAGTATAAACACCACGTTTACACTAGGGGTAACAACTTCAATTCAAGAGCGACAAGAATCAAAGTACTCTAATGAGTCATAAACCGAAAAGAAATATAAATAAGTAGACTTACTCAAATATAAGGTTGATCCTGCCAAAAGAAGTCTCAAGATCAATTGCAATGAAGCCTTTGATCCTAGAGGTACAAGCGTAGAAGAGTCACCGACAGATCCGGCACTTCTCCTTACTTCTCCTCAACTCTACTTTCTATCTCTCAAGAACAGATCTAGAACTAGAACTAGTTCTTTGATCTATCTCTCAACTTTCTACTAATCTCTCTCAACTTGATCTAGCTCTCTTCTAATTAGAGAGGTATGGCTCTAGCTATGATCAAAGCCGAGTATGATGAATAATGATTTTCATGCCTATGGTCGGGAGGTAGGACCCTCCTTATATAGTCCTGGTAGATGAATGCTGGCCCTTGGATCAAACCGACTTCAACAACGGCGTAGATACAACCACAAAGTCGGTTAGAAACCGACCTAAGAAGATGAGGCTGACATCTTGGCCCCACCTGGCGGCCGGCCTAATCCTCTCCGCGGCCGCCAAAGCCGGGGTGGACCCAGGGGTGTCGGGGTCTCTCCCGGTGTCTTCGGTGTCTTCTAGAATGTTTTAGTTCACTTTTCGGGTTCGAAATACTTCTTTGGCAATTCCTTTTTATTATGTAGGGGGTTTTCTAAGTTTTCCGGCATTTACCTTTAAGTCCCCCGAAAAATATAATTCACCAAAACTTGTGGAATTTAGTTAGTATAATACCTATTCTATGTATTTTATTCTTTTTATACCCTTATTACATATTCAATTGACACATAAAAATATAGCTTAAGAGGTGTCAACATAGAGCTAATTGCCGGACTCTGCCCAGTTTTGGCGGGGCGGTGCCGAAGTAAGGAGATAACACCCTAGAAATCCCCTGCCTCGAAAACCTAAGCCCATAAAGATACCTCACTATCCATAGTTATCCTAGGGTGGCCCCGCTCAAAGATTAGAGCGCAACCGTTCCTCGTGGAAAATACGATACCACTGAATACTTCCGGTGAAAGCTACAACGACAATTCCGTGCGCTTGCGGATTTATCTGTGTGCGTTAAGAAACGTCAACAGCGCTTGGAGAATTAGATTAGACAGCTACAATGTAATAGAATAGATCTAGTAGAGAGTTAGGGAGAGCGGAACTGCGTTCGGTTCCTCGGAGAAGTCTTCGGCGTTCGGTATATCTTTGTATCTCAACTCTATTAGACTTTATGCCATAATTAGATCTATCTTTTCTAGTACTTTTATGCCTTTCATGTTATTGATTAGAATATAGTTGTTATATAATTGCATGGGATCTTCGCTCGTATTGAGTGCTCTGGTTATTCATGATGATTAGAGTAGTAATTAATAGTGTGGACATGGTGTCTAGACTAGAAGTTACCTTAGATTGCACCCAGTCCCACGGATAGTTGTGGTAGCCCTAGGTGGTGACAGCCCTAACGGCCGACGTATTCCACCACGTTCGGATTGGTGTTGTAGGACCGTAGTCGGAGCTTCCTAGCCCCCTTCTCATCCCTTTCCGCGGCTAGTGTTCTGATGTCCCGAAGTGTTCTTATATGATCGCTATACCTTTTCATGCTTCAGTTATCATAGAACCAAAGTACTAGAGAAGAATACAGGAACCTAGATCTCTCCCGTTGTCCTCTCGACCTAGCTATCTATTCTATATTATAATATTCTCCGGGTTATGTGCCATTAATTATCTTATCAAATATCATTTACCCCCTCACTTTAGTTTAGTTGGTATAATAAGTTAGTAGATACATGATTTTGATTTATCATAGTCTTTACCCTTGCTTCCCCGTGGAAAATATAAATAACGATACTACTGGAATACTCCCGTAAAAGCTACAATGGTATATATATTCTCGTGGCGCTATGGAACCCTTTATATTCTTTTTGCACTTAATAAATACCAACAAGCTTTTTGGCGCCGTTGTTCTGGAAGCAATTGGCATAAAGATTCTCGATAATGATCTTGATATCTGCTAATTTAGTGTATCAACTAGCTTTAGTAGGATTACCCTTGTTCTTCGTTGAGTGTGGAATAGACAGGGACATTTGATGCCGCCGCGACCTTTCGGCAAAGCTTCCACAAGGAGAAACCGGGGTGTTTGAACATCAAGATCCATCAACACCGGAGCCCTGCCATCTCTTAGGTACATTTATATATTATTCTAACTAAGTGTAGATTGAAGAAAAGGTCACCGTCACAAGAATTCAAATCACATCTCAAGTGACGAACGTAGAGGCTGCACAACTCATAAACTCCATCTTGTGAGCGAAGGTAAGTATGATCAAAGGTGAGAAAGTCTTGCTCATGAACTTCAATTTATGAGTAGTTATCTTTTCAATTGTTGCATTCCATTGCATGTTTCCCTTAAATAATTCATGCATTATACTCCACCTAGTTTATGTTTTCTCATAGTAAATCCATTGCATGTTTAACTCCTTGCAATCACCCAATCATGTCGTTGCATATAAAATAAAAAAAAAAATAATAATAAATATTATCCTCGCCATGATCATGCTCTTTCATCTCTATTTAAGTAAATCTCTATGATGCTTTCATGCCACCATTGTATGTCGCTATAGTATGCTCTAGTTTGAAGTATTTTTCATACATCTCTTAAATGAAGCATGGTGTCTAGTTTAGGAGTGTTGATCGTGCTTTCAAAGGCTTTTTAATGCTAGTTAAATTGCTTTCCTAAATCAAATTAGACGTGGTGTCTAGGTTGATTTTTGAACCAAGAGTATGCTCTAGTAGATAGCGATTATTTTGACTAACCCTTGCGAAAAACTATCATATTCAATGCGGGTAAGTCAAGAGATGAACTCATAATAGAGGTGAGGCAAGGCGTATGATGAACTCCAACAACTCTGCTTGGAAGGAAGACCCGGATCGTTCCTCATAGAAGAAAGATCTGTAAGTATCACATCATTTATTTTGTCTTTTGCTAAAAGTTACATTTGCCTTGATCCATGCTAGAGTGCAGCTAAGAACATAATTTATTAAAAAAAAAATGATAAACAATATATATGCTAAAGTAATCAAAGAACCATCTTTTGATAGCATAGATGAGTTTATATCAACCTTGTGGACAACAACATGTTCTTCAAATAGTTGCAATCCTTCGGGTATACGTCCACTAATATCTCGCGAGGAAAGAATCATCGGTGTGCACGGTTTAGCATGAACCTACCACACCACCACAGTCTACCTCACGTCCACATCTCTAAAAAGACTGTCAAGATCCAAATTTTGGGGAGTGCAACCCCCATTATCGGTAAGTACTCTTATCCTTTACCTTATTTACTTGCTAGTTTGGTATGTTTGTTTTGTTAAAAAGATATAAAAAGATGCATAACTATAGAAAACTAAATAAAAAGTTTAAGTTATATATATAGTTTGATCTTCATGTTTGCTATAAATAAATAAATAGATAGTGTGCTTATGCTTGCTAGAATAAAATTAACGTGAAGATGATCCCTATGTATGGAAATGATGAATAGTTGCTCATACCATAAATTCCTCTTTTAAAGAACTTACAATTCAGACTTAGATTCTCCCGAAGCTTTAAATGCTTAATTTGCTCTAAAATCCTACACACAGTGGGAAGCACATGCTTAATCCGAGTCTAGGCGTTGAAGGATAAAGAATACATGAAAAGTTGAGCTATGTTTATCATATTCCTAGAGATACTTGATTCTGTTTTTTTTTTATCTTTGAAAATTACAAAATATTACATGATGAGTTCCTTAGCTATGACCCTTAAGAGTTTATCTTTCGCATCAAGATCATCCCACTCAACCAAATACGCTGCTTCTAACCCGGAAGTACGCTTCCCCATAATCCATCAGCCGTTAGCCATAATTAAAAATAAACTCTTGCAATCTTTGGATATGTCTCTCTCAGTGTTTTTATGCCAAATAGAGGCTGGGCTACATTCGAAAAAAAAGAGAAGAAAGAGAAAAGAAAAATAAATATTTTAGAGAGAAAAGTGAGACGAGAGAGGGAGAGTAACGGACAAAAGTCATACTAGGCGAGAAGGGCCTACCTCCCTAATCATAAAAATATATTTAGAGATGAATAATGGACATGTGTCCGAGGGTGAGTAGGGCCCACATCTCTAAGGAGAGAGAAAAAATGGACACAAGTCCGGGGCAAAGCCCACCTCTCCAAGAATGGACAGCCCGTGTCCTAGCAATTTTTAGAAAGAGAGATATAGTCCAAGATGCTTGAGAAGAAAAATACCGAAAAAAGGCTAAGAGCTATTTACTACCTTTCATCTTCATCCACTTCACCACTATCATCCCACTATGTATGTCCTACCACATGTGTAAATCCACTACCACCATCTACTTAAGAGGGTCATACATAGGATCTCTCGAGTTTCTTTTTGAAAAAAAATATTGCAAAACCCGGGATGATAGTTGATCAAAAGAACTTGAGACATGGTACTTAACTTGATTGTTTTATCTTGCTTATGATTCGTAAAAGGCTACGCCCCATGGTAAAGGTAAGAGAGAGCAATCTTGTTGAGAGGAGAATTTATTTTTGAAAACATAGTACTTCGAGGTATGAAAGCGTAGTAGCAACTCCCGATCCTACTATGGCATATAGCTTTGCTAGGGACTAGCAAAGGGTAAGCTTGGGGGAGTTTGTTGACACTGTTATCGTATAAATTTATTAATCAAATAAACATGAGAAAGGGGTATAAATTATAATAACAACCTAGAATAAGGTGTCACTAACATATTTCCACCAGTTTTTGGTAAAGTTGTGAATTGCGGGGACTAAACAAAAACACTGCACTTCGCGAGCCATACGACTCTACGCGACGTAACGCAATCCAACTCCGAAAAAGACCCTAGAAGGCTTCGGACTAATCCCGACATGATCGAGACTTAGCACCCAAGAAACCATCATCTAGAAGACTCCGGAAGCCACGACACACGACGGGACCCGGGGGACTCCCCCTAGGCCGATCGGCCCAATAATGGGGCCGATCGGCCCGCTTGGCGGCCACGCAAGCCCGGTCTCGGAACCTTCCTCCACCGCCTCTAAGACGCAATCTAAACCGGTTGTTTAATGACGGTTTGATCCGAGGGCGGTAGAAGCACGAGATGGATCAAGATCCAACACCGGTTAGTACCACATTGCCTGCTTGAAGGCGAAGGGACAGAAGAAGACCCATATATATAGACCCTAGACCCATCATCTGAGATCATCTCATACATCAATCTCATCGGATGGAGGCACGGCGCTTGGAGAATTAGATTAGACGGCTACAATGTAATAGAATAGATCTAGTAGAGAGTTAGGGAGAGCGGAACTGCGTTCCTTCGAGAAGTCTTCAAGCGTTACGGTATATCTTTGTATCTCAACTCTATTAGACTTTATGCCATAATTAGATCTATCTTTTCTAGTACTTTTATGCCTTTCATGTTATTGATTAGAATATAGTTGTTATATAATTGCATGGGATCTTCGCTCGTATTGAGTGCTACGGTTATTCATGATGATTAGAGTAGTAATTAATAGTGTGGACATGGTGTCTAGACTAGAAGTTACCTTAGATTGCACCCATCCACGGATAGTTGTGGTAGCCCTAGGTGGTGACAGCCCTAACGGCCGGCGTATTCCACCACGTTCGGATTGGTGTTGTAGGACCGTAGTCGAGCTTCCTAGCCCCCTTCTCATCCCTTTCCGTGGCTAGTGTTACGATGTCCCGAAGTGTTCTTATATGATCGCTATACCTTTTCATGCTTTAGTTATCATAGAACCAAAGTACTAGAGAAGAATACGAGGAACCTAGATCTCTCCGTTGTCCTCTCGACCTAGCTATCTATTCTATATTATAATATTCTCCGGGTTATGTGCCATTAATTATCTTATCAAATATCATTTACCCCCTCACTTTAGTTTAGTTGGTATAATAAGTTAGTAGATACATGATTTTGATTTATCATAGTCTTTACCCTTGCTTCCCATTGGAAAATATAAATAACGATACTCCGAATACTCCCGGTAAAAGCTACAATGGTATATATATATACGTGGCGGCTTGCGGAACCCTTTATATTCTTTTTGCACTTAATAAATACCAACATCGGCCATGTTGAGGACATCGTGGTGAGCGACGTCAATGGCGACGTCGGGCAACGGCGTTGCAGCATTGATGATAGGGGTAGCGGCTGCATGTCTAGTGAGATGGACTTGCGTGGTGATGTTTTGATCTGCGAGGGGGTTGATGTTGTTGGTGTCCATGGCGCCACTGTTGTCCAGGACGTTGGGGTCAGCAACGTCGATGTCGACATCGGTTGACGTCATTGTGTAGCTCATGATGGTGTTCCTGATGTTCCTGATGTCAGAGATGACGTTGCTGGTGACCGGGGAACTTATCTGTGCCATTGTAGTAGCCATGAGATGTTTCCCTAGTTGGGTAGGCTTTTCGTCAAGCAACTATTGGATGTTGGTTGTAGCCTCTTGATCTGATCTGGTCTGAGCGTTGGTAGCGGGGGTGTCCTTGGGGTAGGTGTGCTTGTTGCTTGCAGCGTCGGTGGCCGAGGAGGGGCGACATCGGTGGCGCCCGTGGGAGCACTGTTGTCGTCGGTGGCACCCGTGGTAGGAGCGTTGTCGGCGTCTTCGTGCCGTCGTTGAGGTGGTACTTGTTCCCGAGGAGGGGGCGAGCTTGCCGTTGTGCTTCATGCCAACAAGGTGGCCTAACAAGATGGCGTTGTCTTTGGACCGGGAGGCTAGAGCCGTACCTCATGTTGATGTAGTTGGAGATTGCGGTCTTGTCGGAGTCATCCTTGAATCGAGAGCACGCTGAGTGCCTCCATGATCATCTCCGATGCGATGGCGATGGAGCGGCCATCGAATCTTGACGATGGTGGTGGTCGGAAGCCATCGGTGGTGGGAATCGTTACGGTCTCCGAATACCAGGTGTCACGGCCTTGAGGAGAGGCGGCGATGACGGTGCCGGCTGCGGCCTTAGTGGCGGCGATAGCGGCGTTGTGGCGAAGGTGATGACGATCGGCGGCGGCGTGGCAGCGTGCGGCGTGGGCGGCGGTAGTAGGGGGCGGTGTGGGGGAGGGAGTGGCGCGTGCGCGCTTAGGGTTAGGGAGAGAGATAGTTGGGAGACTTGCATCTAAAGAAATCCCCGATTTTATTTCCTATTTTGTTCTTATCTTTATTCTCTAATTATCTATTACTTAATGAAGGCGATGACGACGGAGAGGCGGTGGCGCGAGGGAGACTGCCCTCTGGCGTGCGCACGCGCGCATGGGCCTTTTGGCCGGCCCATGACATCTTTGTGACATAGAGAATTGAGAATACTAGATTGTAGAAGATGGGGAAATGGACCACAACCCGGAGAAAAATGCATCCCCATTATTTATGTAGGATCATGCCAATATCAATCCTCAAAATTTATGTTTCTATCTTTCTTCTCTCTTGGTGCTCACACCGGCGGTCGTGTGGCTAGACCGGCGCCGCCTTTGTATTGCTCAACCATAGTGCTCACTCGCTCGGTGCGGCAGCGAGTGGCGCCTACGGGTCTCATTTGCCTAGCATGGTGGCAGCGGCGGGTCGGGCTCCACCGGCATAAGTGCTCGCCTAAATGGCACGATTGTGCAACGTGCAAGTTGGCCTAGTGCGGTAGTGCTCGCCTGCCCCCAAGTTTTTAGCGACATGAGAAGGGGAAAGGGGATTGAGAAAAACTTGTAATTGTTCCCCCTTCATTTGAGAAATTGAGGTGTGATCTTGAGGGTTTGAGAAAAACTTTAGGTAAAGGGGATTGAAAATGGGATCTGCTTTCGAACATGTTTTATTTATCTGAATCCATTTTTTTTTGCTTGGTATATAGTGGTTAGAGCACACGAGTAGCACCAGCAGACCTAGGTTCGACTCCTCGTGGTGAGCTCCAGTTGAGATGGATCTGTAGGCTCAGTGAACTTCGGTTGAACTGGGTCCGTTATCGACAAAGAATTTTCGTAGCTAGCGAAGTACTTGTTGCCGAGCACTGCAAATTGGTCGATGATATTGTGGGCGTCTTTGCTGATGTCCTTGATTGACGAGGTGCGGTGTTGTTCCTCTTAGGGTTTCTCGAAGAATTTTGTGAACATCTTGTCCCAATGATCGGTGGCGGCACAGAAGTCTGACATGGTGGTTGCTGTGGAAGCCATGGATCTTGATTGTGGTGGTGGCCGGTGGATCGATTAGTCTCCGAATACCACGTGTCACTACCTTGCCGGGCTTGGTCTCTTGGGGGCGGTGGCTATGGTGGCTGGTGGCGGCATTTGAGAGGGCGACGACGGCGTGAGAGAGAGGGTGATGGCAGCGTTTGAGAGAGAGAGGATGGCGGCCGCAGAGAAGAGAAGGGAGAAGGAGATGGATAAGGAATAAACCCTAATATTCTTTGATTAAAATCAAATGATTACATATCGCCTTGTATTTATAGTCCCGGGGAGACTTGGCTTCTAAGCAATCTATATAGATTCTATTTCCATCTGATATTTCTATATTTCCTAAATTATGCGGATGATGACGACGAGACGACGGCGGCGGCAGCGGCAACATGGCTGCTGACCCTTGCGCACGCCTAGCCTCCAAGGCCTGTTGGGCCCTTCTTGCTAGGGTGTGACACCGTGCATGTCTTGTTTGGATGCACTCTAATTGATCCTAGTCCACATATATAGGCATGGATTGGGGTGAAAACTATTAAATTTTGAAGGGGAAAGGGGATCGCGGCCCTAGCCATCTTCCCCAAGCTTGTAGCAACTAGAACCGACCAGCTACCCTTCTTGCTGCTGCATAAGCACATCCCCACAAACATGTTGGCCTATGTCCAGCTGTTCCAACTCCACCGTAGGTTAGCCTTCTCTAGCTATGACACAACCACCAAGCTCCCCACGAGACCAGGACAACAAAATCCGCGAGAAAGAAGCCAAGATCGAAGAAGGTAAGTTAAGGTTGTTTCTATAGAACCAGCACTAGCAACTCCTTTGCCAACGTCACTGGCCATGGCGGTCCCCAATTTCGCCCTTGAGGAGGTCGTCCTCCATGATGACCACAATCAGTTCTCTTTCTCCTACCCAACTGAAGACCAAATTACGTGTGTTTTATTTATTCTTATTGAAGATTGAAAAAAGTGGAACTAGTTTGTGTGATCAGAATTTTACTTAGAAGTATAGAAATATAGTTGTTGGCCTGTGAATGTAGACTTTTGGGGTACGCAGAGTAAGAAAAAAGTGCAATATCTGTAGTATTGTTATTTTGTATAGTAATTGGTATTTTATATTGATGTCATGATTTATGATTAGTGTTAATATTGATCTGTTTTAATATGTTATGCATTCGGGTCACTTGATCTTCTTTTATAATGGTATAGGTGTGTAATATATATGCAAATTTACGGGTTCAGCTAAGATTGTTTTTATAACGTTACATTGTTTTTTTTTTTTTTTTGAAAGGTCACCGGGGATGAACTATCCTCATCTGAATTTTCATTCCACAAATGTTGGGCAAGCCGGTGGGTGGAAGGGCATGGCGCTAATCCAAATACAATAAGTTTAGCGAAAGTACAACGGGGAGGGAGATTACAACATCATCAACACCACCACCACCAACACTTAAACAGACTCAAGAGTAGGCCTAGACACAAGCCGAAAGACGCCAACCAAATGTCGATTCGCGCACGCCCGAATAGCATACTCGTTTGTTTCACCGTGACCATTGTGCCTGCCATTTCTCATAGCTAATGGTGTCATCGTCCAACACATATGGGCCCACGTACCACCATCCAATGCCATCCACAGGGACGAAGCCTCGAAGGGAAATGGTGGTAGCGGTGGAAACACCACCCGACATTTGATATTTTGGCACCATTAAGGAGAGCACCGATGGAGCAGAGACGCAGGAAGAGGACTCCTCGAAACATCGGCAATGGCTGACTACCAGAGCCAACCTAACCCAAGAGGGAAGCAAGGAGTAGGAGACACACAAACAATAACTAGATAGGGTGGGAGAGCAACCAAGAGAACACGAGGGCGTTACGTGTGGTTGGAAGTAGGCTTGCTTGCATCGATGCCTTTGAGAAGGGTAGTGACGTCCACGGACGCCACCATCAATTACTGTGGCATCAAGATCATAAGGGTTTTTTGCCCTGAGACCTGCCCAATGGGTGCAACATACCTAGAATGGCGGATACATCGCTGAAATCTATAGCGATGCCTCCACGATGGAGATGACATAAAGTGCACCATCGCCGCTAGCCTGGAGCAACAATCTACGCAGGGTTTTAACCAAAAATCCTTTGTATGTGGGAGATAAGCCAAACTAAGGTGACAATGACAAGGAGCCAAAGGAGAGCAGCGGTGGCAAAAGCGCATCCCGGATCTAGCGGTGGAGGGGCCTTCGTGGGAGCGATCGCCGTGCTATGTGGCGCTTGTCGAGGTTGTCCCGCTAGCTTGGGTACCGAGCACCCGAGCAACGAAATCTAGAGCCTACATCGCTGGATCCGGGCCTAGGAGGCAAGAATCTGCCTCCTTGTTGGGCGACGATAGCCTCCCCAGCCACGTTTCGGTGGCCAGGGCGACCATCATGGCCATGGCCACCTCCGGGCCCATCGTGCCACGGATGCCTCACCGGCGAGAACCGGGCACCAAGCGGGTAGATTCGGGGTGGAATCGGCGATTGGGGCCCGGGGGCGTGGATCCGGCTCATCATCCGCCACCACATTCTTTGCCCGGCCAACCTTGTGGTGCTTCATCATCTCTTCCAAAGCCATTGCACATGCCTCCGTCGTTGTTCTTGAGCACGCATCCGCCATTTGGGAAAGCGGCTCCCGCTGCGCCAATCCGTAACTCTACTCTAGCCATTTAGCTCTGCCCGCGCGGAGGAGCCCCACGATGTGCCTATGCGAGAGCCTTGCCACTGCCTTGAGGAGATTTAATATGGATGTTTTAAAACTTTAATACTATATCTAATGGTTATAGTGATCAAAGTCTACCAAATTGATGGCAGAATGACTCCTTATTATATTATATTATTTCTAGGATATCTCTTTCTCGCTCCCTTAGCTTATCAGTTATGGTACATTGTTTTTCTCTCACAACAAAATAACACCGGTCAGCTTATCGACCCACGAGAATCCATCCAGCGAACATGTCTCTGTGGCTAATATGCTTTGGCTGCTGCTATTTTGTTGTGAGAGAAAAAAAATGTAATAATTTGATAAGTTTGGGCTGATAAGTTCAAGCGAACATGGTTGTGTTTCATGACAATTGGTATTACATAGCCATGGCCCATGGTTATTATGGCCTCCATTCATTCAGTTATAGAAATATATTGCATATCATATATAGAAACCTTAATAGATCTATAATGGCTATAGTGACCGAAGTCTACCAATTTGATTGATTAATGCTTCTGTTTCTTGTGATTATTTCTAGATTTTTTTTTTTCCTTTGCGTGTCTAATGTAAATTGACATTGCGGCTCCATTGTGGGGCCTTTCATTAGTATAAGCGTACATAGCTTACATATATAATATTTGCAGAAAAAAAGTGATATAATATTTGCAGTATTTTGTTGGCTGGTGCTATTTGTTGTGAGGAAAAAACACTACACAATGGTTAATAAGTTGGGTTGATAAGTTCAAGCGAACATGATTACAACCTTAATAGATCTATAATAGCCTTGTTGTGGCCTCCATTCAGCTATATAGAAGGGCATAGTCTATATAGAAACCTTAATAGATCTATAATGGCTATAGTGACCGAAGTCTACCACATTGATTGCTTAATGCTTCTGTTTCTTGTTATTATTTCTACTAAATCCGTTCTCAATTATAGTTCCTTTGACTTTTTCAAGCCCAAGTTTGACCACTAGTCTATTCATAAAATTATGCAAAATATCACTTCTTTTGTTGTGGCATGCTTTATTAACAAAAGGTCCTTAAGAATGACTTAAATTTGACTATGTTGTAACACCCGATTTTAAGAATAAAACCAAGTGTACACCATATGTGAGCCACTGGAAGTCAAATCTCACATATAGCTACAAATAAATGGTAGTATCAATTCACAATGCTTAAAATATAACAAACATAATATAAAAACATAACCTCGGCTAGCGACAGCGGAAAGACACTCGATCTTCTAGTGTGGACTCCACGAGGGGACCGGCCGACGGTTGATCACAAGCCTAAACTTCACCTAAGGTGTGGGGAATAGCAAGAATGAGTCCATGTCGAACTCCGCAAATATAGCTAGGCAATATCTACCCCAAAACCCATGATCATTATAACATAAATAATGAATAGCACGAAAACGATAAACCATGAACAATTTATAAGCATGTATAGCCAACATTTATAAACATCAAGTTAATTATCAACATAATAAGCATGTGATTCTATTCATAGATGTCTCGGGGCCGTTCATGACCGCGAACACGGGCTGACATGTCGGTTTAATTAACTCTCTACGCAGAGGTGTACACTTTCACTACGGGTTATGAATTTCCACTTTGCATGGGCTCTAGAACCTCCACAACACTGAAAACCCACATAAAGCCTTTCAAAAGGGTTATCTAAACATGCCGGGATAGCGATAGGGCTACAACCCATTCTCTTACGTTTTGGTAACCACCGACACGAGTAAACACTATCCCCCTGAGCGACTAAAGCGAGCCATGTGACCCCCATAGCTGTCTTGTATATCCCGGATGATCACAAATGAATAAGTCCTTATGGAGAGCTAAGAGCATCATAAACAAAACATAGCTCTTTAAGCCCTATGAACCATGTTATCAACAATTCATATTTAACGTTCAGTGCATAAACATTAAGCAAGTCATAAGATCATGGTTGAAAGATAGCATATCCCGAGAACTATACTTGCCTTAAATAGACATCCTTCTTCAAGTCCAAAGATTTTCCAAAAACACCTTCTTGATCAACAACTTCTTCCGAACACCCACGTAAAACTCATCGTCTACTTGGTTCCAATCACCAACACACAAACATATGGATCCAATCATGCATGGCAAACAAGGCTACAATTAGAACATTACACCAACAGTAGAGAATCAAGTTGAAAAAAGGTTACAAGACTAAACTACACGTCGCTATGAACACACAGAGACGCGGAAAGCACTCTAAAAAGCGGAGCATCGACGAAAGAGAAACGATTTTAGAAAGAAAACTATAAGGTTATTTATTTTAATTACATAAAAACATGTATAAGTTATTTCAGATAAACATCTAAATTGGGCTAAATCAATTTTATATTTGATTTGGAAAAGACGATCGAAGTTTATCTAATTTGGTTTTAACTGGAAATCTAGTTGCGTACATGTTCATCAAACTAACATTTAACATTTTATATGAAAGAATAGAGCTGGACACACACGGCCGGGCTACTAATTACGAGGTCTGCTGCGTTGCTTGCTTGATTATGATGTACGTATAAGCATATTTTATCATGTAATTTTCAGAATTGTTCCGTTAAAGGAAAAACGGCCAGGAAACCTGCGAACACATGGTTGATTTAGGTCACATGTGTTTAGTTTTGTGATTGAGTGATTGTCAACAGTCAATATTTTACCTCTATTTTCTTTTATCTTTTATGCTTCGGCTATGTTCACCGGCACACGTGGAGTGTGTCGAAGACGTATGTCTTGGTTCGTGTTGTACAGGTGTGGAGCTCGAAGATGGTAGCCGACGGGGCGAGGTGAAGGGGCCAAGGAGGACGTGTCGGGCCGACGGACCGCGGAGGTGAAGGGACGGACGTGAGGCTTGGACCGAGGGACCGGGCGCCAGGCGGCTAGCCATGGTGGTCGACACAGGACATCGGCGAATGCAAGAGGGCGTGGCGGGACCGTGTCGATCGGGTCAAGGCGGCGAAGCGTGCAGCGGCAGCGGGGGAGCTCGGATGACTTGGCGACTTCGGGCGGTCAAGGCGGCGATGACACGTGTCGTCGGAGGTTTGGTGGTTTGTCCTCAAAACCATCGGGCGCTGGTTTGGTGGTTTGGGCCTCAAAACCATCGGCGGCGGGTTTCACGGGTTTGGGCCTCAAAAACCCGGGCGGATGTTCCGGTGGGACGGAAGGGCGGCACGTGGCAGCATCGGGGAGGTTGCGTGGATGCAAGGCTACCGATGAGGAGGCGCGGTGGCCGTCGGATCGAAAAAAATATCCAGAGTCGACCAAAATAGCCCTAGGCTTAGTGGTTTGACTCATATGTATCGGAGGGCAAAATAGGGATGAGAAATAAGGACAATATATAGAGGATGGCAGCCATCCTCCCCTCCTTGCCTCTTCCATTTTCGTTTTTATTTTTCCCAATTTCTAGGGTTCTTGTTTAGAGGTCCAAGAACATTAAATTGGTGACTTTTTGTGGTAATTTTCGTTGGAGAAGGGGAGCTCCAATCCTCCCCCACTGTCGTCTCCGGCGATTTGGATCAATTCTCTTCTTCTTTGCTGTGATTTTTGTTGAGAGATTTGGATCCCGTTTGTTCTTGCCTTCGGTGGTTTTCTGTGTCTCTGTTGCAGGCCGCGTACAGCAGGTGCATCCACCGGCCGGTCCGCGCCGACGCAGCCAAGCCGCGGGGCGCTGGCCAGGGGCGAGCAGCTCCCAGGCTCTGCCCAGCGCGTGCAGCAGCCAAGGACATGCAGCTGCTCCCCTGCTGTTCGGGCGGTGGCCAAGGAGGCGGCTCCCAGCTCGGTCAACGGCAGCTGCCAGCCAGGAGCAGCCACGCGACTGCAGGAGACCAGCGCCGCGCCGGCAAGCAGCAAGTGCCCAGCCTTGGACCACGAGCACCAGCAGCAAGCCAACTCCCCACCAAGCTCCGTTGTTTTCTTCACTAAAAGGTTGATTTTTTCCTGAGCTGTGGTTTGGCCATCGAGCCAATTAGTGTCTTCTTGTGCAGGGTAGTTAGATCATGGTTGTGATTGCTAAATCCTAGCTTTGTTAGAACTCAGCCTAGTGTTGTTTTTTCTACACCCACAAGATGTTTGACGAAATGCTTTAGTAGCACATCTTGAAATTGCTTCCAGGTTGCTCTTTGTAATCAGCAGCTCGTGCTTAGCACCTTCCTGTCTTTCTTGTTCGGTCTATGGGAAGGTTCTTCCGTTGGTGAATTTTGTAGAGCATTTTTTTGGCTGTGTCGTGTAGCTGTAGCTCAGCAGCTTAGCTGCTTGTTTCTTGCCGACTCCGGCAGCAGCGGGGAGCAGCCCCTCCGCTTGTCAGTTCCTGTTCGCTTCGAATCAGAGCAGCCCCAGATCAGCAGCTCCTGAATTTGCTCGAACGTGAATTGATTTTCTCCCAATCTCGACTAGTCCTTTTCAAGCTACAGGAGACTCATTTGTTTAATGATTGGAGTATTTATTTTTGAGTAGCACGTACGGTTGAGCAAATTTGTGCTTGCTATTTGATTCATCGAGCTTGTCTTGCATTCTCTGATTTTTATCTGCCCAAGCAATTCCTGTCCACTTCAAGCATGAACATGATTAGTTCTTCAGAGAGCAGCACTTGCGTGTGTGTGCGTGCTGGTTATTGATTGGCTAAAAGGATCAGCTTTTCCTTGCTTCCTTGTGTTTTGCATCAGGTTCTTGATTGATTTGATTGTCCCTGTTTATCTGCTCGGTTACGTGATAATTTGCCTGAACAACTGCCTAACAGCAGCAGGTGCTGTGCTCCCAGGCAAGTGCGGTGGTGACTAAGTCTGTTGCCCAGGTTTCGTCAGTTTACACTTGATCTGACTTTTAGCTTTGTCCGCCCGTTCGTCCGTTCGAGCTTCGATTTGAGATCCGATTTTTACGATGACATTCTATTGATCCGAGGAATTCTTCTAGGTACTCTCGTCACAAGTTGACTTGGGTATTTTGGTTTCGGGAACTCGCTTCTTCTCTATAGAAGTCGGGTGACTCATTTTCTATCCTCCGGTTCGACTTTCGCTTTTGTCGACGGTGTGTGATCGTTTGAGGTGTCCCGCTGTGTTCCTAGGGAACATCCACCCAATCATTTGGGTCGTGGACATCTTAGTGCTCTCTTTGCTCGCGACACCTTGCTACTAGTTAGCACGCGTGTTATTCGGGTCTTGCGTGAGTTTGCTTTTGAGGTTGGGGGTTGAGCCGATGACCCAAAATTAAAAAAGAAAATCTAGGCTCCCATTCACCCCCCCTCTGGTCGCCGTTTCGGTCCTTCAATTGGTATCAAAGCCGGTTAGGGATCATATCCACCTTAATCGGTCCGTGATCCGCTGAAAGGCGACATGGAGAGGTTTGGTCACTATGGTGGCAAGCCTCCGGAGTTTGATGGCACCAATTATCCCTATTGGAAGATTAAAATGCAAGCACATCTTATGGGGATGGATTGGAGAGTGTGGGAGATTGTCGGGGATGAGAACTACCAAGTGTTAGCCGCTCGAGTGGGTGAGGAACAGATAGCCCAACACAATGCCAACAACCGAGCGAGGAGCGTGTTGTTCTCTAGCCTCAAAGACACGAGTTCGAGAGAGTTGCCACTTGTGAGACCGCTCGTGAGGTGTGGAAGACACTTGAGAGCTACCACGGGGAACCCCACAAGTCAAGGCCCGCCTATACGAGACCTACAAGAGAGTACAACAACCTCATCCAGCTTGATGGCGAGTCCATCGATTCTCTCTTTGCTAGGTTTCGGGACGATCCGCAACAAGCTTCGAGGCGAACAAGCCGTCGGAGAGGTTGGACGAGCACGAGAAGGCGATGCGGCTCTTGTACGCTCTGGATCGGAAGGTGTGGGATGTGAAGGTGTCCGCGATCATGGAGTCTGCCAACTACGACACCCTCACACCCGACGAGCTCTACAGCAAGCTCAAGTCTTCCGAGATCGAGGCTCGGATCCGGCGGTTTGAAGAACCCATCTGCGCCCGAATGTTGCTCTCGTCTCGGGTAAGGGCGGTTCCAGTTCTTACGCTAACCCATCACGCATTTGCTTTGCCTTGTCTTCCTTGGTGTCTGCGGAGAGAGGAGCGGATGGAGAGCCTTGGGGATGATGAGCTTGCACTAGTCATCGGCCGATTCTCGCGGTTCCACAACAACCGCTTGAACCGTCGGCGTGGCGGCCCATCCAAGGGCGGATGCTTCGAGTGCGGAGATCCGGACCACTTCGTCGCCGCATGCCCCAAGAAGAACAAGGACAAGTACTCGGCGAAGTACTACTCCAACAAGTACGACTCCGACAAGCGCAAGGACAAGCGAGTACACCTCCGGCAAGCACAAGTCCAAGAAGGGCTTCGACAAGGAGGCGATCAAGAAGAAGTACCTCAAAGTGTGCCAAGGAGCACAAGCACGCCTTCCTCGCCTCCCTCGGCGACCTCGACAACGACTCTTCGGACGGGCAATCTTCCTCCGGCGCGAGGAGCCCGGCGCAAGGTCGAGGATAAAAATGAATGGACTCGCTTCTTCGCCGACTCAAGCCGGGGTTTTACGCACCACGGCCCTCGACGGAGCGGTGACCGACACCCGTCAAGCCACACGACAGCGACTCTTCTTCCCGAGGTACCTCCTACAATCGAATCTCTCTCCGATGAGGTTGACTCTTTGAAGCGATGCGCTTGTGTGTCAAGAAAGTTGCTTAAGCGAGCCGCTAGGGAGAGAAAGGAGTACAAGGAGAAGTGGGAAATGGCTATGACGGAAATAGAGTTGCTTAGGAAGCTTTGTTGATGTCTCGATGAGACGGAGTGTGATGCTTGTGCCGTGCATATGTCTAGCATCATGTCTTTGCAATCCAAGTATTACTCGCTTTGCTAGATGAGCACGTTGATCCGAAGGCTAAGCCTATGTTGTTGAGTGCGTGCAAGTCTTGTCCGGACTTGCGATCCGAGTTGGCGAAAAAGGCTGCCAAGCTTGTTTGTGCTTGAGAAGGCCAACTCGAGATAGCACCGTGCTGAAATGTGCTAAGTGTGAAGCTTTGGAGTTGGAGGTCATGTCTTGTAGGCATGACAAGGGGAGAGTTGAAGAGGAGAACAAGTACCTTCGCTCTATCCCGAGTTGGGTGTCTAGTGAAGAGCCGCGACTTGGCATGATGATGAGTCGGTTCAAGAGGGGGACCGACACATCGGGATTAGGCTTTGCTATAGGTGGGAAGGGTGAAGTTATCTATGGTAAGGTTGGTCGGGGTAGTGGTTTGAGCTCGAGTGAGAAACCAACAAACACTCCCAAGTGACCAAGATCACCCCACCCGAGTCTACCAAGCCCATTGTGCAAAATGGCATTCTCCAAGAACCCACAAAGACTCCACCTCCAAAACAAGTGTGGCTTCCCAAACCAAACCACCTCGGGAACCCACTTGACACTTTGCCCAAGATCCCCGAGGAAACCCTTCCTAGAGCCAAGGCCACAACAAGAGTGAACCATCCACCCAAGAGAGTGAGCCGAAGAACCACCCAAGAGAGAGGTGAGGTATCACTGTGAGTATTGTCAGAGGGATGGTCATTTGGTTGAGTTTTGCTTTAGGAGGAAGAGGGATGCTAGGCGTCAAGTTGAGTTTGAGAACCGTGACTTGTATCACCCACCGCTTGGCATGTATGAGAGGGTGTGCGGTCGGTTCAGAGGCGTTTCTTTGGGCCTAGAGGTAGGATGCCTCGGCGAGAGCTAGGTCGCGGTTTGTGAGACCCGTGGTGGTCGTGCTCGCGAGTGGATGTTGATCCTCGCTTTGGGAGCTTTGAGTTTGATAGGAGTGCACCACGCTTTGTTGTGCGTGGTGAGCACTTTGGGAAGAAGGGTCATGGGATGTTTGTTTTGCCTAACGCCTATCTTGCGCAAAATGGTCAACACCGGTATTCTCCTAAGTATACTAACCCCAGTGTTGTGCCATTTGCTCATCCCATGTTTTTCCAATGATGCAGGTGACCGAGTCTTGGGTTCCCAAGTTTATGCCTGTTAACCCTTTGGGATCCAAGACTTGGGTTTCTTTGTCCTCTCATGTGTAGGTATGAGGACATGTGGTGGAGAACACGTGCTTGGTGGAACTTGATTCTTTGTCGTGGTGTGATCAAGACTTGATGGTTGTCTACACCATTTTGATGGCCTCAAGAGGTATGCGCCTTATTGTGACACCTACACACACTCTGTGAGCTATCATATACACTCATGCCATGTACATTCATGATTTCTCTACTTGTGGTATGAGGTAGCTGTTCATTTGCTCACTTGTATATTGCTTGCATGTATCATACTTGTATCATGCTTTTATATCCCCTTTAGCATGTATTATCTTGTGTATAATATGCCATGCTAGCCTTTTGTGCCCTTTTTGTTTCCTAGTTTTCTTTTGCTAGGTGTCTTTGGTTGAGGGGAGTTGGAGTTTGCTATCCTTTTTTTTTAGGGGTAGTTTTGTAGTTGATGTACACTTGTAGCTTTAGGTTTGTTTTGCTTTGTGCATCATCTTGTATCATATTGCATTCATCATATACACTATTGCATCTTGAGCTTCTTGTTTATATTGATCACAATGAGACTATGCTCTGTTTAGTGTAACAATTACATGTTGGTGCTCACAGCTTGTGCTCTTTCTGCTTAATTGATATATGTTATGAGCAAAGCTGTTTTTCATGTGAACTTGCTTAATAACGATAAATCTTGTAAAATGTTCACCATTGAGATAGTTCCTAGCATGTTTAAGTTGTTGAGATCCTTTGTGCTTATCATGTATGCTAGGTGACTATGTCTCATTCACTGAGTTATACACTTGCTTAGATGACCACATGCTTTTATATGCTAAAATCTGAAATCTAAGCTAAGTGTATGGAAAAAGATCGAGATGGGTCCATACCGTCCCCACATCCAAGTCTTGGGGCTGTTTTGCTCATTGCACTTGAGTTGAACCTGAGCTTGGTAGTGTTTGACCCAAACCATTGTCTTAAGCTTCTGATTGCTCACATGCATAGGCTTGACATGGTTGATTAGTAAGGCTGACGGTTGTGGATAACCACTCGCACTCATGCTTTGTCCAATGCTTGTAACCGCTGCAACTCCGATAACTTAAACTTTTGACAAGTGTTGGCTCTATCTTTTTGCATGATGTATAAACTTTGCTTGGGGTAGTTCACTTGATATACATGTGTAGCACTTGGTAGATTTCCAGCTTACTTGCGCTATGTGCTATTCTTTGTGGTGGACACCTTTTTTTTAAATGCTTAAAAACTGAATCAAAATGCTTTCAAGCCACATTTCATATCTCTTGATCGGTTTTGAGCACCGTGTTAAGCACTTGACCTTGTTGCCATGACACTTTTAGAGCATCTTCTCATTTGGATTGCTATAAACTTGAAGCTCCTTCATTGTATTTTCATGCATACCATTGCTTGATTAGTGCATTTGCCAACAAGGGGAGAAAGGTACAAAGACAATGACTGCATGTTTCCGGGGGAGTAGCACTTTGAGCTAGATGTGTTGAGCCTTTTTGCCTCTGTCTTGAGGGTCTAGCCGTTTGTGTATGAAAGTAATTGGTTTGGAGTCTGTGCTAGTGGTGTTGAGCCCATTCTACCTCTTCTTGAGGACTAGTTTGCCTTTAGCTTGGTTGTGTCGAGCCTTTTGCCCATGTCTTTTGGGAACCAAGCTTTTACTCATGTTTGCTATCCAGTGACTTTGACTTAGCTTTTGTCTAGCTTGTGTTCACATGGATGTGCTATCTTCTACCTTCTTACGTCTTTGTGTTGAATGTTGACAATGCACTCATCAAGGGGAGATTGCGAACACATGGTTGATTTAGGTCACATGTGTTTAGTTTTGTGATTGAGTGATTGTCAACAAATAATATTTTACCTCTATTTTCTTTTATCTTTTATGCTTCGGCTATGTTCACCGGCTGCGTGGAGTGTGTCAAGACGTATGTCTTGGTTCGTGTTGTACAGTGTGGGAGCTCGAAGATGGTAGCCGACGGGCAGGTGAAGGGGCCAAGGAGGACGTCTTGGGGCCGACGGACCGCGGAGGTGAAGGACGGACGTGAGGCTTGGACCGAGGGACCGGAGCGGCCGGGCGGCTAGCCATGGTGGCTTACACACAGGACATCGACGAATGCAAGAGGACGTGGCGGGACCGTGTCGATCGGGTCAAGACGGCGAAGCGCGAGCGAGCGGGAGCTCGGATGACTTGGCGACTTCGGGCGGTCAAGACGGGCGATGACACGTGTCGAGGAGGTTTGGTGGTTTGTCCTCAAAACCATCGGGCGCTGGTTTGGTGGTTTGGGCCTCAAAACCATCGGGCGGCGGGTTTCACGGGTTTGGGCCTCAAAACCCGGCGGATGTTCCGGTGGACGGAAGGACGGCCGCGTGGCAGCATCGGGAGGTTGCGTGGATGCAAGGCTACCGATGAGGAGGCGCGGTGGCCGTCGGATCGAAAAAATATCCGAGTCGACCAAAATAGCCCTAGGCTTAGTGGTTTGACTCATATGTATCGGAGGGCAAAATAGGGATGAGAAATAAGGACAATATATAGAGGATGGCAGCCATCCTCCCCTCCTTGCCTCTTCCATTTTCGTTTTTATTTTTCCCAATTTCTAGGGTTCTTGTTTAGAGGTCCAAGAACATCAAATTGGTGACTTTTTGTGGTAATTTTCGTTGGAGAAGGGGAGCTCCAATCCTCCTCCTCGTGCCTCCGACGATTTGGATCAATTCTCTTCTTCTTTGCTGTGATTTTTGTTGAGAGATTTGGATCCCGTTTGTTCTTGCCTTCGGTGGTTTTCTGTGTCTCTGTTGCAGGCCGCGTACAGCAGGTGCATCCACCGGCCGGTCACGCACGACGCGCACGGGCGCGCTGGCCAGGGGCGAGCAGCTCCCAGGCTCTGCCCAGCGTGCAGCAGCCAAGGCGTGCAGCTGCTCCCCTGCTGTTCGGGCGGTGGCCAAGGAGCGGCTCCCAGCTCGGTCAACGGCAGCTGCCAGCCAGGAGCAGCCACGCGCGACTGCAGGAGACCAGCGCACGCCGGCAAGCAGCAAGTGCCCAGCCTTGGACCACGAGCACCAGCAGCAAGCCAACTCCCCACCAAGCTCCGTTGTTTTCTTCACTAAAAGGTTGATTTTTTCCTGAGCTGTGGTTTGGCCATCGAGCCAATTAGTGTCTTCTTGTGCAGGGTAGTTAGATCATGGTTGTGATTGCTAAATCCTAGCTTTGTTAGAACTCAGCCTAGTGTTGTTTTTTCTACACCCACAAGATGTTTGACGAAATGCTTTAGTAGCACATCTTGAAATTGCTTCCAGGCTACTCTTTGTAATCAGCAGCTCGTGCTTAGCACCTTCCTGTCTTTCTTGTTCGGTCTATGGGAAGGTTCTTCCGTTGGTGAATTTTGTAGAGCATTTTTTTGGCTGTGTCGTGTAGCTGTAGCTCAGCAGCTTAGCTGCTTGTTTCTTGCCGACTCCGGCAGCAGCGGGGAGCAGCCCCCTCCGCTTGTCAGTTCCTGTTCGCTTCGAATCAGAGCAGCCCCAGATCAGCAGCTCCTGAATTTGCTCGAACGTGAATTGATTTTCTCCCAATCTCGACTAGTCCTTTTCAAGCTACAGGAGACTCATTTGTTTAATGATTGGAGTATTTATTTTTGAGTAGCACGTACGGTTGAGCAAATTTGTGCTTGCTATTTGATTCATCGAGCTTGTCTTGCATTCTCTGATTTTTATCTGCCCAAGCAATTCCTGTCCACTTCAAGCATGAACATGATTAGTTCTTCAGAGAGCAGCACTTGCGTGTGTGTGCGTGCTGGTTATTGATTGGCTAAAAGGATCAGCTTTTCCTTGCTTCCTTGTGTTTTGCATCAGGTTCTTGATTGATTTGATTGTCCCTGTTATCTGCTCGGTTACGTGATAATTTGCCTGAACAACTGCCTAACAGCAGCAGGTGCTGTGCTCCCAGGCAAGTGCGGTGGTGACTAAGTCTGTTGCCCAGGTTTCGTCAGTTTACACTTGATCTGACTTTTAGCTTTGTCCGCCGTTCGTCCGTTCGAGCTTCGATTTGAGATCCGATTTTTACGATGACATTCTATTGATCCGAGGAATTCTTCTAGGTACTCTCGTCACAAGTTGACTTGGGTATTTTGGTTTCGGGAACTCGCTTCTTCTCTATAGAAGTCGGGTGACTCATTTTCTATCCTCGGTTCGACTTTCGCTTTTGTCGACGGTGTGTGATCGTTTGAGGTGTCCCGCTGTGTTCCTAGGGAACATCCACCCAATCATTTGGGTCGTGGACATCTTAGTGCTCTCTTTGCTCGCGACACCTTGCTACTAGTTAGCACGCGTGTTATTCGGGTCTTGCGTGAGTTTGCTTTTGAGGTTGGGGGTTGAGCCGATGACCCAAAATTAAAAAGGAAAATCTAGGCTCCCATTCACCCCCCCTCTGGTCGCCGTTTCGGTCCTTCAAAACCGTATGCGTGAAGTGAGCAAGCTGCGTATGCTGTCATCAGCTAGCTAGCAAAAGGATGAATCGGATCAGCTAGGAATTTGAGTAGACTTGATGGTGCATGGCCGATGTCGTCAAGCGTATGAGTTGAGCACGAACACAGCAGCACACCGGCACGGTGGCTCCATTACTAGTGTTGAGTTTATCGCCGGCAGTCTGCTAGATACTGGCCTACGGACCTTGAGAACGGGAAGATGATAGAGGTGGTGACGGAGAGCTCACCATGACCATGAGCGCTCGAGTTGGCTCTGAACAGACAGCGACGTCCTGGTGCGCGGGCGGAATGGCCGACGATCGAACGACACAGAACGCCACGGCCGGCGGACAGGTTTTGCACTTGGCAACGATGTAGTTGAAACGGACCAGATTGCACACTAACCATGCGTTGGTGACAACCTTGGATGATGGAACAGCCTCGTAGGAAGGTACATATTTATAGGAAGAAAAACTCTCCACGTTACATCAACTAGCAATATGGTGTTAATTGATGTTGTAGGCTTCACCTTACTAACGGGCCTAAATAATCATTAAGCCCATTGATAAATAAATCCATAGGCTTAGTGAAAGAATGAGATATTTTATTATTTTCGAAATTAATTAATTTCAGGATTAAAATAATTCTAGAAAAGTTCAGAACACTTTAAACCATGAGAAAGTTCTCTGAATGCTCCGGATATTTGGGAAAAAATTCCCAGACATTGAAATGTGAGGAATCCATATTATTTGGAGCTCACGAAAAGATATTTGAGGGATTATAGAAAAGAAAATTCTCATAGAGAAAAGCAAGAAAAACTCCGTAGAATGCTGAAATAATTTTTGGGGATTTTACATAGATATTGATGAATTATGAGCTCAAAGAAATGATTTAGAGTGGAAGAATAATGTCATGAGAAACTCCGCTTAAAGGAATGAGCGGTGAAGCAAGGATCTGATCGTTAAGATAAAGACAGAGATACACCGTAGCAATAAACGACTTACTAGTAAATTTCAAATTTAGCAAAACCAGACATCACAAAATAAAATAATGCACCAGCATGAATGCTCAAACACGTTGCTACCTTACGATAAATTTTAAGTTGACGAAATATTTATTTTCCTATATTTAATGAGCACAAAAATTACATAATTAAAATCATTTTATTCTATTTTCAAAAGAGACAAAATTTGGGGTGTTACATATGTTTACACAATTTTTTTTCGAATAGGACGAGTGGTCAAATTTAAGATTGAAAAAGTCAAACGAATTATAATTTGAAACGGAGGGAGTAGGTTTTTTTTTTTTCCTTGCGTGTCTAATGTGTAAATTGACATTGTGGTTCCATTGTGGCTTTTCATTAGTATAGCGTACATAGCTTAATTATATACGAAATGCAGATATTGGAATGAATGTGTGAACATGCGCACCTCTTATCCTTGAGGAAAGTCGATATGATGTCGACGATATGTTTATTCTTGGTCGCTGCCTTGGTGCCAGCAAGTACATCAGTACTATTAGCTGCTAGCTGTCGAAGAATGCTTGCCAGAACCTCCGTCATATTATGACATGAAGTGATCGACACAAAAGCCCGGGCCTGGAACTTGTCTTCCATCGCTTCATACACGAGGCGAGCAAGGGTTGTTTTACCCATTCCCGCACCTCCAAGGATGCATGCCATTTTGATCTGCGGTGTGCTCTCCTCTTCTCCTATCAGGTGTTCGATGAGCTCATCCCTTCGTTCTTTCATCTCCACGAGCTCTGAGATGTCCTTGTGCACATACGGATCAATGACTCGATGCCGCTTGTGAGGACCGGCAGAGTCATTGTTGACGGTCGTTAACTACATATTTTATACCGTCAACATTAGTATAAATCTACCAAAACATAATAGCAATAGGGATTTGAGCTAACCATTTCCACAAGTTTTGGTACTTCACTTGTTTTGCGGGGCAATGTTGGAAACATATACATTTTGGGCCAAAAGCAAAGGAAAACATATAAAAGATAACAGGGCCCTAAATGGACATAAGCAAAGCAAGGAGAAGAGAGGAGAAAATCCCATAAAGTATCAATATCCAAACACAAGCCCAAGAGGTCGAGGCCCGAATCCAACATGAAATGATAAACGGGCCAGCGGGACATGGGTTCAATGTTTTGGGCATAACTTTCTCATACGAAATCGGATTTCAGCGAACGAATACTCAAACGAAGCTAACTCCGAGGCCCACGTGCTCATGCAAAGTTTCAGCCCAAATGGAGATAATATTGGTGCGCCAAGACCTTAGGGTGCGGCCACACCCTCGCGAGGCCAAAACGGCCCATCTTAGCCCCGGCGGCCCATCTCGACCGAAAAGTCCGTGGCGGTGTTTGCTTGCCCGTAAGACGATGCGGGATTAGTACCAAATGGCTTAGCCAAGATAGGATCCCGTGGTGAAGGTCCTATAAATAGATGGCAATCCCTCACTTGTAACACACACCAATTCCAAGGGCAAGAGTCTCTCCCTCTCCTCTAAGAGAGCTCTCCCCTCTACTCTTCTACCTCACTCCAATGGGCTTAGGCTCACATTAGTAGTAGAGATCGGGCGGAGGAGAGATGTGAGGGGCCGGGAGCGGGGAAGTGCCGGACTTGTCGGCGACTCCCGGACTTGTACCTCGGTGGATTCGTGCTCAGCTCCCCTCATGGGATCTTGGCTAAGTAAGTTTCCACGATTCCGATAACCTTTATTGTATCATGTTTATCCAAGCATTATCTACTCGTTTGCGGGATTGATAGTCGCCCTTGTGGCGGTGCTCTAGTAGAAGGACCCGGGATGGGTAAGCCTTGTTAACACGCTAAAGTAATAATCACTAGTGTAGACGTGGTGTCCGGGCTAGGGGTTGCCTATCTTTTGTGGCGCATCCCACGGTTGAGGGGGTAGGCGGGTTGTGACGACCTTGTCCGTCCCTTGTAATCCCCCACGTTCGGGTGTGGCGCAGTTGCTAAATGCCGGTCTCCATCCCGGTTTGGGCGATTGCTTGCGTGCCGAAGTGAACAAGTAGCTCTAAAGCGAGGCTATCCATAGACCTTAAAGGTGTACGAATCCTTCTCAATAATCCTCCCCATCTTTGGCCTTGTGTGTCCTTGGGCGAACTAGTTAGGAGAGAGTACCTCCGTTCCTCAGGAAAATACGATACCCGAATATTTCCCGGTGAAAGCTACAACGACAATTAAATGACGCTTGCGGATTCTTCCGCGACGCTAAGAAACGTCAACAAGCTTTTCTCGGCGCCGTTCTTGAACGGTTGCTATTATCTTCGAACCTAGTGAGTCCTCGTATGTATCTTTAAAAAAAATCAAAATAGTTATTTCTTTTCCTTTTTCCTAATTGAAGCCTACCCAAATTCAAAATCTTTTTGCTTCAAAGGGAGAAGTTCATAGGGCCACATTCTATTTAAAAAAAAAAATTCAAACTCTTCATCCGGCCATGAACTCCACCCTAGTTTTTTAAAAAAAAACTTTGGTTCAGTACACACTCCCTCTTTGGTGACTATTTTAAAAACCTATGTAACCACCTACGAGATTTCGAGGAGCTATAATCATACCTCGGCATTCCCGGCATGATTCAAATTCACATGTGGAATTTGTTTTTACGCTCTCCCTCTTCGGGAAAGCAAAACAATAGTACACTATTGTCATAGGAAGTTTGAAAGGGGATTGTGAAAAGAACTTCGATGACAATTTTTGTCTAGCATTCTTCCCCATCAACTCCCTACCCGGACAATCCTCGATTTCGAGTAGGATGAGAAGGAGTCCATAGGTGCAGCTCCGGGCCAGTTCACAACGTTAAATTCTTGCCGCCTAGATTTGTCATTACCCGATAGTGTGCTTTTGCAACTCTTTTGTTCGGTCTTGACATAGACGCCGCCCTATGCCTTGACATGACCGCTTGGAGGGTCGTTTGCACATAAACCTACAACGGAACATAGAAAAATATTTGAACACATCCTAGAGAAATACACTTCTCCGTTGTAGAAACCTGCCCCTCCACAAACAAGGGCATGTCAAGCTTTGAGGAGTCCTCATCGGTGGAACTATTCCCCATACCATCATTAGAACCGACCGTTGAGCCCTCTCCCAACCACAAACACCGGCGGAAGGAATGCTTTGTCCTTCGGAGTTCGTGATTGAATTCAAGGATGATGACGGAACCTTGGACTTTCATGAAGCCGGTGGTGCGCGTAGACTTTCATATCTAATTCATCCTTGACTTCAATCGTCTCATAGGCTACCCTCTTGAAAAGTTTTTTTTCACAAAAAAACCTATAGAGGGGAGCCAGGATGAGAAGTTGGGAAAGATCGCTTTCGTCCTTCACCCAGAAATCCCAAAAGCGAAGCATTTTCCCAACCAAAACATGTTCGAGGAGGCGACGTTCATAATTCCATTCGCTTCACCCAAGTTGCTTTTGCATCTTAGTGAAACGAAATACCTCTCGCCTTCACTCGAACACAAGTCATGTCCCTCCGGCCAACAAAACGTTGTTCTTGACAATGGTCGAGATTCAATGTTCGCCCTTCACTCTTGTGCCATGGACATGCATGAAGCGACAACTCTTCGCACCAAGTAGAAACCCGAAAATGAGCATGACAAGTTTTTCATTCCCGAAACATCTCATATTTCATGCTCACCTTTGGGTTCTCTAGAGTTTGTTTTGCTTCTAGCTGAGTGCTTCTATAGAGATCACAACCATCTCTTGGTCCTCGTTGTAAAACTTTTCAAGAGAATGGTTGCAAGTCTCGTAGTAGCACGATGACGCTAATCTTGCGACTTGTGCGTAATGCTAAAACTCTTAGTGGTGAAACGGGAACTTCACCACCACCAAATACAAGATGTTTTCCGTGGTCAAGCTTATGACCATAACTTAAGCACTGCCGGAGATACCCTCGATTATCAAAAAAAAAAACCTTTCTCTCTTATATTAATAAAAAGCAAGAACATGTTATTAGGCTAGTATGCACCTTCGGGTATTCCCATGCCGCTAACCATTTCAGGTGGAGATCGATTAAGAAGATCAAAAGAGGCACGCGATGCTTGAAAAATATGAGGGCGACATCAACAAACAAAAAGAGAAAAACTTTGATGCTCATGGGTGATGGAACACACTCACAAGGAGACCGGACCCGCACACTTGACTTTGCACGAAGTCTAAGTGTGGGGAAGATGGTGACGATCTCAAGTTCCATCCACCAAGGGGACATTCAAAAAAAAAAACAATGGCAAATAAAAGATGATGTCAGCCCTACCTTGTTGAAAAAAAAAAAAAAAAAAAAGAGAGAGAAGGGGTTGAAAAAAAAAAAGAAAAAAAAATATAGAGAAAGAAAAAAAATGTGCAAGACCCATGGCCCATGCACACGTGTGTGTGGCCTAGCCTTGAGGTGCACCGGGCGGGCTATCATCACGCAAACCTACGAAGAACAACTTCGATGCTTCATCCGTAGATGCCTTTGTAGATAAGTATATCCGGTATGCAAAGGAAATAAATGTTCACCAACACTCTTCACTCATTTTTGTCTCCATAGAACCAAAACTTTATGCTTCTCATGTTTTTGATACATGCTCTAGTTGGGATGAACTCGCGCAGCCATCCATAGATCTTTTACATTAAGCATGGTGCTTAGGGTGAAATGATCTTCTTTAATCAAACTTTGACATGGTGTCGAATTTGATTAATGAACTTAGAGTTTTGCTTTCATGATCTATGGGAGTACTTTATGTTGGAGATAAATCAAAGGCTATGTTATTCAATTTGTTTCCTTATGTTAGTCTTGCTTGAGTGATGATGAGGTGAACAAATAAAAAAATAATAATAATTGCAATAAAGGCTCTACGATGTTCATGCCTATAGAGCATGTGTTTTTCTTCTTTTGTTTTCTTTTTCTTGTTTTTAATAAAAACCAGGTACAAGACCAAGTGTGGGGAGATCTCTCAAACACAATGAACAAACATCTGAGATCTCCCCAACACGATGCACAAACACCAAGCAATTCATGATGGAGAAGGGCGAGACGAACGACTACCATTAACTCCTTCATCTTCAAACGGAGGTTTGTGCAAAACTCCCGCTCTCACATCTCACAAAAGTTTTGAAGTTTAAATTTGAACATATAAAAAGACAAAACTTTTGAGGCCCCATCTCCATGCTATCCTTTGATAAAAATTTTGCATACTCGTTATTCCTCGCTAATATTCCTATAACTTGTGAGCTATCTATCATAGGGACCCGATGTTATCTAAGTAATTGGAATTTGTGATATAGCTTGATGATATGAACCTTGCTCTTTTATATGAACTTGGGATTTGTTTTCAAAATTCAAAATTCAAATAAGCATGCTCCTCAATGATATGCAAATTCCTACGAGCCATATCAAGTTTATCAAGTGCAAAAACTTTCCACATATATATGCTACTTATCTTTGCATTGAGCTTGTGTCAAGTCTTGTTGACCCTTGTTGAGATAGTTGTCATGCCCCCAAGATCAAGAATCACGTACACTCCACATATACCAGCTATTCCTACACTAGGAATACGCTAAAACATGCCTCCATCTACCATACAAAAAGCTCGGCTCCTACACCGAGAGTAGACCAAAAATAAAGGGATATCTTAGAAATAAAATACTCCATGATCTACCAGGACAGTGATCTCTCTCTATATATTTGTGGTTTAAGAGACAAGGCTATGAAAAAAAAAAATAGGGACACATGAAGGTCCCTTGAAAAAAAAAATAATAAAGTTGGACACATGAAGGTCCAAGTCTTTTTATGAAAAAAAAGAGAGAAAAAATGATGAGCACATGAAGGCTCATGCAAAAAGATAGCCATGTTCTCAACAATACGGTTTATCATAAGAGATCACACATATCAAGGAGTATAGTATAGGTTCCACTTTGACATATATCCACACACATGCACTTCTTGATCTAGGGGTATGCCATCCTTCTCCTTGGATCCGAGCTTTGACCAAGCAACATATGCGGAATAAGTATGCCTTGATATCTTTCCCTACCCAAAGATCCACATAAGCTTTTTAGAAGCAGGAAAGAAAGAAGGCAAAACTTTGATATGCCTTGGTGAGGAACCAAACACAAAATTGAGTGATCTGAGTGAATCATTCGAGGAGCAATGCTATATTACATTTTCAAAATCAATGAAAACCCAAGTTCCTGCACATATTTGAAGCAAGGGGATTTGAATCTGTGTTGTTCCATAATTCAATTACCCAAGATTAACATGGTAGACACACCAAAAAAGTTCACAAGTGCAGGTGAAGCTTGGAATAACTTGTATCACAAAGGTTACACATCAAGGAGATGACCCATCTTAGTCCTCAACCTTTACTCGAGGGCGAGCAAAGGACTAAGTGTGGGGAGTTTGTTGACGATCGTTAACTACATATTTTATACCGTCAACATTAGTATAAATCTACCAAAACATAATAGCAATAGGGATTTGAGCTAACCATTTCCACAAGTTTTGGTACTTCACTTGTTTTGCAGGGCAATGTTGGAAACATATACATTTTGGGCCAAAAAAGCAAAGGAAAACATATAAAAGATAACAGGGGCCCTAAATGGACATAAGCAAAGCAAGGAGAAGAGAGGAGAAAATCCCATAAAGTATCAATATCCAAACACAAGCCCAAGAGGTCGAGGCCCGAATCCAACATGAAATGATAAAGCGGGCCGCGGGACATGGGTTCAATGTTTTGGGCATAACTTTCTCATACGAAATCGGTTCAGCTGAACGAATACTCAAAACGAAGCTAACTCCGAGGCCCACGTGCTCATGCAAAGTTTCAGCCCAAATGGAGATAATATTGGTCTTGTAGCGCACCTTAGGGTGCGACCGCACCCTCACGCGAGGCAAAAGCGGCCCATCTTCGCCCCGGGCGGCCCATCTCGACTCAAAAAGTCTCGGTGGCGGTGTTTGCTTGCCCGGAGGCGATGCGGGATTAGTACCAAATGGCTTAGCCAAGATAGGATCCCATGGTGAAGGTCCTATAAATAGATGGGCAATCCCTCACTTGTAACACACACCAATTCCAGGGGCAAGAGTCTCTCCCTCTCCTCTAAGAGAGCTCTCCCTCTACTCTTCTACCTCACTCCAATGGGCTTAGGCTCACATTAGTAGTAGAGAGATCGGGCGGAGGAGAGATGTGAGGGCGGGAGGCGGGAAGTGCCGGACTTGTCGGCGACTCCCCCAGGACTTGTACCTCGGTGGATTCGGTGCTCGGCTCCCTCATGGGATCTTGGCTAAGTAAGTTTCCACGATTCCGATAACCTTTATTGTCTCATGTTTATCCAAGCATTATCTACTCGTTTGCGGGATTGATAGTCGATCCTTGTGGCGGTGCTCTAGTAGAAGGACCCCGGGGATGGGTAAGCCTTGTTAACACGCTAGAGTAATAATCACTAGTGTAGACGTGGTGTATGCAGGCTAGGGGTTGCCTATCTTTTGTGGCGCATCCCACGGTTGAGGGGGCGAGGCGGGTTTGTGACCTTGTCCGTCCCTTAATCCCCCACGTTCGGGTGTGGCGCGGTGCTAAATGCGGTCTCCATCCCGTTTGGGCGATTGCGGTGCCCGGTGAACAAGTAGCTCTAAAGCGAGGCTATCCATAGACCTTAAAGGTGTGCGAATCCTTCTCAATAATCCTCCCCATCTTTGGCCTTGTGTGTCCTTGGGCGAACTAGTTAGGAGAGAGTACCTCCGTTCCTCGTGGAAAATACGATACTGAATATTTCGGGTGAAAGCTACAGCGACAATTACATGCGGCTTGCGGATTCTTCTGCGGCGTTAAGAAGCGTCAACGGTCATCGGCGGTGGCTTTTGTTCTTGAACATATGCTCGAGATGGAGGTGCAGGAAGTGCGGATCTTCCACTTGTTGCGGCACCCGGTCGGACACATCAACTGTCCTTCTCACGAGATCCTGGAAAGGACTCTCCCGAATCTTTGCACGAATGAAGCGCTTGCGTCGTCGTTGCTGCGCTTGATCAAAGTGTGGATGAAGTCGCCGATGGCGTCGTTCATGTCGTTGGTGAGCGCCAAGCTTCCATCCTCAGCTCCTTGCTGCCGCATCAAGATCCTCCCTCTCCCATATCACCCAAAGGATGGAGTGAATGGACTTGAGGTTGGACCTGATGAGCTTCACGTCTTTCGAGTCCGCCGCGGGCTGGGTACTCACCGCCACGGCGCAGCAAAGTGCTGAGCCGTGACGACAGGCCCCAACGCCCGTGGCTGCTGTCACGGGAGCGTGCCATGTCTCCATGCCTGCTGAGTCTCTCAGTGCTTGGTCTTGCTAGGTTGCTTGCGGCCGCCGGCGCCGGGCGGACAAAGGAAGCAGTGGGTTTGTAGTTGTGTGTGTCTAGAAGCAGTGGGGTACGGTGGATTATTTCCAAACTACCACTACCGATGATGGTTATCATTGCACTAAACCCAGATTAATTGCATTGCAAGGCGCACCAAACCCAGACATATTGTTAGTTTTTCTTTTGGACAAGCTTTAGCTTTTACTTTCTTTTCTTTTGATGCCTTTTCTTTTGTATATTAGCACAAACTAATCCATACACGATACCTTGGAATCTCAAGACAACTAGTGTTGGCCAACGGAACAAAGCAAAAGCTACGACAGCATTGATCACCTTGCAAAAACAAGTAATTTTAATACTACTAAAAGTATAGTACGCCACCTCTGATCCGATCTTGGCGTGGCCCGTAAGGGATTTTGTGATTCTTTGAAAAAAAAATAAACAAAAGCCGCAGGTAATGATCATGATGCTTTCCTTTCCTTGAACAAAGCAACACGAAGAACTGCTCATAGAGCAGGAGGTTGAAGCGCCAAGGGTGGGAGCTGGCCGGGCAGTGTTCAATCCCTACCTCCTAACCCTAGCTCCTACAATTGCCTACTAAGAAGGCAGGGTGAGGTGGCCCCTTTTTTTATATTTATATATAAAAAAACAAAGCAACACGAAGTCCAATTTTTGAGATTGTGTATTGAATTGCATCTCCATTTATTTCACCGGATACGAAGCAACGAACATGATGCTTTGTGTATTGCACTGTGTCTTTAGTGACGAAGATTTGATATTAGATGCTTTCCTTCGCAGAAAGCTAGTAATGCCGTGCTTGTTGCCCTGCTCCGCCTAACCACTGCCTCTGTCCACCGCAGCCACCGCCGCCAGGGAATCAAGGAAGACCCTCACAATCCGGCGGGGGTTGTTGGCTACTGCCAGACGGCGCGCGCCACGGCGCGAGAGGTGGCGGGTCACGCTATCGCGATCCGTCAGCGGATTAGCTAGACTTAGCTAAAATGGAGAGCGGGCGCTGAGCATCGTCACCAATGCCCCGTGCAGCTGCTGAATGCCGTATCAGCTGCTCCGTGGCGTGGGCGTGAAGGTCGTTCATCTGTCCGGCGATCTGGCCGCCATGAGCGCCCGTCCTCGGATGCTATCCGAAGCGGCGGCGCCGTGGACCACTTGGTCGAGGTGGGAGAAGCAGCTGCGCGAGCTCGCCCTCGGCGCTGGAGACTGCGTCAACCTATACAAGCTCCGCATCAGGTCAGTCGAACGCTGGCTTGTCCACACGGATGAAACACCTGCTCTCGGCTCTTGGCACGCCGACAACTCGCGCGGAAATCGACGCCCTCCTCGCCCGCGCCACTGCCATCAGCGAACGCCACACGCCAGCGTTACGGCGTCTACCACGCTCTGCTGCACCGTTCCCCTTCTCGGCTTGCTCCCAGGTCAGCGTTCGCTTCTGCTAATAACGAGCTGTGGACATTTTGGCCTCGCCGTGTGAAATTGCTTCAAAAATTAGTGACCTCGAGGGTTTACAATTTTGGCCAAAATTTCTGAAATATCACATTTTTCACTGAGGTGCGAAAACTTTTTGTATTGGTCAATTTTTTGGTTAAATTCATCTTTCACTCCAAACTTAAAGCAAACCACAATAAAATGACCCTCCACATACTCTAGTCTTATAAACAAAGCCCTAAATTTCTTCAAAATTATTTAACTTTCACATTCACACATTCAGCAGCACTAGCATATGCATCTCGCCAACCAGCAGCCTACTGTATTACCGGCTCTACTTCTGTAATATATTGTGTGATTTCGTCGACGTTATATAAATTTGTGATGGATAATGGATTAGAGAGTTTCTCTAGTGAAATGATGCTGTGTTTTTTTTTTTTTAAAAAAAACTCAATTTGAATTTATTTAAATTTGAACCAATATTTCTGCAATTTCATATTTATTATCAACGGGGACCGAAATTTGTTTCTTACCGGTATTGTAAACCCTGAGCGGCTTGGCAGATATGGAGTGGACAATCCAAGCTCTGGAGCAGCAGCAACCCATGTTGTTACCTATGGCATTGCTGAGCATCTGATGGCAGACCGTCAGCTCATCCACACGCCGAAGCCTGTGGGAGTGGAGGAGGACATGAAGAAGCTTCGGCCTTGGCTAACAAAAGAATCTCATCGAGCTGCTGTTATTTCCATAGTTGGGTTTGGTGGGGTGGGAAAGACCACCATTGCCGCCAAACTGTATGGAGATTTTGGGAACGAATTCGTCTGCCGAGCGTCAGTCACGGTGTCGCAGAACTATGATGAAGATCAAGTCCTCAGGGATATCCTGAGTCAAATCAAACCACGGGACAGAGAGCAAGAGCAAGAAGAACAAAACACAGCCATACCAGAGAAGAAACTAGCTGCTCGCATGAAAGGCTTTGCAAAGCTTGTTGTGCCTGTGACACTGTGTGGTCACTGCATCAGGAAGCAAGGCAATGATGGCAACACTCGTTGGACACAGAGCAAGATAGAAACAATGGGCCACGACCAACTTATTCAAGAGCTGCAATCGCGCCTGAAAGGAAGGAGGTACATCTACATTATTGCTTTACTTTTTGTAGCAGCTATATTGAAGACTGTGCAGCGCATATACACACAAAGTCACTGAACATTGTGATATTTTAACTTGTCAACACTTAAAATCTTATATGACGCTCCGATTACTATCATCAGGCAAGAACTTAGGGCCAAGAGTTATTGACACCGACACCTAAATACAAAATAAATAACATCAATAATTGTAGTAAATGTATTGATTCTCACAATAATTAGAAACATATACTTGGTATACTCTAATCGTCAGGTCAATAATATGCATTAGATCTACTATTTCCAAAAAAAAAAAAATGCCCGCCATCCCCAATCCAGAAGAGTGCTCTACAAAGCAATAAAATTGTGAGAATCTAATGCCTCCTAATGACCGGACGGAGACAAGTTCACAGTCCCCAATCCGCCAGCAATGATATTTCCAAAGCAAGTTCATTAGGAGGCCGGTCCCCGTCGCCCATGCGCTCGGGCGGCTAGGGTTGCCGCGCCATCAACGACCACGCCAATTCCCTCGGCGCTGCCGGAGGGGAGCCAGGGGAGGCCTGTGCGGCCCCAAAGACGGGCGGCGGCGGGCTCTCGTCCGGGGGCCGTGGCGCCTCATTGCGGGGAAGGAGCTCGGCGACGGGGCAGCGGAGTGTGGTGACCGACCTGCAGGTTGGAGTTGGTGGTGGTTTCCTTTTGAGTTGTACTTCAGCTTGGTGCGGTCCATGTCGAGTCCCAATCCGACCGACCAGAGTTATTCTTTCTTTTTCCCTTTTTGATGAGTTGTTTGTTGGTCGTTGTTGTATCGTTGCCCCATTTTGGGCTTCCTTCTTTTAATATAATCTCCTGCTGGTTTGTTTAAAAAAATTAGGAGGCCAGTAGACAAGGTACATATATAGCCTATAGGCAAGGCAGGCCCTAGGCTAGTTTAAAGAAGTATGGCCACACTGAGGGATCTCCTTGCCGGATATAACATTAATCATTAATCAATCTATAAGTAGCCATAAGGGTTCAATGGCCTACGTGCCTGTTTTAACGGATATATAATTCAGTTTGGTTTCTTCAGTTCTTAGAAACTTCTGTTTCGGAAAAAACACAACCCATTGGTCTGTCTGGAATGAGAAACCCGCAGTTTGGTGTTGCCTTTCTTCGGTTCTGTTTTTAGTTGAACCAACAAATGTTCAAAATTGGACCGAACTCTTGAAAGACCGTCAAATCCTTGATGAAGATGTCCATATACTAGGATGACATCAACACGTGGAGGGGCGTGGACAACACTAATGGCAACATGCACCCGAGCAAAGTGAAGGTCAATCTCAATGTAGACTGGCTGATGTTGTCGTAGTACAACAAGGGAGCCTTCTTTGGGTGGGGACCGGAGCTAGCTCACATAGAAGTTGCCACAGCCGGGAAGCCTCGACCATGATACTCAATGTCGGTGCTAGACCTAGAGGCAGCGTTCTAGCATTTGGAAGACCAGGAGATGAGGCTATCCTCGAGGAACACAGAATAGCTTGAGGTGGATTTGGGGGTGTCGAGCTAGCAAGCGTAGTCAGCGTTGGAGTAGACAACCAGGACCGAACTATGATGAGGGTCCAAGAAGTGATTTAGAGTGGCAAGGTGAGGCTCTCAAGGATCGTGCATGTGGAGGCGGACCTACTAGATGGCGTAGGAGATCGATGTCCCCAACTGTTGGAGGTGAGGTATTGCGAGCACTAGCCATACAAATCGAAAATCTATGGCATCACTAATGGCATACCAGCTCTCCATTGAAATCTTGGGAGAGAAATCCACTAGAGCGGTCTTTGGGCTTCCACTTAGCCATGCTCGCACGGTTGAGGATCTCTTGGATGTACTGGTGCTGCAAGAGAAAGTGGCCATTGGGCCGTCGCTGAACCTACATCTCGAGGAAGTGATGGAAAATTCCCAAGCCGTCCATCGACAACTCCTACTATAGGGCAAAACAAAGGTGCAATCTTTGGAGCACGCGATCAACGATGTAGTAAGGGCGATGCCATCCACATAGAGCATGCAATACGTAGATGTGGTTGGCACCGTATTGAAAGTTGAAACCATGGCGGGATCTCGATTAAAAAGGCTAGGCCGATAACAAATTGGAAAAGCCCAAACTAGCCCATTAATCGAGTCCTTGTATATATATACATACAAACCCTAATCTCTCACTTCCCCATCTCCCACACTCAATCGCCCATCCCCTCTCCCCCAAACCAGGTCATACCTCCCCCCCTCCCATCTCCCGGACAACCCATCACTCTCCCCACCCGTCTCCCTCTCTCCTCCCGGCCGGCACCCACACCTCCTCTTCCCCGGCGGCCGGACCCGGCGCGCGCCAGGCGGCGGGCATGGTGGCACGGTGTAGTGGCGCGCGTGGGATGTCGGGCGCGGCGCGGCACACATGTGGGCTAGCGGTGCGCAAGGCTGGCCATATATCTTGGCGGCCTAGGGGCGGGCGGGCGGTGCGCGGGGACCCGGCGCACATGGCGGCGCGGTGAAGCGGCCACGGCACGGAAGGTGATGGGGGCGGTGCGCATGTCGGATCCAGTGTATGCCCTCATGCTCTCTCCCCTCCCCTCCGCTCTATCTCTAAAATCCAGCTAGGGCTGCCCCTCACCTCTCCTTCTCTCTTAGATACGCGGCGACAGTGACGGGCCTAGCGGCGGCGGCACGACAAGACAAGGTGGCCCGATCAAATCCAGGCTCCAGGGCACCCTGGCGGCAGATCCAGGGCACTAGTGTGGATTCGGTAGTGGCGGCGCGTGGGGGTAGCGTGGATCCCGCGGCAGCTAGGCCCAATCTAGGCCCATTTTTATGCGGTTTTTAGATTAACCATGGCGGTTTTGTATAAAACCGCCATGGTTAATATTAACGATGGCGGGTTTTTGGGGTAAGAAAAACCGTTAATCGTGGCCTTCCGTTCGTGGCGGTTACAAAAACCACGGCGGTAACGAAAAAAAAACCCGCCCGCAAGTAAAGATTTTCAGTAGTGGTAGGTGGTTTAGAAAAGGAGTGAGTTGGTGGAGGTGGAGTTGTGGCGGGAGTTAAAGGTGGCGTGATTAAAATAGGAGGAGAAGGCATGGAGGTATCATCACCAGATGAAAAACAAGGAAAACACAAAAAGGTGATGGACTCTGTGCTGGAATACGAGGGCTTATTGGATGGGTTATAATAGAAAGGATGATGCTCAACAAAATTATTCGTGAGAGATCTGGATGCGGCGGGAAGAAGGGTCATAGCATCGATAACCTTTATTCTCCTTGTACTGATTCGTCTCTATAGACACTTCTAGAACCTTGTAGAGCTTTCATATGTGCTGTAGTTTCGATTTGTGAGTGAATCCGATCATGGGTTGTGATAGTCGCCTAGCGCATTGGCAGTAGTTGGTGATGGAGAGATCACCTGAATGAAGTTGTGGAAGGCAGCGTCGGTAGAGAACACCCCTTTGCCAGCGGTTGCGGTAAACTAATATTCCATGGCGATTGAGATGGAGCGGCGAAGGCGGGGTCTTCCTAGACAATCTCATCAAGATAGGAGAGATGGTGCCGAGAAGCCACGTCATGACGACGCACTACATGCGCTCCCAGTCGGGTAGGTGTGGTCGGCGGCGTTAGTGAGAACATGGCACTAGAGGGAGAACTTCTCGAGAACCAGAAGCATCTGGTGGTGCCAGCGGGTGTAGCTGTTGGACTCCATGTCGAGGGTAGCGGGAACGAGGGCGCTGATGTTATAGACATTTATGGCCTAGGTGTGCAGATTGATGATGGGTGACGAGGACCACTGGCCATTGTCAACATCGTTGGTAGAGGAGGCCCCGGCACACTTGGTGGCGTCAGCGCGGGCATGCTGAGCCTTCGTAGCTAGGGCGTGCTCGGCCTCACGGGGCAGAGTTCATTTGAGTCCATTCGAGTACCAAATATGTGTTTCAAATTTATAGATTTTCAAATTCAAGAACTCGAATGTTCACATAGTTGATACCAAAAAGTTGTAGTAGCCGACCTGAGCTACATGTTTACTATTGATAAGTTTATATTTAAAGTTGTTTAGAGCCTCTATGTTTTTCTTAAATTCGCATATATTTAAAGTTGTAGTGCTTGACAAGATTTAAATCTTTGTAGGTAATTTTTTCATTTTAATTCATTATGTAGCCAAAATATTGAATATAAGATTACAAAATGTTTATATAAAAAAGATAGCTTATTATATAGTGTTCAAAGGTAGGTTACGGGTTGGATTCTCTAAAGTTGCAATGCATAGTATATCCGCACACCAATGAGGTATTACTCACAATAACAATCCAGTCAATTGTATATCTCATTAGGTTTAAAAAAAAGGAAATTCATGAGGACATATGCATTCTATGAGTAAAGCAGACATAATAACAATTGGACAGATCAATTTATCTGCTCACAACGTCTCATGCAACAGACAAATGAACTAGCACCTTTTTTCTCACTTCGTAATTTATTTGATTTTTGTTCGCAGGTATATCTTTTTGATTGATGACATATGGTCTGTAGAAACATGGGAGAATATTAGAAATTGGTTGCCACATGAAAAAGACAGTAAAGTAATTGTGACCACTAGATTTCGAGCTGTTGGTGCGGCGTGCATAGAAACAGATGGGACTGGTTATCTGCATACTGTGAATGTTCTTGATGATGCTATGTCCAAAAGTCTATTTAACCGTGGTATTTCTGAATCCCAAAGCAGCAAACATAGCGTAAGTGGGAATGCAAGATCTCAAGCTGCTGGTATGGAGTTCTCCGAAGGCGAGGAACTGATAATCCACATTCAGCCAATATTTCTAGTGACGCCAATGGCAATGCTAATGCCAATGAACCACTTACTGATCATGTTTCTGATTCACAAAGAAGCAATGGCAGCGAGAAAGAAAAGGTCCATGAGGAGATATGGAAGTATTGTGGGGGGCTGCCTTTGGCCATAGTAAGCATGGCTGGCCTTGTTGCCTGCAACCCAACAAAAAAAAAAGAGTGACTATTGGAGTACAGTATGCAAGTCATTATTTCCAGAGCAGGTGGCTCCCCTTACCCTCGATGGGGTCACAAGGATACTTGAATATTGCTACAATGATTTGCCACCAGATCTCAAGACCTGCTCATTGTACTTGAGTATATTTCCCAAGGGTTCAAAAATTAGTAAGAAGCGTCTGACCAGGCGATGGATATCTGAATGCTTTGTTATGGAGAAGCAAGGGCTAAGTGCAGAGGAAGTTGCAGAAACATACTTTAATCAGCTCATAAGAAGGAAGATAATACGCCCAGAGGAACACAACAGCAATGGAAAGATAAAATCCTTTAAAGTTCATGACATGATTCTTGAGTATATTGTGTCCAAATCAAGTGAAGAGAACTTTATTACTGTTGTTGGTGGCCATTGGCTGATGCCAACTCCTAGCAACAAAGTCCGTCGACTGTCCATGCAAAGCAGTGGTTCCAAACATGGGAATCCTACAAAAGGCATGAACTTGTCCCAAGTGCGATCACTGACAGTGTTTGGAAGCCAAAACCGACGACTCCCTTTCCATTCATTCAATAATGGAATAATTCAAGTACTGGATCTTGAGGGTTGGAAGGGCATGACAGATAGCTATCTGAATGACATATGTAAAATTCTTATGCTCAAGTATTTGAGCCTCCGGCGAACAGAGGTTGCTAATATCCCATCAACGATAGGAAAGCTTGAGTATCTGGAAACTCTTGACATAAGGGGAGACAAGAGTTGAGGTGCTTCCAAAAAGCTTTTGGTCAGCTCAAACGTCTTCGTAGCATGCTTGGAGGGAGTAAAACCCAAAGAAGGCATTGAAGTTGCCTCATGAGAAGCATAAGGAGCCAATGAAAGCACTTCGTTTATTGTCAGGGATTGAGATCAATAAGGACTCAACAGTTGTAGCAAGCCTTCATCAGATGACAGGGCTAAAAAAAAGCTTGCCATTTACAAGCTCAATATACAGGAGGGTGATAAGATCTTCAAACAATTACTCTCCGCTATTGAATATCTCTCTTGTTGTGATCTTCAGACTCTAGCAATCAATGATGAGGGCTCTGAGTTTATCAACTCACTGGACTCCATGTCCACTCCTCCAAGGTACCTCATTGGGCTGGAGCTATCTGGCAAGATGGAGAACCTCCCAAAGTGGATCCAAGATCTCAGTAATCTCTACAAGCTGACACTTTCTGTGACAGTTCTTCGGACCGATACTTTCAAGATCATCCAAACCCTACCTAAATTATTCAGTCTCACCTTTACACTCACTGCAGACAAGGATGATCGGGACGTAGTGGACATCCTTGAGGAAAATAAACTGCTTACTGATAGGAAGATCATTGTTCCACCTGGAGGATTCAAGAGTCTAAAGCTGCTTCGCTTCTTTGCAACTCTAGTGCCAAGGCTGAGCTTTGCAGTTACAGGAGATGAGGTAATGCCAGCACTCGAGAGGATTGATATGCGGTTTGAAGCCTTCGAAGGGATATATGGCATTGAGACTCTTAAAAGTCTGCAAGAGTTGCATCTCAGTGTTGGTAATCAAGCAAATGAAGTAACTAAGTTCTTGGTAGAGGAATTGAAGCACAACGCAAACCTCAACTATTTAGATGGGAAATATGCAACGAAGTGGCCAAAAATAATCAGTGACTGAAGATATTCGAGGATGCCATTGTCTTTCCGTTCAGGTGCATCATCTGGTATTGTATTCTTATGTGGAGGCTATTTCTGATGTGATGATCTACTCCAGCTGTTCGCCATGACTCTGTTTTTCATTTTCGTTTCTGAGTTTCAGATCCTGTCAATTTGTCTTTTCCTTACAGTTTCAGAGTTTCAGTTTCGTCAGTCAGTTCTTTTCGGTTTGGTTCGGAGTCTGTCAGTCTGTCTTTCCCTTTCATTTTCAGAGTTTCAATTTCGTCAGTCTAGTTCTTGTAAGCCTGAGTGCCGAGTCCTGCGCGGCTCTTGCATGGTCGTGGGGATGGCACGATCATAGTGACGCTCGTGCCGCACAATCAGGAGAATATCTCCTTGTAAGTTTCCTTTATATTGCAATATAAACAACAGAAAATGCTGCCTGTTGACAGCACCAAAAACACCTGAGTTCATCGAGCTCTTCTGAATGCGTCGTTTCCACTTCAACGGTGGTGATAAGTCCCCGGTGAACCTCAACAATTGTCATCAAAGAGGTTACCTTTCTTGGCTGATCACGATTTCCGCCCACTCATTCCGATCAGCAATGAAACTCGTGGCCGCAGGCAGCGGCTGATCAGAACGCTTGTGCAGCGGGCGACAAAGACAGCGCCAGGTTCTGGAACGTCCTCCTATCAGTAGGTTCTGCTCTGTTTTCTCGTTCCTTGATTAGTAGTATTATTAGCAGCAGTTAATGCACCATCCTGCCAATTGTTTATGCTTCAAATAGAATGCTTGGCGTATGGCTTAACTTAATGGCGGCACACAACTGATTTCGAGGTCGTGGCCAAGCTCATATCAAACACACCGAAACGCGCCAAAAAAACGCGGGCACTACAACTCTTCAACGCAGGCACACAGCATCTTCACCTCGGACGCGAACCGGTCCATGGCCATCCTCGGCAGCGCGATGGGGACCGCAATGGCGTCCTCGCCGTCGCCGTTCGTGACGGCGACGATGAAGCTCAACACGAACAGCGCGCCCGCAGGGCCGCCGTACACGGGCTTTCCCCACCCAAAGTCCACGTGGCAGAACCCCGCGTGTCGGTTATCGGACATGATGAGCATGTTGGCCGTCGCTAGGAACGGCCGCTCGCGCAGCGCCATCAGGTCGGTCGTGGACCGCACGTACTCGGCGCTCACCGCCGTCCTCTTCGCCTCCCGCACCAGCACCACCGCGTCGCCCAGCACAGTGCCGCGCGGCGTTGCCGGCCCGCAGCGCCCCGCGGTGGTCACCGCCGCCGGGTACACGCACGCGTTCCCGTAGTAGCCCGCGGGCAGGCCCAGGTCCAGCACGCCACGGACGCTGGCGGCGATCACCAGGCGCGCGTCCTCGTCCGCGGGGATCTGCAGCGCCGCCGTGCGGGCGCGCCAGATGAACGCCGCGAGCGCCTCGAAGGTCGTGGCCATGCTTCTGCCTCGCTGCGCTGAGAGGCCCTTCTTGATCGCGGCGACATGATCCGGGCCAAAGGTACATGAAGGTCCGGATCACCATGTCGCTCGGTGGTGGAAACGACGACGGCGGCTTGGTGGGCTGTGGGCGTCCAGGATCTCGCGGGACCACACGGGCGTGACGGCCTGTTCTGGGAGGCCCCGGACGAGCTCGCCGATGGGGCGCATGAACTGGACGATGCCCGCGACGCGACGTTGCATATGGTGTGTGGTTCAGCCCGACATAGTAGAAAGCTTAGCATTCTTTGTTCCTGAATACGAGATTCCCATGTTGCGTAGCGAACAGTGATGATGTGGATACCTTTGGGACAAAAGTTATAAAATCTGCTGCAAATTTAGGTGGAAGCAAGTCTGAAACACTTGGCTGTGGACTCGAAAACTGAGCTTGTGCAGTTGTACTAATGATGAATGACCAGCGACAGAGCGGACAGACAGAGAGAAATCTGGTCAGCTTCAAAGGGTCGTGTGCCGAATTCGCATTTAGATTCTTCAGGCTCGTCAATACCCCGATTTCCCTTGGCACCTTTCACACTTTTTTTTTTGAACCCTTTCGCACTTTTATACCGGTCAAATGTGAAGTCTCTAAATGCTACATATTGTAAGCACCTCCTCTACTACTCTGAAACATGACTCTGATAGAGGCAAATGCTGCAACAAGAGGGGAACCGTCTGGGCTTCCAGCAGTGTGCAGATTTTCTAATCTCCTTGGGTAGCTCTGTGGTCCCATGGTTGGAACTTGTCATGTTCAGATTCTTCAGCTGCAATTCCCCAATAGCGGTAACGTACGTTGCTAGCAATACTGTGTCCTCTATTGTAATTGTAACTCAAGTCAGAGTCTACAATTTTTTCAGTGTAATCTTTGTCATCGCCCAGGTCAGGCCTCTGCCACCCCACCCAAGTCACCCCAAATCCCCCTTTTGTTCATCACAAGGCCAAACATATCGGCTGCAGTGGAAGACAATTAGATGGTTGCAAATCATATTTGAGAGAAGCTATGATCTCCACCAGTTTCTGGATTATTAGACAGATAGTGCTTTAATATTTTAAAACCATGTCTCTACTTGTTAAAGCAGAACAAGCAACTGACAGACACACATTATATGGCCCTCGGAACAGAGCGTTTCACAGCCCCCTTTCTCTGCTCTGCTCTGCTCTGTTTACGGCATCATGATTAGCCTGCTCATGCTTGAAAACTTTTTCTGCCAATTCTTATCCTAGATAAAAAAGGATCATGAAAACACACGTACATACAGTATATAACACCTATCACAATTAATGTATGACACGGGACGGTAAATTGACATTTATAGTACAAATCTTTACAATAAGTTGAAGACTCGGAAAGTAAACGCAACATAGCTAGGTTTGGCAAATCACTCCATATATAATGCACACCACACAATAAGTTCCAGTATGCAGGCTCTGCCTGATTATTGAATGAATACAAGAGATGTACTACTAATAATAATAAGGACGGCCGAACAGGTGCACGGCGGGAGTGTAAAGCAACGACTGAACTACGAAATGTAGTGTAGGCAATCAATCACTTGTGGCAAATAGCAGAGGACAGATATTTAGAAAACTCAGCACAGATCGGTGGAGAATGAGGTTTGTGATGACGTCGATTCCTTTGGAACTGAAAATGTCAACCACAAATAAACATAAACATGATCAATGGAAGTCTGAAACACCGCTCCGTGTAGTGTCAATGATCGGGTGGCCTGGCCTGCCAACAGAAAGGAAGGAAGCAGGAGGTTATTACTATTCGTAAAATATAAAATGCATTTTTGTTATCAGTAAAATAAAATGCTACTTACCTAGTAAAAAACTCATCATCCTGTTAGGGTCCACTCAAGTTCAGCCCAACAATCATCCATATGTTCAGACGTTTATGCGGCCCACTTACAAGGCAAGAACCCACTTCCTCTCAAAAGTCCAGATTGATAGGAGGGGATACTCTCCCTTATAATGGGGCCGTGGCCTCCTTCCATATGTAAGGTGGCACTAAACCTGAGCAGCTAACCGGCGCCAACGGAGGGGTCCTGATACATCCTTGCCTTGCACTTTAAGTTCAATCTTATTGGGATGCTCCCAGGCTTCTTTCCTCATGACGTCAATGGTGGCGCTGATGCACGGACTGTCTCCTCGATACCATTCGTTGCATTGGAATCTGACTTCTAACAGGCTCACAAGGTGCTTGATACCCATAGGGTGGCCTGCATTTGTTGGGCCACCGTAGAACTGGAACAAGAACTCAAGGAAACACAGCCTCGGCATAGCTCCTTCCTGGAAGGTAATCCGTGGCACTCGACTGTCAACAGTGAGGTGCCAGAGCTTTGTGAACCCTTCATTGCTAATGGCTACCGGCTTTCTGGGGACAGCTTCGAACCTTAGTTCCAGCCACTCCAGGTAGGACATCTCCCGCAGAATCTTGAGATCTTGCTCCTCTAGTTTGCAGATCCTGATGTCCAAGTAGTAAATATTGTTGAAGTGCTCTTTGATCCACAGTGGAATGTGCATGTGCTTCGTGCCGACGACTAGTCTGCCATCACCACTCCCTGAATTTTGTTTTACTGAAAAGGACAAGATCTCCCCGGCTAGCGATGACACCAGATCACTGTTCTTGCAAACTCGGCGGACACACTTGGGCAAATCTTCTAATTTTGAAAGCTGACCAGCTTCAAAGGGCAGTGTGCCGAAATCCGCGTCTAGAATCTTCAGTTTCTTCAGTCCCCCGATTTCCCGTGGTATCTTCCTCACATTTGTGGATCCCAAATATAGAGCCTCTAAATGCTGCAGTTTCCCAATATTCCGAGGCAGCTTTGTGATTGTACGAACGAAACTTAACTTTAGAATCTGCAACTGTTGGAGATTCCCAATCTCACGGGGCAGCTGTGTGATCTTTATGAAACTCATGTTCAGCATCTCCAAATGCTGCAGTTTTCCAATCTCCTTGGGCAGCACGGTGATCCCTGTTCCCTCCAGGTTCAGATTCTTCAACTGCTGCAGTTCACCAATGTCCCTAGGTATCCCTGAGAGCTCACGGTTCCAACTCACGTCCAGAGTCTTCAGTTTCTTCATTGTCCCCATGATATCCCAGGCCTGGTCTCTGATTTTTGATCTAGGGATGGTCAGAGTCTCCAATATATGTTGCAGTTTCCCCAGTTCCCTAGGCAGCTCTGCGAGCTCGAAGTTCCAACTCATGTCCAGAGTCTTCAATTGCTTGAGGTCACCGATCTCAGCAGGTAATCTTGTCATCTTTGTATAAGTCACTTCTAGAGTCTCCAAATGCTGCAGCCTCGCTATCTCTGCTGGCATCTCAGTAATCCCCTCGCCTGACACTAGCAGGTGCCTCAGATGGAGCAGCCCACACATATCCTCGAGATGTTGATTCTGAAGAACATGATTGAATTGAACATCCAACACTCGTAGATTTTCCAAATGCTTGAACTCATTTGCAATAAAAACACTCTCAGCATCTTTCAAAACGACAAGGGATCGGATATGATGCCAATCATCAATTCCTGACAAGGTATCACTGCTTGCTCTCCAATAGTCAATGCATAGCCGACCAACTGGAGAGGACGGAACGCCATCAGAAGTGCAAGTGATGAAATTATCTTCTCGCAACTTGCATCTAAGGTAATTTCGAATCATGGGGTGCACACCGTAATTATATCTGCCAAATAAACCTTCTTCAATCAATCCCCTGGTGACAAGCTCATCAAAGTAATCTTTTGCTACCTCTTCCTTGCGAACAAAACCTTGAGTAATCCATCGCCTGACCAACTCATCCCTTCTAAAATTCTGACCCTCAGGGTGTATACTGCAGTACAACAAGCAGGTCTTCAACATATGATGAGGAAGATCCTTATAGCCAAGCTCCAAACTCTCTACCAATGGTTCAAACCCTGGAGTGTTCTGAATACCATTTCTCTTAACTTGCTCCTCAAGCCTATCTTGCACATCACGTGTCCTTACTACTACACATAGCCTTTGTTGTTCTTGACGCTCTCGCTCCTTTGCCAATGCCGAAAACATACAAACCACTGCTAACGGCATACCACGGCACATTTTCACAATAGGGTGGTTACGGTCCAAACCTTCTCCAAGCATGTCAGCATTCATGTCAATCATTTTATTAGTCAAGCCTGATCCATCCCAATCACGACGATGATAAGTTTGCTGGTGGACCAAGGCATCAAAATCATCACGCCACTTGTCGGTTATAGCATTAACACGACTCGTGGTGACAATTCTACTGCCCAGACAATTTTCTGGAAGAGACTCCTTGACGGTTTCCCATTCTCCGCTATGCCAGACATCGTCAATTATAACCAGGTACCTGTACAAGTTTAAAGAGACAATATTGTTAATTGCAGAGTCCATGCATGAGAGATACTTGCTTAATTGCAATAGGATAAATAAGTTGAGTAGTAGGGGCATTATTTTATTATTTCCATTCCATATATAGGGTCCTCGAATTTAAATAGTTATGGGTTCCCTTGCGCACTGCTTCCATGCACATAATTTTGGCCAAATATTCTAGGGTCTTGCACACATGTAGGCCAAGTCGGACTTTGTTCAAAGTCTGGTTTTGGAATTAGCATGTCTAATTTTGGAGTCTCACATGCATGGTTGTGTGACTTGTGTCGAGGCAAGTCAGGCGTGGTTGAGTCGGTGTGCTTGTGCGTGCTCCAAGTGGCAATTGTACTACCGTGCCTGTGTGCACGTATAAAAGGCTAAACCATGGCCATGTAATAGCAGATCAGATTTTATTGTGAGTTCTGTTTCGTCGAGGGTTCCTTCGAAGAACAGGGAGAGGGTGTCCCCTCTCATCTATCCAGCCGATCCGATGGATTGCGAATAGTGTGCGATCAAGTTTCATTTTGGGCGTACTCTGGATTTCTATGGAGTCCCCCTCTTCTGATCGTAGTCGTCGAGGCTGCGGGTGGAAGGATTATCTAGGCTTGGTTTGCATCTTCTGCTCCCTCTATTTATGGCTACTACTATTTCAGTTTATCAATCAGAAAAGGTTATTTGGCACTATCGGTTGGTCCATCAAGTTTGGTCAGTTTATGTCTATTATTTTCGTGAGGTATACTCATCAACTCGCTGCACTGTTGTATGTCATGTGCGAGAATTGGGCCAACCATGGGTGGGCTAGGAAGGCCCAACCGCCCACACCCGGTCGGGGCAGGGGGCGGGGGGCCGGCGCCTCTGCGCCACCGCCACCTTCCCCTCGCTTCGTCATGAAGTTAGGATTATCTTAGGACTTTTGGTGTGCAAGGGATATTCCACGATATTCCAATCATATAAGGAAAACCCTTATTAGGAAATAAATAGGATTGCTTGTAAAAGGTATTCCAATCGTATAAGGAAACCTTTCGAGATTGCTTAGATTAAAGGTCCCACTAGCCGAGCTATATAAGTAAGGGGTCTGTAATCTCTTGGGGGAGACAAGCAATAAAGAAAATAATCTCGTGCCTTCCTCTCTCTTGGCCGGCGCCACCCACCAATACCGCCTCCTTCCCCTACCCGCCGCCGCCGCCGCCAACCGACCCCCCAGTCGGGGCGCCGCCACCGCACCCTACGCCCGTCGCCGCCACCTCGGAGTTCGTCGTCGACGTGTCACTGGCCGGCCCAATCTAACCGGTTTGTGACAGGCTGGTATCCGGAGACCGGGACGATTCCCACCACCGATGGCTTCGAGATCGCGCGAATTCACCAAGGCGCTCAAGGAGCTCCTCAACGACAAGCTAGCGTCAAGATCAGCCGCTGCCGATGAGATCGTCGAGAAGCGTCTTAACCGCATGGAATGCGTCTACACCGCCCCGAAGATTCAGCTACCTCCTCTCCGCACGGCGACCACGGCGACCGTCTTGCTGGAGGACAGCCCATCGGCGGCGGCCGCCCGCGAGGCTTCGGGGCTGCCCCCAGGCGCTGCCCTGGCGTCGCCGCGCCCATGCCTACCTACACCATCGGCGATGACTTGACCCTGCTCTCCTCCGGGCGGGGCGAACGGCAACGACATCGTTCGAGGTGACAACAACGGCCATCACCGACATCGACATCGGCGACACCACGGCACCAAGCTTCTTCTTCCTCTCCACCGACACCTGCAATTGCGCAGGACTCTCCGCGGCGAACACGGCACTACCCGTGGCGCCCCCCGTGGCGCCACCGGTGGCGCCCGTCCCCAGTCACCGGACCTACCCCCCATCGTCGCTCGCTGGGGCGTCCCCGTCTGACGGCGGTGACAACCCCCGACCTCTGGATACACAAGATGGAGTTGTTGTTCGAGTGAAGGGCGACATCGATCCGACTTCTACACCCGATATGATGTCTTCCATCTGACAGGTCCTGCTGCAGTCTGGTTCCACAGGCTGTCATCACAGGAGGCTTTGTTGGTTGAGTGGGGCGTGTTCACCCACTACCTACGGCGCGACTTCGGACCCCACATCGTCACCGACACCACCGGGGAGTTCGTGCCTCCTACTCGGGGAGATCAAGGCTGGATGACTACATCACCACTTTTGAGGGCTATGCAATTCGCCTGGACCTTGAGAGCCAGCTCCACCGCGTCAACCTCTTCGTCGGCCGGACTCGTGACCGCGCTACGTGCGGTGCTTTCGAGTGGTTCGAGCCTCGTTCGATGGAGGAGGCCATCGACCTTGCTCGCCGCTACGATAACGAGTTGCCGCGCCGGCTTCCCAGGACGCCGGCGACCACCCTATCGACCACATCGGCGAGGTCGCCAACATCGGCAGCGACATCGGCCATTGCCGTGACCGACCAAGCGCCCGGGGCGGCAGCGCTGGCGGCCGCTATGGAGGCAATCGACGACCAGACGTCGAGGCGACCTCCTCACCGAGCTGCACCTGGGTACTATGTCAAACTAGGAGCTCGGTAGCATCGCTAAGCGCCATCGAAGCCAGCGGCGTCCCCCCCGGAGTGGAGCCTCTTCTATGGCATCGTGAGGTACTTCCACCGCTACTACATCCCCGGCTGCCGGGGCTCCTACAAGACTTCCTCACGGAAGGTGGCCCCACTTCATGGCGTCGCGATGGGCTTCCACCTCACGAACCACCAGCGTGAAGACCTAGCGTTCCCGGCGGCGTGCTCCTCCTGCGGAGGCACGCTGAACGCCGGGCTCGAGGGCGTCACGGTCCTCCTCTTTCGACAACCACGGCAACGAGTTCCTCCGCGCCGACAACTTCATCATCGGCCACCGCGGCGGCCCGGCACCCAGGTCGGGCCGCCCGTCAAGAGCGGCGGTGACCTGTTCTATGGCGCCTACTACTACTCTCCTCCCTCGGCGCCCGGTCATGTCGATTCGCCACGTGTTCTGCGGGCACATACATGCTCGGTACATGTGCCAACCACGCGTACCTTCCGGGCTCCTCCGGCTACTCGCCCGGACACTTTCGAGCTCTCCGGCTTCCTCGGCGCCTTCGTGATGCGGCAAGCATGGATGGACTGCCCCTTAGTGCAGGCGCCCTGAGCTATAAGTTCAGCATCTACTTCGAGAACCTGCACTTTGACATCTCCTTCGCCGATGAGGGCCGCCAGCATCTGCAACGACAACAATGACAAGTCGGGTCCCCTCATCCTCAGCTACGGACCCGGCGTCGCGACATCCCGATCGGCATCGCCTTCACGCCTACCTGATGGGTTGGGCGGCACGTGGAAGCGCTGCTTCGTCGAACGGTGGGGAGATGTCGTGTGCCAGAATTGGGCCATCCATGGGTGGGCTAGGAAGGCCCAACCAGCCACGGCCGGCCCAGGGAAGGGGTAGAGGGGGGCCGGCGCCTCTGTCTTTGCCGCCCGCGCCTTCCCTTCGTCTCCGTCTCCCTTACGTCATCAAGTTGGGATTATCTTAGGACTTTTTGGTGTGCAAGGGATATTCCAATCATATAAGGAAAACCCTTATTAGGAAATAAATAGGATTGCTTGTAAAAGGTATTCCGATCATATAAGGAAACCTTTAGAGAGATTGCTTAGATTACAAGTCCCACTAGGCTGGGCTATATAAGTAAGGGGTCTGTAATATCTTGGGGAGACAAGGAATAAAGAAAATAATCTCGTGCCTTCCTCTCTCTTCTTCGCCGCCGCGCCCCCGCCGCCGTCCGTAGCCACGCCGCCGAGCCGGCGTTGGCGCGCACCGCCTCCTCCCACTACCGCTGTCGCCGGCTCCAACCGGCCCCCCCCTGCCGGCGCCACCTCCCCTACGCTGTCGCCGCCACCTCGGAGTTAAATCGTTGACATGTCACAGCCGGCCCAATCTAACCGGTTTGTGACACTGTAGTTTGTTGATTTAATATTTAAATTGGATTCTGAAGTCACCTTCTTGTCCGAATGAGAGGATGGTAATCAAAAATTTATATCAATTACATATATTTGTGCCATGAAAGATTGGGCATTATTTTTGACCGCGTATGCTTGTCCTTATCAGTTGGTATTCAGAGACAGGTTGCTCACGGCGCATTTAGATTTTTTTTTTGAATGGCTGATTATAGTCTTGCCTGTAAGGAAATTAAGTTTGTTCCAACACTTTCTGCTACATGCTTTGGTGATTTGTATTATGATTGGGAAGAAGCTACGGAGGATTTCCTTTGGAATCGTGGGCTCGCATCACACATGCAACTATATTTCGCAAAGAAGACATTTTCTGATGATATTTTGAAGTGGTGGAAGGAATTACATAAATGCCATCTCATGAGAGGTGAAGAACCTTGCCGGACATGGAACGATATGGTTGTGCTACAACGCCGATTTTCTCCTCTGCTTCAATTGAAAAGGAAGCTAGTTGCAGCTTGTGACCAAAAAATGTTAAATACCAAGCTAATTGTTTGCTTATCATGGACTGATTCTTTTCGCTAGAGCTGAGTGCCTTCCTGCTTCTAACCGACACATTGTTGATATTACTTCTCAAAAGAAGTTGGGTTCACTGTCGATTTTAGCCATGAACTGATACTGATACTAGATCATCACTGCGGTTTTAGCCACGAACCAACATTGAGACTGTCATGAACCGGGATTGGGCCAGCCCGAGAAGGGCTAAAAGGGCTCGAATCCGCCGCGGCCGGCCCATGAGGGGGCCAGGGGCGCGCTGGGGCAAAGGGCCGGCGCCCCTGGCCGCTGCCTCCCTCCCCTCCGCTTCCGACTCACTGCTTCGCCTTCAAGTTAGGATTATCTTAGGCTTTTTGGTGTGTAAAAGGGAATATTCCAATCTATAAGGAAGGCCCTTATTCGGAAATAAATAAATATTGCTTGTAAAAAATATTCCAATCATATAAGGAAACCTTATAGGAGATTGCTTAGGTTACAAGTCCCACTAGCTGGGCTATAAAAGCGAGAGGCATGTAATCTCTTTGGGAAATAAGCAAGCAATAAAAATAGTCCCTATCTATCTCTCTTCCGCTCCAACCGTACGTCGCCACCGCCTCCCGCGCCGCCGCTCCCACGCGCCGCCCCCCCCCCGCCGCCAACCGCCGCCACGTACCCCTCCTCACTACTGCCGCGCCGCCGCCGTCGTTGGGAGACAGCTGCCCCCTACGCCACCTTCGCCGCCCAACGATCGTTGGTGGCGTGTCACAACCGCCCAATCGAACCGGGTCCGTGATAGCTGGTATCCGTGAGACCGGGGCGATTCCCACCACCGATGGCTTCCGAGATGACCGAGTTCACCATGGCGGCCGAAGGCACTCCTCGGCGACAACTTCGCCAAGATCAGCCGACGGTTCGACGAGATCGAGACGCCGCTGCGTCGCATGGAGCATGCGTCTACACCACCCCGAAGATCCCCTACCTCCGCTCCGGCTCGACAACCACGACGACCACGCCGGAGGGCGGCCAATGGCGACCCGCCGCCGGGCACACGGCCGCCCCCCAGGCACCGCCCTGGCCGCCGCCCTCCCCGGCCGCGACATCGCCGACGGCGCCGACCCCGCCATCCTCCAGGCGGAGGAGGATGATGACGCGTTAATGCGTGGCGCACCAGCCGTCATCGACATCGTCAGCCGACGACACCGCAGCACCGGCCGCCCCCTCCTCTCCCCGACACTGCGACCGCGCGGGACTCCCGGCGAGATGACGTCACCCGCGGTGCCCTGGCCGTCGCGCCACCCGCGGCGCCCAGCTCGCGGTGCCACCCGCGGCACCTCGCCCCCCCGATCACCGACCTAACCCCCCTGCACGCGTCACGCGCCCCGGAGATTCCGAGTACGACGGCAACGACAACCCCCGACCTCCGGATACAAAAAGATGGAGCCGCTGTTCAAGCTCAAGGAGGACATCGACCCCGACTACTACGCCGCCACCGCCGCGTCGCCCGCTCGGCGCCGCCATCGCCGCCACGGGCGCCGCCCTCCTCGCTGCTGCCCGCGCCACCGCCGTCCGCCACCGCCGTCGGAGACGCCCCCTACGCCACCTTCGCCGCCCCCAACGGTCGTTGGTGACGTGTCACAACCGACCAATCGAACGGGTCGTGATGAGACTATCATTGTCGGTTTTAGCCACGAACTGACACGATACATGACTGATGAACTCTAATTTGTCTTTTTAATCTCCCTCGTACTAACTTCAAATTTGATGATTTTTTTTCTAAAAAAATTCTATAACCGCGTTCTATCAATTTTTGTATTATTATAGCTATTATTTTATTTATTTTTATTTGACTGTAATTTATGTATTTGAATTTTGAATTTTCAAAAATGGCAACTTCAAACGTCATTTTGGAACACTAAATGATTTCAACAAAAAGGTCATAAACATAGAAGTTGTGTATCTCATCAAGATCTATAATTTTTATTTTGGTCATTTATTCATTTGACAAATGATAGTAACAGTTTTTCACAAAATCTACATATCTCTCACAAAATTTATGAAACTATTAGGCAGATATATAAGACTTTGAACAATGTTACTACCACTATGTCGATAAACAAATGACCAAAATAACAGTTGATCTTAAGAAGTTATGAAACTTTGTAGTTGGCAACTTTTTTGTTTGAAATCATTTTGTCATGGAAAACTATGTTTGAATTTTTTTTTTTTTGAAATATAATGTTTTAAATGATATCGGATGGAGAAAAAAAACAAAGGTTGTAGATCTCAAAAAGTTATAAAACTTTCTAGTTGACAAGTTTTTTATTTGAAATCATCTTGCCATGCAAAATTGCATTCAAAATTTTCAAATTTGAAATTCAAATTTTGTCAACGATCTTGGATGGAGAAACAACCAAAATAAAAGATGTAGATCTTGAAAAATTATGAAAATTTATAGCTAACAAGTTATTCATTTAAATTCATTTAGGGCCTCAAACAATCAATTTACGTTCAATTTATAATAATATGTGTGAACCAAAATGTAATATAGATAGTGACTAATGGGTGTAGTCACTAGTACGAGAATCCACTTTTATTCCCGGCTCACGGGGCCTTTAGTCGCGGTTATGCAACCGGGAACACGGCTTGGGGAGTAAAGGTATTGGGCACCGGACTAGAGGGGAGATTTACTCGGTTGGGGGTACCAACCGGAGTAAAGCTTCCGCCAACGGGTGGCCACCAGAGGCTTTACTCGGTTGGTACCCCAACCGGGAGTAAAGGTCTTTTTTTTTCTCCCGTGCCAATTGTTCATTTTTATTCCTAATATAATACATTTGAATAGTGCTTATTAATTTGTAATATATATATATACACATATATTAAAGCGCACATATATATATATATTAAAGCACACACTTATATTTATATATTAAAAGCACACACATATATATTACACATTAGTAATTGTTCAAGCACAAATATATATAAGTTGTTCATACATGTCTCGATTACATATTAAGATAATACTACATGTCCCGATTACACGGGAGAGGATCCTTTGGCGACCATCCGTCATTGGTGTCGTTGTAGAACTTCGTAGGAAGGCTCTAGGATCCGGGTATTAATAAATCCGGCAATAGACTCTTGCATGGCTTCAAGATGCTTTTCTTCTAATGTTTTCTCCATTAACCTCCTCGCCTCGCAATTAGAGTAAAATAAAAAAGTATTAGTATATATAAGATATGATTAGTTATATAAATAACGACGTCAATAACAAGCGACTTTGATGTACATACGCACTGCGTTCATGCTCGGTGTAATTGGTGGAATTTATCCTGATATTCTCGCAACAATATAATCCACAATGATCGCTCCCCGTGGTTGTTGTAGACCCCACTTTAGGATAAAAAAAAAGAGTCATTTGTCATATATATGAAGCAATATAGGGACTTGAATTAATGTAACCATATATATACAACATATACCGAATAGTTGAACATTCAGTTGCGATTGCACGATCGGTCATGTTATGTTCATGTTTTATCTCTGCCCAAACCCCGCACAATAGAACAAAAAAACTAGACTATTAATTAACACATAAGCAAAGGGTTTGAAAATCTTGAGTATATATAAAATTGACGAGGTTTGTGCAATTACCCCGAATTATTTCGATCATATCTTTGTACCACTCTCGGGGCCATCTCAACGAGTCAAAGATTGTGAGGTGACTTTTTGGTTGCACGATGTGAAACAATATCCAAAATCCACTACATGTGTAAACGGCGGTTGAGCTAGCTAGATAGAAAGGTTATTATGAAGAACATGATCGTCAAAGTTACGAACACTCACTTGAATCCGTATGGGAACATTACTACCCTCTTGTCGGTGCGGTGTTGCTCGAGGAACATCTTTATATTTTTTTCGTGTGTCTACTTTCAAACCATGTATTGATTTTGGGTTTTTGTGCACAATATAAGGATCAATGTATCCAATATCGATGCGCTCCTTGATTCGAAAATGTTGAATCCAAGATCTACATATATGGTCGAAAAGAGCATATGGTATTAGACACATACATATATTATCGGGACATATTGACGTATTAGTAAACGAGAGAAAGAATCACTTACAAACAATAAATGCCGACGATGCTTTTGTCGAGGGAGCTCCGGTGGAATAGTTGGTGCAATTCACAAAAATCAACCCACATCACGTCATCGCCTCGTTCCCCACCGGGTTTCTTAGTCGACACCAAATTTGTCTTGTCCTTTTGCACACAAGTCTAGGTACTTCTGTTTAGCTCATACATTTGAGTACCCAGGCTAGAACATCTATCGATCCCATAGACTCTCGCCCAATTGAAAGGTTCTATAAATGGGTCATCTATTTATTGCGATCTCAAAGATCACTGTTCATGTCGATACCACTAGCAATATAGTACTCTAAAAGCTCACCGGTATTAACGATGCACCAGCCAGAAACTTTATGTACTCTGTGTTTCGAACCGTATTGATCGAACACTTCACCGAAAGTGGTCCCGACGTATCTCCAAGTTGTGGAACAGTTTGACTCTTCTTTCTTTTCTTTGGGTCAATTTCCTTGAATAGAGTGCGGTCAAAGTCCGAAAGTGGCGAGGGCTTGCTTGAATCCTTATCATTCTTTTTCCTAGCTGCTATTTTCTGTCTAAGCACGTTTTGAGGTAGGAAGTAGGTCTTGAGCTCCGCCGCCGCCGCCTCCGCCTTCTTCGGGCACACTGACTTGAAGAATTTTTTGTTTATTTCTTTGACATCAGCGTCCAATTCCTCCTTACTCATTTCACCAGGGCAATTTCTTGGGAATGAGCTTTAGTTTACTAGTCAATATTTTCTTCGTCACGCTGCTCGAAGATGCGTTGCCTTTGTTGCATTTGTCACGGAGGAGGCATTGCATCGTTGTTGGCGGCGGTGATCGCACTTTTGCCGCGGCGGCGGCGCCCCGGAGGTGGTGGTGGTGGTGGTGGCGGTGGATCGCACCTTTGCCGAGCCGGTGGCGGCCCCGGGAGGTGGTGGTGGTGGTGGTGGTGGAGGCCGTGGCGACGCCTTGAGATGCGGCCGGGGATGCCGTCGTGTCTTCTCTTGGGCCATCGTAAGCACCGCCAGACTACTACGATCCTCCGGGGAGCCATCCTTTCCACCGGGTTCTCGTAACTCAGAGGCACCGCGCATCGCATCCCGGAATAACAATGTACCGTTTACGCCATGCAATAAATTGCTTCTCAACATCTCCTAGTTTTGTATCCCCGTCACCTCCTCGCAATTTCAAGATCCACGCCGGGCGTAACCTTCAACCACTTTATCCATCGAGACGGCAGAAAATCCGGTGGTATTATCTTGCGTGAAGTCTTGGTGTCTTGGTACGGTCAATCGGACTAACAACCGCAATGGCCACCTTCACCGCATCGCCACCCTCCTTTGGGATGTGCAGCTCGCATGGTGTCAACTTCTCGATGATGTCATCCACGGGAAGCGCAGGTCCGTCAACAAGACTTGGCTGTTGTGTGGAAGCACAAACGCTTGTCACTTGACCGTAGTGGCTACACGAGCCGCGGTGGGGTGCACCGTAAGCGACTCATTCAATTGTAGCCGGACTTGCCTTTTGATTTCTTCTTGCATTTTTGCTTGCATTTCTTCTTCCTTTTCCTTCATCAAGTTACAAAGATATTGCTCCAACATGCGCATGTGCTCTAACTCAAGCTCCTTCCTTCTCTGTGGGTTCTATAGGTACCGGCGTCATCCGGGAAACCAAACTTCCACAGAACGGCCCCTTTGCCTCTTGTTCGACCGGTGGTGCTCACGGTCCCAATGGCATATGTAAGTTCATCTCTCTCTCTATTGGGCCCGAACAAGCCAACATTTTTTCGCTTGAAGAATGTCCATCAATCTTCTTGTTGCCTCCTCAAGTTTTTTGGCCATGAATTACCTTGCCGGTCTCTCGGGCACAATTGTCCCCATGACCCGAAGCCCTTTGCTAGTGCGTTCCCAGGCCGGGTTGAGTGTTTCTCGTGTGATCCCCTTGCTGAGAAGCTCCTCTTCTTTTTGTCTCCACTTAGGAATGGAACTTGCATATCCACGGGAACCTAAGCGGTGGTGGTACTCCTTTTTTCGGCATTTTGTTGGTTCTTTCTCGAAAGTTCCATTGCCTCCTCCGAAGTCTTGTACTCCACAAATTCGTCCCAATACGGTCTCTCGCTTGGCAATCGGAGCCGGAACTAACCAATTTAGAGTCGTTCTTCTTGACATATTTGGTGTACAAATCCTTCTTCCAGACACGAATTGTTTGGCCATTTGCTTGCATACTCCAGTTCTTAACTCTAGCCACCAAATCTTCATGGGTGATGACATGGTGGTAATTATCTCGTGTCAAACGAGAATTTCAATTCAACCTCTTGCCGGATTATATCTTTGTCGCCATCGAGACGTAACTAATATGAGGTGCACTCTTCCTCATCTTCCATAGCCGACATGTGATCGGGATCCTTTCCCTTACAAGGTACCCACAAAGGGTATATATATTTTTTGGCATGTTCTCCTAGCACTTGTCCTCTTCCCATACATGGAACTCGAGATGATATATCGGCCGTCCAACGGCTTAACGGGCCCTCGAGTTGTCTTACTATTGGCGTGGAGTTGACGTTGATGCGTAAGATCAAGAATTAATGACATTTCAAATAAGAAGAAAATATTATATATATATATATATATATATATATATATATATTAATTCTTACAAAATGATCACATATATACCTCCTCGTCATAACTCGGGCCGGGTTGTTGTTCGCACAAAATCCATTAAGTATTGGTCGACATCCGCATCTTCCATTTCATTATTATTATGATCGTCAACTTCATCATTGCCACCACCGTGGATAATATTCATCATTAATTCTTCATCGTCCATGTTGATGTTGTCTCTTGGATCGGCCATCTATCCCTGAAAAACAAAAAAAAACATACTAAGTTTTTATTTTACATGTTACGTTGTACATCGAACACGTTTGACGTTGCCGAAACCCTAACACATGGATTCGTCGGGAAGTAAGTTTTTAGTTTAGTTCTTCGTCGGAAACCCTAACATGCGTGCTTTCGTTCGGAAAAAACTAAGTTTCAATTTGACATGTTACATTGAACTCTTTGTATACATGGATCGGAAACCCTAACACATGGATTCGTCGGGGCCACGCTTTTAGTTTAGTTCTTCGTCGAAACCTAACACGCGTGCTTTTAAAACCGGAAAAACTAAGTTTCAATTTGACATGTTACATGGATCGGAAAACGTCGACGTCGTCGCGAAAACCCTAACACATGCATTCATCGAAAAGTATAGTTCATCATCGCCGGAAACCCTAACACACATTCGCGAAACATCTAAAGTTGTCGGAAACCCTAACACACACGTGCTTTCCGTCGGAAAAAACTAAGTTTCAATTTTACATGTTACATCGATCGAAAACGCCTCGACGTTGTCGACACATGCATTCATCGAAAAATATAGTTCATCATCGTCGGAAACCCTAACACACATTCAAAAAAATCTAAAGTCGCCGGAAACCCTAACACATTCGCGAAAAATCTACGATCGTCGTTGAAACCCTAACGGTTTTACCATTGTTTACAATTCTCATACAATCTCTAACAATCATATACAATTATTCTCATTTTTTTACAACTTTTTTTTTTTAGATTTACAGCATTTTTTTTTAAAAAAAAATATCTCGAATTTTTCTACCTTGACCGGCGGTCTTGAGCGCGGCTGGCGCGTAAGCGGCGCAAGCTTGCGGGTCGGCGGCGGTCTTGCGATTGGCCGGCGGGCAGGGACCGCGCGCGGCACGCAGCGCGCTGCCTGTCCAGACGTCGGAGGCGGAGGCGGCGTGGGAGAAGCGGCCGTGGAGGAATGGCCCGCCGGGCGCGCTTGGCGAGGCCCGGGGGGAGGCGGTGGGGGCGTGGCGGCGGCGCGGCCGTGGGGCGCGGAGGGCGGCGCGGCCGTGAGACGCGCGCTGGGGCGGTGACGAGTGGTGCCGAGGTCGCCGAGCGCGCGGCGCCGAGGTGGAGGGCCGCCGGCCCGGCCGCGTCGCGGGCGGGGCCGCGTCGGGAACGACGAGCGCGGCGGGACGACGGGCGCCGGCGAGACGACGCGGGGAGGGCGCGCGGCGCGGACGACGACGACCACGCCGGGCGCCAGCGAGACGGCGGCGACGGAGACGATAACGACGGGGCGATCTGGATCGGCGGAGGGGCGGAGGAAGGAGGGGAACAGGCTCCCGAGTTATATACCACGGGGCTTCTACTCCCGGCTCCGCTCACCAACCGGGAGTAGAGCCCCTTTACTCCCGGCTCCATTCCCCAACCGGGAGTAGAAGTCCCCCCTTTACTCCCGGGCGGCACTCGCGGCCCGGAGTAAAGGTGAATTTTGGGCGGATGTACCCCACCTTTACTCCCGGGCCGAGTGCGGCCGAGAGTAAAGGTGAAATTTTTCACATCTCCCGCCACCGTTTCATCCTTTGGTTTTTTTTTTTACATTTTCTTTTCATTTATTCACTACAATTCATTTTAAATATAGAAAATTACATAGCAATTTTAAAACTTTTGAAAAATTGAATTTAACTACACATTGTTTTACTCCACACTATAAAAATATGTAACCTAAAAAATTTTACCTTTTTCTATTGACTAGCTATGATAATGTAGTTAATAATCAATAATTCATTAATGCAAAATTGTTGCCATTAAATAAAATAATTAAATATAATGTATTTTGACAGAAACATTATTTTTACATTATCTCAGCGTAAAAAAATTGACATTACTTGTTTTTAAAAGTATATTCGTAGCATTGTCAAACATTGTCAAATGGAAGAAACTAATAAAGATGTTCGGTCATAATTATTACATATAGGGTTGTCTCAAAATACGATATTACACAAACACTAAATTAAGTTGGCTTCTATCTTGTCCATGGAGTGTCTTCTTCATTGAGTAAGATGGAGGGATCCTTGCTCACTTTGAAAGGCACAATTCTGATTTTCTTCTCATAATCTTCGACATGTCCGACTTGTCCTCAATTCCTACGATGTTTGTTTTACCCGAAGAACTATGTGGCGCTGGGCTCATCATTTGTTGGCTCCTTGTTGTTTTTCCCTTTCTTAGGTTTTGTAGCCATGTCTTTCACATAGAATACCCGACTTACATCTTTGGCGAGGACAAATGGTTCTTCTTTATAATCTGTGGTTTTTAGATCCACTTTGTTGTCGGGTCCATAATCTGGGTCAATCGCTAAAGCCCCGCTTCCGGTCAACTTCACCCACCGGCACTTAAACAAAGGGACCTTGAAATTACCTCCATAGTCTAGTTCCCATATGTCCTCTATGCAGCCATAAAATGTTTCTTTCACCCCATTTGGGTCTTCGGCATCTATTCGAACACCACTGTTTTGGTTTGTGCTCCTTTTATCCCGGGATACTTTGTGTAAAATGTGCTACCATTTATTTCATACCCTTTGTATGTGAGGACATGCCACGATGGTTGTGCGACCAACCTATATAGTCGCTCGAAGACTCGATCACCTTGACATTTTTTTTTTTCAACCAACCGATAAAACTTGACAAGTGCTCACGCCTAATAGAATCCTCATCCATGTCGAGAAACTTTGATCGTATTAGCTCCTTATGTTCTTGGATATACGGACACACCAAAGTGCTTTGTTTTTGCGAACTGTGTATTGTGCTTTGTCAAAATTATTATCCTCCATACCGATATATGTTCTCTTTCCTAGTGTTCTCTTTCCTAGTGTCCCCTTTCCACTCAGCCTTCCCTCATGTCGCGATTCAGGGGACACCAATTGGGTCAAGGTCGGGAATAAAGTCAACACAGAACTCAATGACCTCCTCCTTTTCCGTAGCCCTCGGCGATGCTTCCCTCTCGGCGAGCCCGGTTGTGAACATATTTCTTCAAGATTCCCATGAACCTCTCAAAAGGGAACATGTTGTGTAAGAACACGGGACCGAGAATAGCAATCTCTTTGACTAGGTGAACTAGGAGGTGTGTCATGATATTAAAGAAGGAGGGAGGGAACACCAACTCAAAGCCGACAAGACACCGAACCACATCATTCAGAAGCTTAGTTAATTCCTCGCGGATCGATTGCCTTCGAGATATTTCATTGAGAAATGCACATAGCTTCACGAGCAAATGGCGTACTTTGGGAGGTAGAATCCCTCTTAGCGCAACCGAAGCAAGCGTGTCATGAGCACGTGGCAATCATGGGACTTTAAGTGTTGAAATTTCTTCTCTGGCACATTTATTAATCGCTTTATATTTGAGGAGAATCCAGATGGTACCTTGATGCTGTTTAGGCATTCAAACATGCTTTCCTTCTCTTCTTTGGTAAGACTAAAGCTAGCGGGGGCCTAAGTATTGGCGTCCATCATTGTCCGATCGCGCTTCTGTGTGTGTCCTTATGCTTCCCGTACACACCCATGAAGCCTAGCAGGTTGACACAAAGATTCTTTGTTAGGTGCATCACGTCAATTGCACTGCGAACCTCTAGGACTTGCCAATAGGGTAGCTCCCAAAATATTGACTTCTTCTTCCACATGGGTGCGTGACCTTCATCATCGTTTGGAACAGCTATGCTGCCAGGTCCCTTCCCAAACACTACTTTGACATCGTTGACCATCTCCAGTACATCCTTACCAGTCCGGTTGCGAGGCTTGGCATTGTGGTCTGCGGTACCGTTGAAATGTTTCCCTTTCTTTCTTAACACGTGACTCTTGGGAAGAAATCGACGGTAGCCAGGGTACACGACCTTTCGACAGTTTTTCAAAAAAATACCCTTACAATCCGTGAAACAGTGCGTGCAAGCATTATATCCCTTGTTTGACTGTCCCGATATATTACTTAGAGCCGCCAATCGTTGATTGTTACAAACAACGGAGCGCGCAAGTCAAAGTGTTCCTGTTTGTACTCATCCCACATACGTTACACCGGTTTTATCCCACAAAAAGAAGAAGCTCGTCAACTAGTGGCCTCGGTACACATCGATGTCGTTTCCAGTCGCCGGGCCTTGGATGAGTATCGGCATCATAATGAATTTCCGCTTCATGCATATCCGGGGGAAGGTTGTAGATAGACGCGAGTAACGGGCCGGTGCTATGGCTACTGCTTACGATCCCCGAAGGGGTTAAAACCATCCGTACTTAAGGCAAACCTCACGTTTCTTGCATCATCTGCAAAATCCTTGAATTCTGAATCGATTGCTCTCCACTGTGACCCATCAGCAGGGTGCCTCAACTTGCCGTCTATCTTACGGTCTTCTTTGTGCCATCGCATCAACTTTGCATGGTCCTTGTTTTACGAACAAACGTTTTAGGCGTGGTATTATCGGAGCGTACCACATAACCTTAGCAGGGATTTTCAACCTAGGCCTTTCGCCATCAACATCACCAGGATCATCTCGCCTGATCTTATACCGTGATGCATGACATGTCGGACATTCATCCAACTTCTCGTTATCCTCGCCATAGTACAGGAAACAATCATTAGGACATGCATCAATCTTTTTGATTGTTAATCCCAAAGGACATACAACCTTCTTTGCTTCGTGCGTCTTTGGCAGGGCAACTCATTGTCCTTCGGAAGCATCTTCTTCTGGATAGTCAATAACTGGCTAAACGCATTGTCAGAAACACCATTCTTCGCCTTCCACTGCAGCAATTCTAGTGTGGTACCCAACTTTTTCTGCCCTGAATCACAGCTTGGGTACAACAACTTCTTGTGGTCCTCTAGCATGCGCTCAAACTTCTTCTTCTCCTTTTCTTTTTCGCATTCATTCTGTGCTTCACGAATAGCCTGATCAAGCCCATCAGTAGGCTCATCTCCTGCTGGCACCGGTGCCTCCTCCTCGCATCTTCCTCCATTGCAATATTTTCTATGACATCACCAAATTCAGCATATTCAGCAATAACATTGTCGTCATCCCTCCTTCGTCTTCACCTTCTTCCATTGGGACACCGGTCTCTCCGTGCTTGGTCCAACAAACATAGTTGGGCATGAATCCCGACTTATACAGGTGTAAATGAAGGATATGTGCTTTGGAAAACTCTCTCTTATTCCTGCACAAGGCACATGGGCAGCACATAAAACCGTTTCGCTTGTTTGCTTGGGCCGCACATAGGAACTCATGCACCCCACGTCTATACTCATCGTCGCGTCGATCTACGTTGTACATCCAATTTAAAAGCTTCATCCGTAATTTTTTAACATAATCATTGTATGAAAAAAGTAAACACCACATACATTTAAGTAAATACATAACATGCATGAATAGTACATTTTATTATTTCAGGGGCAGGTCGCCTACGGCTTTTGTTTGCTTGCATACAACAAACTCCACTAAAGCAGAGGAAGAAGAACAAGACATTAATTAAAACAACATCCTTCGTAGGGCACGAAGCAATGAACCTAAGAAGCTAATATTTTCGCATCGGCATCTCATGAATCTCCATTGCTACACCTTCGTCATTGTTATTTGGAATATTTGCACCATGGTAGGCCGCCAAAGCTTCAGCTTCGTGTTGTATTTTTTGTAACAATTTCCGGGGTAGCGATGGACTGAGCATGGCAATCCGCCTGTGTTCGATAGATCCCCGGTACGCGCCAACATGCACTACGTACCATGCCATGTTTCCTACACATGTCAATAAATTAAATTGATTTCTAATTTAGACTACAAATTAATGATTTACACAATTTGGTAAACTAAGTTAACTTCCTCATTTTTCTAATCAAAGAAAATTACATAAACAACTATATTAATATAAACCGCAAAAACATGAAAAAAATGACGAAAAATGGGGTGGGAGTGAAATTGCCGAACCTTTAATCCCGGTTTGGTTGGGGAACCCGGAGTAAAGGTGGGGTTCAGCAGTTTTAAATGGGAAGAAAATGCGTTGAAAATTCGAAAACGGGCGGGGGTATTTATAGGAGGGAATATTATTCTCGGTCGGGCTACAACCGGGAGTAAAGCTCGAGCTTTACTCCCCGTTGGTAATACCAACCAGAATAGATCTTTATTCCCGGTTGGTATTACCAACCGGGAGTAAAGCTCGAGCTTTACTCCCGGTTGTAGCCTCCGACCGGGAGTAGAGGTCCCGGCGGGGCGGGGGTGCGCTGCACCACACGGGCGCTTTACTCCCTACTGGTAATTAGAACCGGGAGTAAAGATACATTTACTCCCGGGTAAATTTCCACCGAGTAAACGCCATTTTGGCCTCGAGACTAAAAGTCGGTTTACGTAGTAGTGAGTGGTAGAAAATGGTACGTGTGAGGGGGAGGTGAAGGGTTCGAATCCCATCGGCGGTGAGGCACGTGATTTTTGCATGAAAACACTATGACTTGCGGCCGATTGGTGGGGCCACCTTGAATTCAAAAAACAAATCGTAATTTTTTCACCTGTTTTTGCAATTTCACGAAAAGCACATCACTGTTGGTTTGGAAGAACTAACACCGGTGCCAACCCCATCACTTGCACTGCTTAAATATTCTTAGATCAACTCAATCAGATCTCCTTTCCGCTATCCATTAAAACATGGCATAGAGTGTCACGGCCCGCCTTGAGGAGGGGCGGCGATGACGATGCCGGCGGGGCGGCCTTAGTGGGGCAACGACGGCGTTGTGGCGGGGGTGATGACGATCGGCGGTGGCGACGCAGCGGCAGCGTGGCCCCGTGGCGGATGGCGGCATGGGGAGGGAGAGGTGCATGCGTGTTAGGGTTACAGAGAGAGAGAGAGAGAGAGAGAGAGAGAGAGAGCTGGGAGACAGGAGTTGTTGGGAGTTAACCCTTTATTTTTTTCGATCGAGATTCAACCGATTACATGCCCCTTGTATTTATAGTCCGAGGGAGACTTACATCTAAAGAAATCCCTGATTTTGTTTCCTATTTTATTCTTATCTTTATTCCCTAATTATCTATTACTTAATGATGAAGCTGATGACGACGGAGCGGGCGGCGGCGCTGGGGCTGCTGCCCTCCTAAGCGTCTTAGACGCCAGCATGGGCCTTTTGGCCGGCCCATGACGTCTTTGTGACATCTCTCCCCCATTTCCCCCGACAAATAAGCATCCTTGCGCCGTGGTTCTACACGGTTGTCGTTGTTGGCGGGTCGATCGAAGTAGCATGCCCCAAAGATTGTTGCATCCACTTGTATAGAAGGAATGGGCCGGGCGATGATGAGGACGCTGAGCTTTTCTGTTGCTGGTTCAATAGATGGAAGTCCATTGCTCATCTGACCCATGGAAACATCATAGATGCTTTGGCGAGGTGATGTCCATTCTCATCAAAGAAGAAGATTGTCACCGATGGTGAGAAGCTATATGGTAGTTTCTCCATCAGCAAGGTGCTTGTCGTGAAGCCCGGCACGGATGGCAAGGTCATCGGGAGGTGAATGCCAATCACCTTGAGCGGTGCCCAAGCTGGTGTTCCCTCTTGGAGCTTGATGGTTCTGACGATTCCATGTAGCTTTTTGTTGGTCGGTGTAGCGAGTTGATGTAGGATGAGAGCCTCCGAGGTAGTGACGGGGAAGATGCGGTAGAAGACTAGCATATACCTCATGTCGGCGTTGGTGGGGCTCGTGGGTTGGAGCTCGTTGAAGACCTCATAGGAGACGAGGGCGTCGACTTGTTGCATGAGCTGGATCATCGTGCCCAACATGTAAGGCGCCTCCTGGTGCATCACGGCCCAAGGCTTGTTGCAGAGCTCATTGGCTGGCTTGAGGGTGTAGTCGTACCGGCCGTTGGTGTCATCGAGGATCGAGGGAGCATGCTGGATCGGTCCTCGATTCGTTGTTCTTTGCCGGGCCTTTGGGTTGAGGATGGTGTCATGTTCGTCGTGTTTCGCCGAGGTGAGTAACGAACGTGGCGAAGGGGCGTTGAGCGGATGAGCGAGTTGCATCGCGTTGTCCATTGTGCCGGGTGCCTCCCATTGCAGTGTGTCCTGTTGCATAGCCTGGAGCCTGTTGGCGAACTTGAAGGTGCAGATGTAGTCGTACGGGTCCTCATCCAGTTGCGTTGGCGCGAGGTTGCTAATGAGGTCGCCGTGAATGGGCAGCTTGAAGCCATAAAGGGAGACACAGATTGAGGTGACCTAGTCCTCCCGTGGTGCCCAATTGACGTGCGGATGAACCAAAGAAGGACTGCTATTGTCGGGTGGATAGCGGCATACCTCATATCTTTGTTAGGGCCTTCTCGTCTTTGGAGCTTGCGTTGGTGCCATCGAGAAGTCGACAGGTTGGTAGTAGGGTGGCCAACAATGCACTTGTCAGTGTCGAAGACGCGATGAGATCCACTTCGCTTGTTGACATTCCCGCCATAGTGGAAGTTCGAGGGGCGTCCGGCAAGCGTAGCGAGCTGATGTCGATGTCGAGTTCAACGAGTTGGCGATTACATTGGTGGTGGCGCCCGTGGGGTGTAGTTGGTGATGTCGATGTTGGTGTGCGTTCCCTCGATGAGTTGAAGACTGTTGTCGATGGAGCCAATGTTGTCGATGGTAGGCATGGCGATGTCGAGGAAGTTGAGGTTGTCGTCGTTGTTGATGGCGTTCCCCGTGGTTGGAGTGTTGGTGGTAGTGATCTGGGGCCAAGCGACGTGGTCGGCGCCCATTGTGTCAGCCATGTTGAGGACATCGTGGTGAGCGACATCAATGGCGATGTCAGGCAACATCGTTGTAGCGTTGATGAAAGGGGTAGCGGCTGCATGTCTGGTGAGATGGACTTGTTTGGTGATGTTTTGATCTGCGAGGGGGTTGATGCCGTTGGTGTCCGTGGCGCCACCGTTGTCCAGGCGCCGGGGTCAGCAACGCCGATGTCTACATCGCTTGGCGCCATTGTGTAGCTCATGATGGTGTTCCCGATGTTCCTGATGTCGAGATGACGTTGCTGGTGACCGGGGAACTTATCTGTGCCATTGTAGTAGCCATGAGCTGTCGGCCTAGTTGGGTACGCTTTTCGTTGAGCAATTGTTGGATGTCGATTGTAGCCTCTTGATCTGATCTGATCTAAGCGTTGGTAGCGGGGCTGTCCTTGGGGTAGGTGTGCTTGTTGCTTGCAAATACGGTGGCCGAGGAGGGCGGCGTCGGTGGCGCCCGTGGGAGCACTATTGTCGCCGGTGGCACCCGTGGTAGGAGCATTGTCGACGTCTTCGTCATCGTTGAGGAGGTAGTTGTTCCCGAGGAGGACAAGCTTGCCGTTGTGCTTCATGCTAGCAAGGTGGCCTAACAAGATGGCGTTGTCTTTGGACCGGAGGCCGGAGCCGCACCTCGTGTTGATGTAGTCGGAGATTGCGCCTTTGTCGAGTCGCCCTTGAATCGGCCTTGCGCGAGTGCCTCCATGATCATCTCTCGGCACGACGGGAACGGAGTGGCCATCGAATCTTGACAAAGGGTGGTGGTGGTCGGAAGCCATCGGTGGTGGGAATCGCCTTGTCTCCGGATACCGGTATCGTCACGTACCGCCTTGAGGAGAGGCGGCGATGATGGTGCTGGCTATGGCCTTAGCGGCGGCGACAGCGGGCGTTGTGGCGAAGGTGATGATGATCAGCGGCAGCGTGCGGCGTGGGCGGCGGAAGCAGGTGGCGGCGTGGGGAGGAGGGCGCATGCGCGCTAGGGTTATGGAGAGAGAGAGCTGGGAGACGGGAGCTATTGGGTGTTACTCTTTTAATTTTTCTGATTGAGATTCAACAGTTACATGCCCCTTGTATTTATAGTCCGATGGAGACTTGCATCTAAAGAAATCCCTGATTTTATTTCCTATTTTATTCCTATATTTATTCTCTAATTATCTATTACTTAATGACGGCCGACGACGACGGAGCAGGTGGTGGCGCGAGGGGCTGCTGCCCTCCTGGTGTGTGCGACGGCGCCGCATGGGCCTTTGGCCGGCCCATGACGTGCTGTGAAATAGAGAATTGAGAATACTAGATTGTAGAAGATGGGGAAATGGACCACAACTCGGAGAAAAATGCATCCCCATTATTTATGTAGGATCATGCCAATCTCAATCCTCAAAATTTCTGTTTCTATCTTTCTTCTCTCTTGGTGCTTATCCGGGCGGTCGTATGGCTGGACCGAGCGCCGCCTGCCTGGTATTGCTCAACCATAGTGCTCACTCGCTCGGTGCAGCAGCAGTGGCGCATACGGTCTCATTTGCCTAGCAGGGTGGCGGCGGCGCTCGAGCTCCACCAGCATAAGTGCTCGCCTAAATGGCATGGGGTCCAACGTGCAAGTTGGCCTAGTGCGGTAGTGCTCGCCTGCCCCGAAGTTTTTAGTGACAAGAGAAGGGGAAAGGGGATTGAGAAAAACTTGTAATTGTTCCCCCCTTCATTTGAGAAATTGAGGTGTGATCTTGAGGGTTTGAGAAAAACTTTAGGTAAAGGGGATTGAAAATGGGATCTGCTCGAACATGTTTTATTTATCTGAATCCATTTTTTTTGCTTGGTATATAGTGGTTAGAGCACCTGAGTAGCACCCAGCAGACCTGGTTCGACTCCTCGTGGTGAGCACCTGAGTAGGCTCGGTGAACTTCGTTGAACTGGGTCCGTTATTGGCAAAGAATTTTCGTAGCTAGCGAAGTACTTGTTGCCGAGCGCTGCAAATTGGTCGATGATATTGTGGGCGTCTTTGCTGATGTCCTTGATTGACAGGGTGGAGTGTTATTTTCTTAGGGTTTCTCGAAGAATTTTGCGAACATCTTGTCCCAATGATTGGTGACGGCGCAGAAGTCTGACATGGTGGTTGCTGTGGAAGCCATGGATCTTGATTGTGGTGGTGGCCGGTGGATCTATTTAGTCTCCGAATACCACGTGTCACAACCTTGCCGGGCTTGGGCCCTTGGGGCGGTGGCTATGGTGGCCGGTGGCGGCGTTTGAGAGGACGACGGCGTGAGAGAGAGGGTGATGGCAGCGTTTGAGAGAGAGAGGACGGCGGCCGTAGATAAGAGAAGGGAGAAGGAGATGGATAACGGATAAACCCTAATATTCTTTGATTAAAATCTAATGATTACATATCGCCTTGTATTTATAGTCCTGGGGAGACTTGGCTTCTAAGCAATCTATATATAGATTCTATTTCCATTTGATATTTCTATATTTCCTAAATTATGCGGATGATGATGACGAGACGACGGCGGCGGCAGCGGCAACATGGCTGCTGACCCTTGTGCACGCCTAGCCTCCCAAGGCCTGTTGGGCCCTTCTTGCTGGGGTGTGACACCGTGCATGTCTTGTTTGGATGCACTCTAATTGATCCTAATCCACATATATAGGCATGGATTGGGGTGAAAACTATTAACTTTTGAAGGGGAAAGGGGATCGCGGCCCTAGCCATCTTCCCCAAGCTTGTAGCAACTAGAACCGACAAGCTACCCTTCTTGCTGCTGCATAAGCACATCCCCACAAACATGTTGGCCTATGTCCAGCTGTTCCAATTCCACACTGCTTATACATTCTTTCTTATGGATTCTTTTGCCGTAGGTTAGCCTTCTATAGCTATGACACGACCACCAAGCTCCCCACGAGACCAGGATAACAAAATCCGCGAGAAAGATGCCAAGATCGAAGATAAGTTAAGGTTGGTTCTATAGAACCAGCACTAGCAACTCCTTTGCCAACGTCACTGGCCATGACGGTCCCCAATTTCGCCCTTGAGGAGGTCGTCCTCCATGATGACCACAATCAGTTTTCTTTTCTCCTACCCAACTGAAGACCAAATTACGTGTGTTTTATTTATTCTTATTGAAGATTGAAAAAAAAGTGGAACTAGTTTGTGTGATCAGAATTTTACTTAGAAGTATAGAAATATAGTTGTTGGCCTGTGAATGTAGACTTTTGGGGTACGCAGAGTAAGAAAAAAGTGACAATATCTGTAGTATTGTTATTTTGTATAGTAATTGGTATTTTATATTGATGTCATGATTTATGATTAGTGTTAATATTGATCTGTTTTAATATGTTATGCATCCGGGTCACTTGATCTTCTTTTTATAATGGTATAGGTGTGTAATATATATGCAAATTTACGGGTTCAGCTAAGATTGTTTTTTATAACGTTACATTGTTTTTTTTTTTTGAAAGGTCACCGGGGATGAACTATCCTCACTGAATTTTCATTCCACAAATGTTGGGCAAGCCGGTGGGTGGAAGGGCATGACGCTAATCCAAATACAATAAGTTTAGCGAAGTACAACGGGGAGGGAGATTACAACATCATCAACACCACCACCACCAACACTTAAACAGACTCAAGAGTAGGCCTAGACACAAGCCGAAAGACGCCAACCAAATGTCGATTCGTGCCCACGCCGAATAGCATACTCGTTTGTTTCACCGTGACCATTGTGCCTGCCATTTCTCATAGCTAATGGTGTCATCGTCCAGCACATATGGGCCCATGTACCACCATACAACGCCATCCATGGGAGGAAGCCTTGGGGGAATGGCGGTAGAGGTGGAACCACCACCCGACATTCGATATTCTGACACCATCGAGGAGTGATGACAGACACACAAGCCCGGGATCATCGAACACAATGACCTCCTTTGGAACTAATGGTGACATCCTTCATCACATTCGGGCCCACGTACCACCATCCAACGCCATCCACGGGGACGAAGCCTCGAAGGGAAATGGTGGTAGCGGTGGAAGGAGAGCGCCGATGGAGCAGAGACGCAGGAAGAGGACTCGTCGAAACATCGGCAATGGCTGACTACCAGGGCCAACCTAACCCAAGAGGGGAGCAAGGAGTAGGAGACACACAAACAATAACAAGATAGGGTGGGAGAGCGACCAAGAGAACACGAGGGCGTTAGGTGTGGCTGGAAGTAGGCTTGCTTGCATCGATGCCTTTGAGAAGGGTAGTGACGTCCACGGACGCCACCATCAATTAATGTGGCACCAAGATCATAAGGGTTTTTTTGCCCTGAGACCTGCCCAATGGGCGCAACATACCTAGAATGGCGGATATAGCGCCGAAATCTATAGCGATGCCTCCACGATGGAAATGACATAAAGTGCACCATCGCCGCTAGCCTGAGCAACAATCTACGCGGGGTTTTCACCAAAAATCCTTTGTATGTGGGAGATAAGCCAAACTAAGGCGACAATGACAAGGAGCCAAAGGGGAGCAGCAGTGGCAAAGCGCATCCCGGATCTAGCGGTGGAGGGGCCTTCTGTGGAGCAATCGCCGTCCCTATGCGACGCTTGTCGAGGTTGTCCCGCCAGCTTGGGTACCAAGCACCCGAGCAACTAAATCTAGAACCCGCAACACTGGATCCGGGCCTAGGAGGCAAGAATCTACCTCCTTGTTGGGCGACGATAGCCTCCCCAGCCACGTTTCGGTGGCTAGGGTGACCATCATGGCCATGGCCACCTCCAGGCCATCATGGCACGGATGCCTCACCCGGCGAGAACCAGGCACCGAGCAGGTAGATTCGGGGGTGGAATCGACGATTGGGGCCCAGGGGGCATGGATCTGGCTCATCATCGGCCACCCCCGTTGCGCCCGCCCAACCTTGTGGTGCTTGGTGCTGGAGAGAGAGTCACTATCGCCGTCATCTCTTCCAAAGACATTGCACATGCCTCCGTCGATGTTGCTGAGCACGCCTCCACCGTTTGGGAAAGCAGCTCCCGCTGCGCCAATCCGTAGCTCTACTCTAGCCATTTAGCTCTGCCCCGCACGGAGGAGCCCCACGATGTGCCTATGCGAGAGCCTCGCCGCTGCCTTGAAGGAGATTTAATATGGATGTTTTGTGGAAACTTTAATACTATATCTAATGGTTATAGTGATCAAAGTCTACCAAATTGATGGCAGAATGACTCCTTTTTGTATTATTTCTAGGATATCTCTTTCTCGCTCCCTTACCTTATCAACCATAGTACATTGTTTTCTCTCACAACAAAATAACACCAGTCAGCTTATCAGCCACGTAATCCATCCAAATGAACATGTTTGTGGCTAATAAGCTAACTACTGCTGTTTTGTTGTGAGAGAAAAACAATGTACAATGACTGATAAGCCGGGCTGATAAGTTCAAGCAAACATGGTTGTGTTTCATGACAATTGGTATTACATAGCCATGGCCCATGGTTATTATGGCCTCCATTCATTCAGTTATAGAAATATATTGCATATCCTATGTAGAAACCTTAATAGATCTATAATGGCTATAGTGACCGAAGTCTACCAAATTGATTGATTAATGCTTCTGTTTCTTGTTATTATTTCTACTAAATCCATTCCCAATTATAGTTCTTTTGACATTTTCAACCCCAAGTTTGACCACTAGTTTATTCAAAAATTATGCAAAATATCACTTCTTTTGTTGTGACATGCTTTATTAACAAAAAAGGTACTTAAGAATGACTTAAATTTGACTATGTTTACACAAATTTTTTGAATAGGACGAGCGGTCAAACTTAAGATTGAAAAAGTCAAACGAATTATAATTTGAAACGGAGGAAGTAATTTTTTTCCCTTGCGTGTCTAATGTGTAAATTGACATTGTGGCTCCATTGTGGCTTTTCATTAGTATAGCGTACATAGCTTAATTATATACGAAATGCAGATATTGGAATGAATGTGTGAACATGCGCACCTCTTATCCTTGAGGAAAGTCGATATGATGTCGATGATATGTTTATTCTTGGTCGCTGCCTTGGTGCCAGCAAGCAGCTGTACATCAGTACTATTAGCTGCTAGCTGTCGAAGAATGCTTGCCAGAACCTCCGTCATATTATGACATGAAGTGATCGACACAAAAGCCCGGGCCTGGAACTTATCTTCAATCGCTTCATACACGAGGCGAGCAAGGGTTGTTTTACCCATTCCCACACCTCCAGGGATGGATGCCATTTTGATCTGCGGTGTGCTCTCCTCTTCTCCTATCAGGTGTTCGATGAGCTCATCCCTTCGTTCTTCCATCTCCACGAGCTCTGAGATGTCCTTGTGAACATACGGATCAATGACTCGATGCCGCTTGTGAGGACCGGCAGAGTCATCCACGGTGGCTTTTGTTCTTGAACATAAGCTCGAGATGGAGGTCTGTGAAGTCTGTATCTTCCACTTGTTGCGGCACCGCTCGGACACATCAACTGCCCTTCTCCTGAGATCCTGGAAAGGACTCTCCTGAATCTTTGCCTGAATGAAGCGCTCGCCGTCGTCTTTGCTGCGCTTGATCATAGTGAGGATGAAGTCGTCGATGGCGTCGTTCATATCGTCGGCGAGACGCCAAGCTTCCATCCTCAGCTCCTTGCTTGCCGTATCACGATCCTCCCTCTCCCATATCACCCAAAGGATCGAGTGAATGGACTTGAGCTTGGACCTGATGAGCTTCACGTCTTTCCGAGTCCGCCGCCGAGCCGGGTACTCACCGCCGCGGGCGCAGCAAAGTGCTGAGCTTCGCTACGACGGGCCCTAATGCCCCTGTGGCTACTGTGACGGGAGCGTCGTCCTCCATGCCTGCTGAGTCTCTCAGCGCTTGGCCTTGCTAGGTTGCTTGCACGGCCACCTGGGCCGCCGGCGCCGGCGGACAAACAAGATACACGGTCCGGCCGCCGAGCTTTTTGAGTTTGTAGTTGTGTGTGTCTAGAAGCAGTGGGTACGGTGGATTATTTCCAAACTACCACTACCGATGATGGTTATCACTGCACTAAACCCAGACTAGCTAATCGCATTGCAAGGGGCACCAAACCGAGAGACATTGCTAGCTTTCTTTTGGACAAGCTTGAACTTTTACTTTCTTTTCTTTTGATATATAGCACACGATGATGCCTTTTGTTTTGGATTAGCACAAACTAATCAATACACGATAATTTGGAATCTCAAGACAAATAGCGTTGGCCACCGGAACAAAGCAAACGCTACAACATGGGCCACCTTGCGAAAACAAATAATTTAATACTACAAAAGTACAGCACCTCCAATCCGATCTTGGCTTGGCCTGTAAGGGATTTTGCGATTCTTCTCCTTTCCTTGAAAAAGTAAATAAATAACCACAAGCAATGAACATGATGCCTTCCTTTCCTTGAGCATTGGAAGAGGAAGCCTGATTTTTCAGATTGTGTATTGCATCTCCTTTCATTTCACTGAAGGGAATAACACTAGCGAAGCAACGAACAGGATGCTTTGGTTTCCTTAATGCTACCTCAATGAACATGCTTTCCTTCGCAGAAGAGTAAAGCTACTCTATGCATGGTGTGCTATCATTTGGCAGTGCAAGCAAGCAACCAAGCAGAAGAAAGCACGAAACCAAAGCAAATCTAGGGTCTATGATCTGGTTTACCACCGTCAAACACTAAAGATGCTTTCCTAATATAGTGATTAAAACAAAAGATACCACCGTCAAACACTAAAGTGTACTTACGGGTATGCATTTCACACAGGCCAAGACGTACTGTATCATGTTGGTAGATGTCAGTAAAGCACCACATGGTCATTTCAAAATAAATGTGTCGCTCACGTCTACTCCTTTGTCCTGACGGCAAAGGGACAGGGACATCAAAAACATGGCTCAAGGGGACAAAAGTAAAAGGATCATGGCCAAATATAAATTTGGTGAGATCAATACTACCGTCAAAGGCACCAATTTGAGCTCAAGCAAACATCTTGGATGAAGAGAAACAGAAAAGTTAAATTCCGATATCTCAGCCGCTCTCCCTGGCGGCAGGAGGGCATGTTGTCACCCAATCAGCGTGCCACGCAAAGCTGATTAACTCATGTAATAGAAACAAAGTTCAATGACCGGTGTGGATTATATAACTCGTGCACTTTTATCTTTCTATTGGTGTGTTCCGCAACCTCTGGCTGGTGCGGAGTTCAGGTTGCTTAGCTACAGATCTTTAACTCTGTTACACAGACAAAAAAGTTTGTAATGAAGAGCATGTATAGTGTCCAATAGGTCCGTTGGCCAACTATTACCTATCGAACATCCAGTTCCTCGCCCGTACTATTCACTAAACGATTTCCATGACAAACAAGAACGAGCGACTTCCGCCATCATCCACACTCTTTGATTTGTTTTTATAAGTTTTCATTTCCACACTTATACAACAGAACTTTGGTGCACAAACTTGTACACAATAACTTGCACGCATAATTTTTCACTGTTCAATTACATACGAGACGCAGGGGAAACTTGCAATCATACAATGCAATAATAACTTTTACAGGCATGCTTCTTGGGACGACTCCTTAGCATAATATGGGGCAAGCGGACCATATTATCTCAGAATGCACCTTTGTCCACTCTTTCTGGGGGCGATCGGTGTTCGAGATTGGAATAAAAGTGGTTGCCAAAGCCACACTTGGCCTCTAGGCCTCATTTCATTATATAGCGTAGTTCAACTTGGAATACAAGTAAACTCACTTTAGCATATTCTAAAAGATGCTAAAGCATAAATGTAAACAACTTGGCTGTCAAGGTACCTCCCTAATCATCCTTTGGACAGCCTTAATGCATAGTTAAGATAAGCTAAATTTAAAGATAACTTGAAGCTAGGCTTAATTCCTTCATTCTCCCTCTAAGCCTTGCTGCTGTTGGTCTTGGTGATCTTCTCAAGGCCAATTCTCCTCCCCATCTCCTCAAACTTGGTCTTGCCGAGGGACTTGGTCACGATGTCAGCTAGCTGATCAGCCGTGGGGATGAAGTCTGCCTTGATGCTTCCTGTTGAAACTTGGGGTTTCTAACACGGATGGTAGATCTCCGCCTAGGCGTTGCCCTAGTGGAAGAAGATTACAGAATTGGCTAAGTGTGGAGATCCAAGAGTCACAATATTAAATAGCAATAAATTGCATTCACCAACCAACATTTATGAGGACCTGAGCCTCTATTTATAGTCATTTATTACATGCGGAGTCGTTTTACAAGAATGCCCCGGGCATATTCTAGGAATATTCACTTTCTAAGCCAAGCAACAAGGGCACCGGGGTCTTTTCCTCTTGCAAACCGCCTTCCGCCGCCAAACTGTCGCCGGTAGCGTGTTAGGGTTTTCTTCTTCCTTCAGACCTCCGCCAACTTCTCTCGGGCTCGGATCCCTTGGCGTGCGCCTTAGCCTCCGCCATTCCCGTGCAATCTCGGGCCTCTTCGAGGATTCGGGCGGAGATCTTTGTGAGCCCTTCGAGCTTCCCGATGAATGAAGCGGAGATCTTCGGCGTGTCCTTGGATTTTCGTCCTAGGGTCGGCGAGATCTTCGGCGTGGTTTATTCTTCAGCATTCATATCTCTGCGGAGGTTGCGGAGATGACGCTCCAGCGGCCCCTCGTTCACGTCCTGTTGAACAAATACACAGCCAGATAGACACTCACCAAGATTAGCTGCAAAAGACACATTTTCAGTTGCGCCTTAGTGTACACCTTCGCCTATGTCGGGGACCGTGTCCCAACACTTCCCTCCTCAATGCAATCCCCGATGAACTGATACATGGTCCGGATATGCTTGCTCCTTTCATGGGACACTGGATTCTTGGCAAGAGCAAGTGCCGACTTGTTGTCAACTCTAAGCTCGGCAAGCTCAACCTTTCTTCCTAGAAGCTCGCCAAAGAATCTTGACGGCCATAGTGCTTGAGTTGCTGCAGTGGTCATGGCCACATACTCGGCTTCACAACTTGACGGGGCCACCACCCTTTGCTTGATCGACCGCCAACCCACCAAGCTGCTGCCGAGGTAGAAAGGGTTGCCGGTTGTGCTCTTGCTTGAGTCGATGTCACCGGCAAGGTCAGAGTCAAAGTAGCCAATGAACCGAGCCAATCCTGAGGCCTTGGCAAATTGCGGACCATACTCCAACATACCTCCCACATAGCGAGCACCCTCTTCATGGCTTGGTGATGCTCGATCGTCGGCCGCTGCAGCAACTGGCTGACGAGCCTGACGGCAAACGCAATGTCCGACCGGGTGTGGATGAGGTACCGGAGACTTCCCATGAGCCGCTGATACTGGGTTGGATTGACCTCCTTGGCGGTGCCGTGCTTCCTCAACTTGAGGCGCTCCTCCATTGGGGTGGCGGCCGGATTGCAATCCACCATGCCGCCGAGCTCCAAGATGTGCTTGGTGTAGTGGGTCTGGGGAGGGAGGACTTCAACACCGAGGTAGAAGCTCAGCAGCCCCAAGTCGCTCATGTCGAAGGCGGCCTTCATCTCGGTCTTGAACAGCTCGATCTCCCGCGCGTCAGCTCCAGTGATGATGAGGTCGTTGACATACACTCCAACCACCAGCACAAACTCACCTGCACGCTACGGTACAGAGCCGCATCATGACTGCTCTGCTCGAAGTCCATCTTCTTCAACGTCGCGTCCAGCTTGGCGTTCCACGCCCGTGGCGCCTGACGCAGCCCGTACAGCGCCTTGTGGAGACGGTACACCTTGTCTTCTTCTCTGGGAACGACGAACCCAGGTGGCTGCTGGACGTAGACCTCCTCCTTTAGCTCCCCATTGAGGAACGTGAACGGTACACCTTGTCTTCTTCTCCGTGGGCTTGTAGATGAGCGGGATGCCCATCTCCTTGGGCACAGCGGTGATGATCACCTCGAGCGCCCGCCGATCGACGCGGTACAACACCGGCTCTCCCTTGATCGTGTCCCACATATCCCGCGCCTGCATCTTCGGCTTCATGGTCTAGGACCAGGCTTGGTAGTTGGTCTTGTTGAGCATCGGCCACGAAGTCTCGGCGTCGGAGTCGCGGTAGACGACACAGGCGTCTGGCGCGACCGTGGCGGTCGGGGCGTCCTCTCACGTGCACCGGTGATGGTGACCGACGGCACCTCCCCGGGCTACAATCCTCGCGCGGTGAGCTCCTAGCCCCATCACCTCCACCACCGCCACCTCCTCCGCCTCCCTCCACCACGATCTCGGCGCCTTGGTGTGGCCGCCGTCTTGGCCCACAACTTCTATGGCGGCGGCGGCCTCCCTTGCCGCCTGGATCGCCTTGTTGGCGGCTGTCTCCGCAGCCTTGAAGCCGCGCCAAAGCGGTTGTTGGGTCCAGCTTCAACCCATCGCCCATGCCCGCAGCAGCGTCTTAGACTGCCTTGGCTGCGGCACTATATATATACTAGGTGGATTCCCCGCGTTGCCGCGGTATGAAGGAGAATTCTGTGAGTTACAATATTACTATCACCCTCCGATTCTTTTTCTTTCTTCTTTTTCCTTTTTTTTCTTTTTTTTTTTTCTTTCTTCTTTTCTCTATACCAACGGGTCCTACTTATAATTTTATCAAAATATATTCATGTGAGATCTTGTTTTAAAGGATTTATTAAAATAAATTTAATGGTGTAATCAAAATTAAATTTGTTATTTTGGTTCATGAGTTATAACCTTTTTTTATGCCCATAGACATGTGGGGCATGTTGATGACATAAGCGCAAGGAAGGGTTATTGGGCTGGTGAGGTGGCATGCTAGTGGGGTGTTAGTGGGATGGTGAGATGGCATACTTGCATGTCGATAGAATTAGCTAGTGGTTCTTCAAAACATTAGCTTTATAGTTTTATTAGATATATTTATTTTGGAACGAAGTGTATATCTGTGGACATGTGCGTCTCTACCACGTGATTCACAAAAGCAAAATGAAAAAAAAATGTAAAGAAGAGAAAGAAAAAAGGAAAAGGAAAAGAAGACGAGGAGATATATGGTATATAGATCGAGAAGAACAAAGATAGAAGAACAATAATAAAGAAAAAAAAGTAAAAGACGCACCTGTCTGATCGATCGTTCGCTTCCAAACAGCGGTGGATTTTGGAATTGGATTCCCTCTACTTCTCAGTTCGATCCCCATCATCCACTACATCCAATCAGTGTTGGATTTGCCGAGCCGCCTCCATCTATCCTCGCCTCCCTCCCTTCCTACTCGGCGGGCAGCAGTCCCAACTCCCAATCCAACGCGGACGCCGGCGCCGCTGCGAGAGCCTTCTTTTCTTTTCATTCGCCTCCCCTGTTTCATGCAAACCAAACCAACCTTCGGATGTAACCTTCCATCGGCATTCCGTTCGTCTCCACCATATTGGCGCCTTGGTCCTTGGACGGCGGCTTCCTGGACCCCAAAGACGGGTAGACGGCAGCCAGCTTAAGGTCTGCCCGTATCTTTGTTGTTCGTTTTCTTCTTTTGTTTTGTTATCAGAGAGCTTATTGTTTTCTTGCCGTGGCAGTTGATGTTCAGAAGCTGCCGTGATCGTTGTAGCAGGCAAGGAGTCCTCCAAGGTCGGATTTGTCTCCGAGCTTGTGTTTTCATCATGCAATAATTTTGAGTATATACTTTGCCTAAAAAAAAATGAGTATATACTGTTGATGCTAGACTTTGTGTTTTGTTGATTTTATTTTCGATTTGGGAGATGCCAAATTGGCGTTCACATTCTTATGGTTAAAGGAATATTCTACTCAATTATTTTCTGCTACGATTTATATATATGACTGTTTTTTCCTTTTATTTTGTAGATCAATAAAAACTGTTGGGCAGGCTGTGAACCTTTATCTCTTCTTCTTCTTTCGTTTTGCAGTCTGAATTGCTTATTGTTTCCTTGCCGTTGCTGTTCGTGCGTGGCAATCGATGTTCCCAACCTGCGGTGATCATTGTAGCAGACAAGAAGTCCAAGGTCATATAGTTTTTCATTAGATTAGTTTGCATCATGTGGCTGAGAAAAAATGTGTAAATTGGAAAACGTGGTTCAATTGGATTTTTATTTTATATAATGTTGATGCTATAGATTGTGCTGTTGTTGATTTTCATTTCACATTCGTGTGGTTAGAACATTCTACTATTCGATTGGTAATACTGTGTCTACTATATGCCTCAGAACTGTCTGTGCATTCTCTGATTAATATTCACAGCTATCGTTCCATGTTCTGACTAATTATGTAGTCATCATGTTCTTTTATAGATTATTATTAACAACTGCTGGCACCTGTTACAGGAGAAGATGGAGTTTGTGGTGGGTGCTTCGGAGGCCACCATGCAATCTCTCCTAGGCAAGCTGGGTGGCCTGCTTGCCCAGGAGTACACCCTGATCCGTGGCGTCCGCGGCGACATTCAGTACATCACCGACGAGCTCGCCAGCATGCAGGCCTTCCTGGGTGACCTCGGCTCCACCCAGGACGACCACGATCGCCGGCTCAAGAACTGGATGAAGCAGATCCGTGACATGGCGTATGACATGGAAGACTGCATCGACGACTTCGCGCACCGCCTCCCCCATGACCCCCTCAGTGATGCAAGATGCTCCTTCATAGTGACACTATTCTACGACCTGTGGACATTTTGGCCTCGCCGTGAAATTGCTTCCAAGATTGCTGAGCTCAAGGTCAGGGCGCAACAGATCGCTGAGCGGCGTGGCAGATATGGAGTGGACAATCCAAGCCCAAAAGGTGTTAGCAGCTCTGGAACCCATGCCATTACTTATGGCATTGCTGAGCATCTGATGGCGGACCGTCAGCTAATCCACACGCCCAAGCCTGTGGGAGTCTGCTCTCCATGATCTTGTTGACGTCGTATATTGTTTTGTCAAAGTTTGTCACCGCCTTTAAGCCATCGAACTTGATCGCGCCTATGTCATACGCCTCAGCTGCTTCTTGTTCGGTGCCTACATGCAGCATGTATATTATTTCACTTAATTAGTGATATGTAAGAAACAAACTCAGCTGTCACTGTGACCACAATTCATTATATTAGTGCACAATTCATGATTTCTTGTTCCTGAGGCTACGAAGAAGATTGTATGGCTCTTCTTAAAAGATTATTTCTCCTTCCAAGAGGGTTGTGACATGGAATTGGTAAGGAAAAAAAAAACTTATGAAACCATGTGTAGATGCTTCGTGACTTTCAAGGGGGAGCTGTATAAAAAGTTTGTGCTCCAAGGTAAAGAGCCAGATTGGGATGGAGGAGAGTACAGCTCACAGAGGATCTACTGGGAGGAATTCAAGAAACACAGGCTAAGCTCTGAGTTCATAGAAGTGAGTACAAAGAACAAGCAGAACTCGCTGAAAAACGTAAATCCTCATCGTCTCGGCTCTCGTGGCTATGCCCAAAAGATGGCGGATTTTCAATTAGAACTGGATGAGATGGAGAGACGCCGCGCTCAAGGTTTAAAGGTTGACACTGAAGATTGGGAGACAAGATCGATATTATACTGTATGGCGAGGAACGTACGCCACTCTGCAGAAGACGGGAGCTTTAGCACTGAAAATGAACCCATGAAAAACCTCGTCAAGAAGATCTCTGAAGTAACCGAGGAGGTGAAGAAAGGGTGTCGCGCTTCTAGGAGGGAGGATGACGTGCTCACCCAAGCACTTTCGAAAACAAAAGAGCACCCTGGTCGCACTAGAGGAGCGGTGTTGTTTCTTGGAAACTAGCATTGTCGGACTACTCTCGAGTATCGGCGCCGCTTCGGTTATTGTACATGAGACCCGGCGAAGAGTTTGATAGACGTCTGTCAAGGTTGGTGGATGTCGAGTCGAGCAACTTTTGTCTCAAAGACAAGCAGCACTACTGACCTAATGATGCCTTGAGCCTTCATCACAAGGGCCGCGGCGGTACGCGGATCGGCCCCGTTTGAGAAAGATGTGAATGCGCCTCATGCGGTGGACAACATCAAAGAACCCTGTCAATGTCAAGTTGTACGTCCGTCAGCAATGGACGAAAGACAAGGTGGCAGTCGGCCAGGCCTGGCCGACCACTGAAGATGGGGTCATCAATGGCCAACCAATTCCACAGGGGTATGCTCGCGTCAGCATTGATGCCATACTTGATAAGAAGTATAACAAGATAGTCATTGAGCACCCTGTAGTGAAAGACGGGCCCAAACTTGGTCGAACATCCACCAGCAAGTTTTTTTTGGCGCCAAAGCGCTACATTGCATTGACCGAGAGTTGTCATCGGATGATGAGGAGGACTGTGAGTCTAATCCCTCCCATGATACTAATCGATAGAACTCCTAGTTCCCCTGTCGGACATGTGCCCGGCATCGTCCCCAAAGAAGACAGATTCATCCTTCCTCTTCATTACCCCCAACATCATAACCCTCCTCACTCTTCATCAGCCCCGCCAAAGCAGGTTCCTCCTCCTCAAGTGGCACCAACCACAAGATCAAAGGCAAAGGGAAAGGATACCTCTGTGAACCAACCCTGTCATACCAACACAAGGCCGATGGATTCTGTTCACAAGGCCAAAAACGAAAAATTTCCGACCCCGGAGGGGCAGCATACAATACATTTGTGGGCTTCATGGTCTCATTTGTGGAAAAACATGGCAACCAAATGGATCAGCGCCAAGTTCTGACACCAGAAGATAAAATGAAAGAAACCAATGAGAAGATAGAGAAGCTTGCCGCTAAGAAACACATTAGTATTCAAGCTGCTGCAGACATGTATTTTGACCAAGATGATTGCCTACCAATGGCAATGCAGTATGTGAAGGGACATAATTTGGTTGAGGATGAGCTGGTGATGAACTTGACCCCAGCCATGCGTAAATTGCATGACTATTACCTAGCTGAAACAAGGGATCCAATTTTGGATGGAATTCAGGTTATCATCCCTGCAAAGTCTGTTTTTCATTATCCAGAAGAACAGAAGCTATTTGTTGGATGGGAGACCTTGTTCCAGCTATACCAACAACGCGCCCTCGACACACAAATCTTGACGCTGTGGACGATGTAAGTACCTGACTCGCACGACAATGCAATTAACTACTATCCAGTCACAAATTGTTAAGTTCTGAGCATTCCTCATGGTTTTATGCAGGTATATCTCACAATATTGTGAAGGCATCAGCTTATTCAAAAAGTATGGCTTCTTCGAACCCACCAAACTCTCTTCAAGTCGGTGGACTAAACGGAGAAGACCCGCTAGTACTGAAGCAAACTTTGATGGATGTTATTGATGAATTTGTGTTCCTCGAGAAAACAGAAATCTTACTAGCCCACAACTGCGAGTATGTGTTCACCGCTTTTAATTCATATGTACGCATCTTTCTCATTAAGATGATTCGATAATTAGGAATTTGTGATTGCAGCCAGCATTTTGTCTTCGTTGTTGTCAATCTTAGACGCAATGAAATCTTGGTGTGGGACTCGAAGGATAAACCACTTTCTCTTCTGAATCCACTAGTGAAGTTGCTGAACAGGTAAGTGACCCTAATAACCTATTAATTTTGACATCACGTGTGTGATGCAAGTTAGTTGCTCACTATTTTCTAACCCACGGTATATATTTGATGCTTGTGAGACTGGTACACAATTGTATTGTAACTAGATTCTACTACTACTACTTTTCTAACCCACAGTATACATTTGATGCTTGTGAGACTGGTGCACTTGAATTCTAACTAGATTCTACTACTACTACTACTACTATTTTTCTAACCTACAAAGATAAGCTGCACTCTCTCTATATAGGCCCTTTTGTTAGGTCTTTATACCACTAATCTTAACTTGATATCATCACCGTGCTCTAATTTTTTCCCTTTTCACTCTTTTTAATGTGGCTCGGTGTTAGTGAAGCAAAAACTCGAGCTTCATTTGTCCCATTCAAGGTTGCAAGAATGGGGAAAATATTGTGCCTCGGTTAGAGCAGCCACCGGCGAATGATCGATCGCGGTTTCTATGCAATGTGGGCAATGTTTAAATTCCTCCTCGCAGCAAAACGAAACAACAAGACGAAACTGTGTGTATACTCCCCAATTCATTTGGTTTTTTTGAATAATTCAATAAACTGATCTACTTGATTCATATATATTTTCCGAATGACAAATAAGAAGAAAATCAAGTCCAACAATATCCTACCGTCGGAGATTGCAGCACTTTGCAAGAGGAGCTGGCCAAATTCATCATAGATGAGGTATCGACAAAAAGCGGGGACGATTTTCCATTGCAAAGGGTAGGGTGATCTATAAGAACAAAAATACACCAGAACTTATCAAGAGACTACCGTAGTTTGTTGTTGATGTTGTGAGAGATCTGAACATGTGAGCTACTCGATGTCTTGGTCTGGCTGACCAAGACCCTCTAAACTTGTGAGCTATTGCAATCAAGTTACACTACTTGGTCACTGCTGACCAAGACCCCGTGATGTGGACATGTGATTATGATAATGGTTTGTTGATAAACCCGACATTATACGTTGCTGTAATTACTGGTCATTCTTATTTTGCAACGCTTGCCGGCTATTACAAACCGCACTTTGTTGGCATAGCAATCACCGCCGGACGCCCAAAAAAGGTAGTGCCACTGTCTACAACATCGTGCGTTTCAAAACAACCCGACGGTGTTGGCATAACAAACACTTTCGGTTGAAATGTACAACCGGCGGTGTGATCGTAAACATCTCTGTCGGTTGACACAGAGCCGGCGGTGTTCGTTACTATGGTACTTTGCCGGTTTCGATACACAACCGAAAGTGTTTTTGTTCCTCAACACTACCGCTCCGTTGCACACCGGTAGTGTTATTTGAAATAATTGCCGGGTCGTATTGACACCCGGCGGTGTTGTCTCAAATCACCGCCGGTGTTTTGACCGGTAGTGTTTGAACCCCACATCACTACCGCTATGGTTCCGCGGTTCAGTTTTTGGCGGTGAAGGGGGTTGGAGCCCGGCAGTGATGGACAATTCTGTAGTAGTGCGCGTCGGCGACCACGCCACCCGCGGTCAAGGCGGCTCATGGCCACATGAGCTTAGCCACCCTACGTCATGTAAGACCGCACTCCACCACGCCTAGTAGACGTCTGGCATGTGCATGGGCGGCTTTGATAGAATCAGCTTTCGAACTTGTGGATGAGGTTAGAAAACTCATATCTGATGGACTAATGAACAAATGCTACTTATTAGCTTCTTGCCGTTGAATGAACTCATAAACTGGAAAAAAAATTCACTCATACAAACATAAATAAAACTATTAAAGTCCATAAGTAAGAAGAAGATTAGAAGATTGATCTTATACCTATCCGCCCGACTTCCGGACATATATGTGAGCCGATGCCCTCATGCTCTTCCACGCCAACGATGTTTTACATCATCGGGCGCCGAGCGTGGCGCGTCTGTCTTTTGATCTCGGTTCGGGCCATTCGGCGATCGGTGTGGAAGGCGGGACATGTGAGCCGACGCCGTCCTCTTCCACGCTAAGACAACGGCGTTTTAGGCCGTCGGTGTCGAGCTGGCGTGGCTCGATGACTCCGTCTCCGATCTCTATTCGACCGGGCGTGGAAGGTTGATTTACTTTCGCTCATTGATTGAATCTCCGTTACTATGGCCGATGGTCTGCTGTAGCGCGCTTGGCTAATACCATGTAAGGTGAGAGCGAAGGGATGGGAATATGATTTACATTTGCCTTTCATTTAGATCTATACTAGTTAAATGCCCATGCGTTGCTACGGTATAATTTAAATTTTATATAAAATCATGGATCGCACGATACGATAACAATACTATGAAAATAAACAATAATATTAAAGTAACATTTTTTCTTCCATGTGATTATTAAACGGAAATCTTATGATTGTCTTATGTTCTTAAAAACAAAACCAAGCAAATAGACATGCACCATGCACAAGCGTCGGGATATACGCCATGTAGAAGTAGTCGATAAACAGATCGATACACAATGCATCAAGCATTGAAAATATAACATGTACATATGATTTTACATTCATGTATTATATATATAACGTCTCCACGTAGTGTCGATAGACTATTTAGAAGTACCTAGGAATATCAATGAATATTGGCGTTAGTTAAATAATATTTCACAATATAGAATGAAATACAAATACATTGTATGTGTTACTAATCTTCAATTACCTTGCTTATTGTGTTAGAACATCCTTCCATACAATATTCTTCGTGAAAATTCCATCAACTGTTGGCGTCTTTTTATCCTTACCTTTTTTTACTTGATGCATTCTTTTTTTTTTTTCCCGACGCTATTCTTTCTAATATTTTTCTTCTCAACTTTTTGGCCTCCTCCTCCCATGCTGCGCATCGACGCGGGAGTGCGAGGATCTTGATATTCGCTCTTGACGTGGCTCTAGACATCGCCACATACAACTGACCGTGAGAGAACACCGGTCTTGAGCGCGCATACACACCCACGCTCGGGATCGTTTGGCCCCGTGACTTGTTGACCGTCATGGCGAAGCTCGGCGATAGGGAATCGCTTCCTCTTAAACTCGAACGGGAACATCTCATCGACGGGCATAGGGGTATTCGAGGAAGGAATACCCGCTTCCCAAATCTTTGCCCAACCACGATTTCGCGTCGATTGTATTTCTTGAGAACCCCCGCACGTGAGCCTTTGTACCGTTGCACAACCCATTGGCGGGGTCAATATTCGAAGCAAGATGACAGACACCCGAGCTTGAGCTTCAAGGCGTGTGGAGGCAAGCGGCTGGGGTTGAGATCTGATGGAACTCTCTTGGATAGTAGTTATGTGGATCATCGACAAAGAGAGTCAAAACTGTGATACACCATCTCGCCACCTGGAACATATCAATCATTTTCATATTGATCATGTCCACCCAATCGTTACGTGTAGATAAAATCGCCCCGGTGGTGATGTAGTCTTTATTCGCCATGTTTGCGTTTAGGTGCGGAAAGATGATGTCGATCAATGAGCGAAGATCCTTCTCGGCATCACCGGAGTATGGGACCGTCTCTCTTCCGGAATCCGGTACATCGTCATCACCGTAAACCTCTTCCGTTCCATTACCGTCGCCTTGGATAATCTGCAAACCATCGGTCACTCTGAGCCCTCATGTTGGGACGAGCTTTAGGTGGTGCATGGATTCCCAAAGATGAGAGCTTCGTAGAGAAGCTCCGACTATTTGAGCCCCGGATCCTTTCGGCACAACAGGGAGGACCCCGCCTTGAAATCCCCACCAAAGACAACCTGTCTTCCCACCAAATGAAGGTCCGGCCGACTCATTGTATCTCGTAGGCTCTTGTCTAGTGCTTCCATGTTTTGCCTCCTTGTCATAGATGCCTCGTCCCATATTATGAGAGTCGCTTGTCGTAGCAACTTGGACGTACCATCCTGTTTTGTGAATTTGCATCCTTCGCCATCTTTAGCATTGAGAGGTAACACGGCGCGAATGGCTCGTCCTCCCACCGGCAATATGGATGCCGCGACTCCGGATGTGGTCGTAGCCACAACAATCTTGCCCCTCTACGTAGTTTCCGATAAGTGCCCTATACAAGAAGGTCTTTCCTGTACCGCCAGGTCCATCCACAAAGAACATCCCGCCCTTTTTGGCTGTGGATAGCGGCCATTATCTCATCGTCACGCAGACCTCTCGCCGATGTTGAGTGAGTCGCACAATAACTCATCTTTGGGGTCCAAATCGACTCTACTCTCCTCAAGTATCTCTCGAGGAATACTGCACATCATATGTGTCATCAATTTTTGGAAGAGGCAATTTATCAAACTGCTTCCCCATCGACAACACCATGTTTCTAATATCTATCAAAACCATTTGCTACACCGATTCGGACATGGATTATTACGGTTTGTAGTCCTCGACATTGCATCGTAGTGCTTTTCCCACAAACCAAACACATCATGTGGCTCCGCGTAATACTATTATTGTTGCAAATAGCCTTCGTAGAGAGGAAGGCATCTCGAATAAAGTAGCCGGTTAGACACTCATCCAGTGTATTGTCCTCTTCGATTAGACCCCCTCCTTTGCGCAGCGGCTTCACGGAATGAAGGTAGCGACTCTCCATCAACGGTCCTAAGGTGTTCGTATGAGGTAGCACCGGCAACATTATTTAGGAGGACACGAAGAAAGTAGCGTTCTCCCTCTGCGGGATGAGCCGATCACGACTCTACCAACTTGGAAAATAGAGTTCTTTCTAGGCCGCCGAATTTGCCATTAGACGCCAAGTGAAATGCTCGGGAAGTCCCGATACAAGATTCCACGGGATGCCTCATCTTTTTGTTATAATCAAAATACGCAATCCAACATTGAATCTTCTCGCGCCCGGCTTATTAACAATCCACGTCGACCTTATCCTTTTTTTATGGAACGACACCATGTGCATGCCCGGGATGAAGGCTGCGGTACTTTGTCTTGGTGGATAGTTCTTGCTCAAGTCAAAGCCATATATCCGCCATAGCGCCTCGGAGGCGTCACCCAACGGGCCTCTCTATATTGCTTGATCTCATCAACGCCGCCCTTCTTATCGGCTTTGTCGGCCTCCCTCATCACCACCGATGCCCTCGTCATGTCCCTTGTATATGTACTTTCTTGATTTGATGCTCCCACATGCTTCAACATTTATATGACGCTTGAAGGTACGCAAATAGACAGGGGTTGTAAGGCACGACCCATCGGTTGTCCAAGAAATGGCCTCGTACTTTTACGTACACCCATCATTGCGTCGCCGATAGACGGGTACGAATCCTTTCCTTGTGACGTTGACTCACGCCGAATGCTTTAGGGTAATGGTTCTTGCATTAAGCCTTTAACCACCGCGCACGGACAAAATGGATTAAGCTTCCCACGGGGACCATGCATCATATGCTTTGTTACCATCTTGTAGAGCTTCGGGGGTATTTCTTCTTGTTTGGTAGCTCAAGACCGATAATCATGTCATATTGCTCGGGACATGTGAGCTTGTACTTCCGTTCCATTATTAGTAACCGGTGTGCATGCGGCAAACCCTCTTTCCGAAACTCCACCACATATACGTAGGCCTTCACCTTCCCAAGGATGTCTTTCTCCATCAACATTTTCTTCATTGCATCTAACTTTGCTCTAAAGACTCGTGTGACAAGATCCGGGCGGTCCTGCGGTGTGCGGCCCGGATAAAGTTCATTCTTGATCTCGTCCCGTTAGGGTTGCACGTCATCGTGAGGAAGATATCAGGTTTACCATACTTTCGCACGAGAGCCATTGCATCCATGTACCGACGCCTCATATCACGGGGTCCTCCTATGAATGAAGAAGACAATACAATGACGCCTTCCGACATTCTCGGCACTCCCTTCACCCGCATGCATCTTTGTCCACCGTGCCTTGATATAGGTCAGCTCTTAAAGACTCTCGATTGTTCCGTATGTAGTCCAAACGCGAGCTCTCAATCTTGATGTAATGTGTCGACAAAGAAATCGTTGGAAAAGTCGGCCGCCATAGAGTATTGGATTAAATACATTTGGCCGCATCCGGAACTTGTAGCGGTAGTAGTCGCAAGCACGGATACACATACATTTCCAAGAGGTTCTGCAAAGGAGACAATGGTCGAGTTAGTATTATGATGATATAACGAACTAAGTTTATATTGAATTAATGAAAAGGGTTCAAGGTACCTCCATCGTCATCGCCATCGGTCGTACCCTCTTTCTCTCTGACGCCTTTTGCGGATCTCTCGAGCTCTCTCAACTTCTTCCATAGTAACATTTTTTTCGAATGCAATTGTGCCACCCGAGCTCACCCTTCGGGCGAAAGCGGGTATGAAAGCGGGTCATAGCACGCCATATATGAGCGGATGCCATGTATGGACCGGTCCTTCCCTTGCGGGACCACGCTATCTTTGGAATTGGCCTAGACGCTCACTCCCCTCAACCCGGGGCGGCCACCTCTTTTGTGATAGGCGCGTTATATGTTCTCTGGTCAAGCCACCGGTCAAGGTTGAACTTCGATATGATAATCCTCGATGTTCTCAACGTGTCCCATACGCCGTAGTTGCTGAGAGTAGGGATTCCCATTAAGAATGCCAACCAATTTCTCAATAACTTCTTTGTCTTTTTCGGCGCACTGCTTACGACACTTGCTCATCCGATGCTCAAGGGACGGATCGTCGTCGTAAAAATAAAGCTCAAGGTGTCTCTTTTCAACACCATCCTCTTTACCAAAAGACCGTATGTTATGATAAATCTGTCCATGAGCACGGACGTGTAGATACCACGAGGTTCTCATGTTTGTGGTAACACGATCTAGGTGGCGTCTGAGAGAAGTGAAAGAGAAGTGGCCATTAAAATATCGATGTTTGCACGAAAGTGCCTAGCATCGACATCCGAGCTTGACCACAATCTCCTTAGCTCGGTGGTGTATCGGGAGTTTCAAGACTAATCTGTCCACTCCGACAGGCGAAAACCGTGTGGTTCACCCTCGATCCTCTTTGCGGTCGCGATTGCTTGCGATCGGGCACCGACTTTAGTATGTTGCGACTCGATGGGAGATTAGCATAAACCCGGTCGTATGGATCCGGGACATCAGGCTCACTATTATCTTGGACATCCTCGTCGTCATTGTGCTCGTCTCCATCCTCGTCGTATTCTGCCAAAATATTGATGTTTTACACGTGTTTTGCAATTCGCGAAAATTGTTTTCTTTATTAAGCGTGGTACCTTGTCCGGCTTAAAAAGTACGCCTCCTCTTCCACGTCTTCCTCAAATATGACATCCGCGTCATAGTGCGTACACAAAGACAAGCACATATATGCATGACTTACTCTCACATAATAATGGCATATAAGGTAAGCAAAATTGGCAAAATTTAGTAAAGAAAATACCATCCTCGACAACATCGTCTGGCATATCAGGTTGTGCACCATTTGGAGGCATTGGAGAGGTACCATCAATTACAGATGGTTGTGTCGGTGTGCCTTTTGCAATTATTAGGCGGTGGAGGCATCGGAGAGGTACCATCAACTACTGACGGCTGTGTTTTTGCGTGCATGTGAAATTATTAGGCGGTGGAACTCCGATTCTGTGTGACACCATCTGCAAGAACCAAATTGTATGAGTTTTTGGAATAAAGAGTGAATTTGAAAATGAAGACGTATAAATAATATATATACCGTTATGAACCACACTTTCGATTGTGTACCGTCGTTAAGCATCACAACTATTTCCATTTGCACAACCTCTAGTCATTCTTCCAACATTTGATTCAAAAGCCTTATTGCGACGGGACATAAGGGCATTTCTCTCTCCACTGGTCACTCGATGCCTATGTATGGTATGTGCCGCATCGAATTCGGGGGTCTCAACTTCTGGATCTTCAACTACAGATGGAGCGATGTAGACAGGCGTGCCTCCAAACTCAGGTATCTCCATATCATGCGAAGACGCTTTAGGTGTTTGAGGGGAAGAAGGAAAAATTGGCTGAGGGTTGCAATGAGGGCTCTCCATGGCGATTGAGTCAGGATGCAAAGTGTTGGCTCGGTGTTCTCTCACCATCCTTTTGTAGGTTTTGTGGCTCTCATTTCGTTTCAACTTCTTCTCTTCTGCAGTCATTTGCAGTTTTCTTGCAGCATTTTTCTGTGCATACAAGTCACGCCGTCTCTTGTTTAATAGTGCCTTTTGTTCAGGAGACATTGCGGCCCTTCGTGCAGTATCTAGGTCACGCTTACGCTCTTTCGGACACGTGACAATATTGCCAATAGAACTGGATCCATTTACATCACCTATATTATTTTTTAAAAAATTATGGTATCAAATAAATAGAAACATAAGGAAAAAAAATAATTGGTATTAGAAATAAAAAAACCAAAATAATACATGTGTTATCTTTATCAATCTGCATGGGTTCGTATGAGTTGTCTCGATGTAGCCAGTCATTATCTTCATATCCATTAGTGTTTCCCGTGTTTGGTTCAACTTCGTCATTGCCTTCATATCCATCAGTGTTTTCAGTGGTTGGTTGAGCTCCAACTGGCAGGCCAAAAATGCAATACAAAAAGAATGGTATTATATCCATCAATGACAATCTTCACTAATAATGATTTGTAATAGCCATCGGTGACAATGATTAGTAATCAACATTACAACAATCAACGTTGGTATTTAATTCCAAAATATCGTATCATGCGATCTTGTTTGTAGATTTGGTCCATCAGATATTTTTTTTAAAATATACCACACAAAACTCCTAAATCAATATATATAAATTTAAACTAAAAAAGGTAATACTGAATTCGGAAAGAGAAAATCAGAATGCATTGGACCTCTCGACTGAGTGGCTAGTGCAGTTTCAGCCTTTTGAGATGATGATACTTTTCTCTACGTTTTTATTTTTCTCATCTCTTTCCTCTTGAGTCATTGATGCAAGCCGTGCCTTTTCTCGTTCTCTTTTTACGTTGCACACGTTCATCAACTTGTGCCTGTGAATTTGATGTTGACTGGCCCACTATTCAAAAATAAATATATAGATATGTACTCAATCACCACAAATAATTCACGTGAAAGCGTTTATAGACATGTGTAAAAACAATTACCTCCGCTGATGATGTTTGTCAAGTCTGCAAATGTTGTACGACCTTTATTATTTTGCATAGGTTCCATTACGATGGAGTAAATACAAAATTAATCCCTAGTTTTAATTAGAAAAAACGGTCGATGTTAGCAGGCTCAGTCAGGAGTAGGAGTGATCTGCTTAGAGTAGCCACAATATTTCAGATTATTATAAACAACCGGAACCACTTATATAACAGCCAGGAACAGTATGTGATAGTCTGCAGAGTAGAGTGATTCTATTTACAGCCCACAAAGCAAGTCATTCTTTACATGGCAGCTAGAAGAATAAATTGGGCAGTAACAAAGCAAAAATATTCAAACAATATATACTGCCTAAAAAAAATAAATATATACTATACTATATGGAAACAAATTACTTGAAATAGTTTCTCCAGTATTTCAATATGTTTGTTAAAAACAACGCAAAGCAGCACAACTATATATATTCGAAATATTTTATCCTCAAGAACAGTGCTAGCTAAGGCGACAATGATGACACCGATGATAGATTGAAATGAAATCATTAAAAGAGGCAGTCTCGTATCTCTCCATTTTCATTTCTCCGAGGAACTACTCCAAACTCAACAGAATGCATTTTTCACCAATCCAACAACGAATGACAGCAATGTTTTTAAATAGAAAAAAATACTCCAGGGAAAACTATCCTAAAACTCAATGACTCGGATCAATTTGTCCTTTTACAATGACTCATAGCACGACAGTTCATTATATATGAATTTTCCTTTCCTGTTGATCATTTTTCATACCATGACAAGGGCACTGAACATCTCTAACAAATTAGGCATGGGCACTGAAGTTAGAGATCGATTAGCACGCTGGGAGGAAAAACCTGTGTTTTGGGCCGCCGCACGTCCAGCAGCCTCGACGGCAGGACAGGTCGTGAAGGCGCTGTGGAGTCACGATGTCTGGCGGCGTCGAGGCTATGGCGTCGACGGCGCTGGTCGTAGCAGACCGAGGACGCAGATCCGGGCGGAAGCGTGGAGGACGGCGCTGTGGAGTCACGATGTTGGGCGGGACAGCTGCGGAGTGCGCGGCGTTGGAGCTCGCGGCTGTGGCGACGGTTCGGCGGTGCACCTCCACTCCTGGCAACAGGTGGTCGTCGGTGTCGTAGCAGGGAGCCGTGGCGCAGCGTCGACGGCGGCGACGAGGAACGACGACGGGCGTGGCTCCTCACGATGACGCACGGCAGGGCGAGGTGCAGGTCCTGGCACGAGGTTGCTGCGGCGTGGTTGTTGTGAGAGCGGGAGAAAGGTTTTTGTAAGGTAGCATGCCATGACTTTTGGAAAGGAAAGACTGTTATTTTTGGTAGGGAATGACTGTGATTTTGCATGCCGTGATTTTTTATTATCTGGTTGTTAGGAAAGGTAGCATGCGTGATTTTTGGAAGGGAGGTAGCATGCGTGATTTTTGGAAGGGAGGCACCGTGATTTTCTATCGCAGGAAAAAACGGAATTTTTACCGGTGGCTTGGGTCGCAGGTGGTGAAGGGAGGCAGGACGAAAAATTTTACCGCACCAAAAATAGCCTCCTTTTTTGTTCTTTTTAGGTTGATTAAGCCTGAGACGTAGAGTTTTCAATATAGCACGGTATACTTCCTATGTTACGGTAGATGGCTAATTTTTTTTAGAAAAATAGAATAGCACGTTATCTTTCATAATGGCAGGTGGGTGATTTTTTAGAAAATGTCAAATAGATTGGAAAAATAGAATAGCACGTTATCTTTCATATTGGCAGGTGGGTAATTTTTTTAGAAAATGTCAAATAGATCTAGTGGTTATTAATATACATGGCAATCAAATTGTGGTTAGATCTTTCTGAATAATCTGAGAATTTCTAGGATTTATCTCTTTTTCTAGTGCATCTGGTGAGAATTAACGTGGAACCTCCGTTGGAGTCTCCAATTAATATACACTAGTCCATCAACCCGTGCTCTCTCACGGGCTAGAATCTTTTGAGACACTAAATAATAAAAGTTACTTATATTAAATATCTTTCTCTTCACAGATTTTAAAAAATAATAGCTACCCTTGATCCATTTTTGTAGTTTTCACCTCTGTGTATCCATTTACTAAAAACTTTTTCTAATCTATGAAGGTTTTAGCTGCAGTTTATTTTGACGCCGTAAACCAAAATTTTGGTTTTCCCCCAAATTGTAAGTTTTTTAATTGCTCATAGAATGGCCATTTTTTTTTTTTTTGACGCAATAGATACAGTGGTCATTATTTACATTGGCTATTATAGTGTACCGATTTGATGGAAAAAATGTTTTAGATTTTTCCAAAGAATTTAACAATATTTCTTTTTTTTATTTCTAGTGGTTTTGTGAGCAATAATTTGTAGCATTAATATTTTTTCCTTGAACCATATGTATTTAGTCGAAACATAAACAAACTTAAAGTATATAAAATCTTATTTAATCCCTCAGTTGATATCATGAAAATCTATATTTTAACATTCAGGGTTTGATCTAGTTGTTGTAATAGTTATTTCACAGTGCCAATCAAAATGTTAAATTTGTTTTATCACATTAGTATCGTTTTCTTAAATAAATACCACTTAAAAGTAAGTCATTAATATTCGTATGATATAATGTTTCAATCGAAATGTTAAACTTTTTTTTCCATACAACAACTTATAAAATATACTATTATGAGTGTTAACTATCTTAAAGTGAATTGAGTGTCATTGCTATGTGGTTTGCTAACTAAGGATATTTTACAATGCTTGATAAGCTTGTAAAATAAATGTTTGTAATGTAAGTTTTAACTATTAGATATTGAATTATGTTTCATAATAGGTAATTAAAATAAATAGTAGAATTTACATGTAGATTTGAGACAGTTATCTTAATTTGTATGATGGTCAAGGTAAATAATTTAGGTACAAATTCTATAGGTATATATATTACTCTACTATATTTCATAATGCCATGTACATGTAAATGCAAACTCAGGGGTTAAAGCCTTCCGTGATGATAGAGATGGGTCATTTGTAGTATTGGATACGTTTAATTATTCTTTTTAATTATAGAGGTTCAAATTATTCCATAAAGCCATTATTGATAACTCCATATATCATGTGGTTCCCTAATATTTTTCATCATCATTAGGATGCAAAACTCAAAGGAATCCAATGACATTGTCATTAAAGTGAATAAAAAGTTACGGTTTATGGTTAATAAGAATGACATCAAACTTATTTGTGCGAAGTAATCCGAGGACATTAAAATGAAATGAATATTATACATAATGGTGAGTAAGGATCATATCATGCCCTAGGAGATGAATTAAATTGTAATTATGCGATCTAGCAAGATTTCAATACCTTTAGTATGCCAACGTTGATATAGATGTCGTGGATGCGAACGTCGTGGCATTGGTGGTCAGCGACCAACTTTTTCCACACCACCTGACTCCTTTCCTTGCTTGAGGTAGATCTCCTCATCGATCTTCTCTGGACATGGATGAAGTAGATGGCAGCAACATTGATGCATATCATATCGTAGGAGACAAATTAATTTGTAATCATGTGGTCGAGCAAGATTCCCATACCATTAGTGTACAATACCATTGGTGCCAACAATGATGTAGATGTCGTAGACACCGGATATTGTGGCACTTGTAGTCTACCGCCTACTTGTTTTTTGCACCAGCTGTCTCCTTTCCTTGCTTGACGTAGATTTCCTCATCGATCTCCTCTAGAGATGAATGAAAAGATCATATCATGCCGCACGATGTAGATCTCCTCATCGATCTCGTTTGTACATCGTGTAATTATGGGATCTAGCAAGATTCCATACCTTAGTGTGCAATGCTGTTGGTGTGCCAACGTTGATGGATGTCGGACATCGTGGAGTCTCCTTGCTTGATGTAGATCTCCTCATCGATCTCGTTTGTACATGGATGAAGTAGATGCCTGTAGCATTGATGAACGCCCGCTCACGCCTATCCTTTCATCATCATACACGATGTTCGTCAGTGGGCGAGTCAAAGTAGAACCAACACCATTGCTCCTTAAACATGGCCTTGCATAGAGTCAAATCATTATGTACAAACACTACTGGAAACGGCTTAATTGCCGAGGGTGCGAATATTTGCCCAGTGTCAAACCCGGACTCTCGGCAAACAACTAATTTGCCCAGGGTCAAACCCCCTAGTTGCCGAGTGTATTATGCCGAGTGTTACCCTGGGCAAATGGTTTGCCAAGGGTATTTCGTTGTTTACCAAGGGCTTGAGATCACTAGGCAAACGTCTGGAATCTGGTAGTGAAAAGCTTAAGAACATGCATAATTAGTATATAATTGCTCCTTAAACATGGGTAATACCTGATCTTGATGTAAATCAACATTAAGATCGTCAAATCGACATGGGAAATCATCACGTTCTTAAGGTCAATATGGATCTCAAATTCTTAAACGTGGGTAATTACCCATATCAGGCAGTTATCGATGTCAAATCGAATAAATAATTGTATCGAGTCAAAGTAGATCCAGCACCATTGCTCCTTAAACATGCCCTCTTGTTACCCCGTCAGCTTTAAAGCGGAGAGCGGGTTCCTCACCCGATTTTGGGAAATTTCCTACTCAAAGGTTAAGGCCATGTCACCCAAATTATTTTGCACACAATTTGGAAGCAAGCCTTCAAATATGATATAAAGACAATTATTGCATATATGATCGAACAACTAGAAGAGAGATGTTGCCTTGCTTGTTGTCAGATGTGCGTGCATAAAGTGCTCCAGCAGGTAAACACACTGCACCAATAGAAGAAGCTAGTCAAACCCGGAGCAACAGGCCTGACGGAGATGAGGATTGTTAATGGAACATGGACTCTTTCCTTGTCACCTCCGTTCCTCAGCTCTCGGCATGCTCACTGCAGCTGCCCGCCATAGGTAGGCCGCGCTGCTCCTGTCCCAGTCGCCTCTGCTTTCGCGCACAGCCGCTGGCTCGCACTGCATGTTGTAACCGGCAATATTAGGCGCCGACCAGTCCGCGCCAAACATGGCGCCGACCACCCCTTAGGTGGGCCGGCCCAAGACCTGCTTCGGTGGAGCGGCGACGGAGGCGGAGGCGAAGACCCCCGACGCCGGCGAGGTTCCCCCGAAGTTAGGGTCGCGCGAGCTCCCCTCCCCTCTACTCTTCCCTCGGCTATAGAAGAGCTCGGCCGGCCTGGCCGCGGCCGTCGACACGGGCGGGCGGCGGCAAAGGCTCGGCCGGCGGTGAGGGCGAGGAAAGACCCATTCGGCTGGGTATAGGTAGGCGGCGGGGAGCGGGACGTCGCCGGAGTTGGAAAAGATGGCCATGGCCGGATTTCGAGCGGGAGAAGAAGAGGGGGGCGGGGCGGAGCGGCGGGCGGGGGCGTCGGCACGATGAAGAACCGGAGGAGGAAGACGACCGGGGCAGGCCTTGCTGGGCCGCTAGGTGGGCCGCCTGGTCGGCGTCTAGTAGCCCCCTGTTGTAACCGCATTGTACTCCGTACATGTATAAGTACATCCGTCTGAGATCAATAAAAATCGTTGCTTTATCCTCAACCTCGTTTAAGGATGAGGTGGAGATGCAGATGCAAGTGGGAAGCATCCTTACCGATCGTAGTCCTCCATCTCGCCGAGGCAAACCAATGCGTGTGGACTCGCCGATGGCGGAGGACAACTTGGCGGCGGCACCTGCGAGGAAAGACGCAGGGACATGCGACACCCTAATTGTATTTGACTCGACTAATGATAATTTGATGGTTAGACCAAAAATAATATATTTTATTTTTATCTATAAATAATGGCAAAGGTGGATAATTTTCTAGAAAAATAAAATAGATCCAATGGTTACAGCTTGTGAGAGCCTATAGATTTGATGGCTAGATCTTTCTAATTAATGTGAGAATTTCTAGCAATTATCTATTTTTCTAATGTGTTTGGTGATTTGATGGCTAGATCTTTCTAATTAATGTGAGAATTTCTAGCAATTATCTATTTTTCTAATGTGTTTGGTGAGAGTTAACTTGGTGCCTTCATTGGAGCCTCCAATTAGTAATAGTAAGATGGCAATCAAATTGATGGTCGATCTTTTCGATTAATCCGAGAATTTTTAGGATTTATCTCTTTTTCTAGCGCATCTGGTGAGAATTAACGTGGAGCCTCCATTGGAGTCTCCAATTAGTAATAGTAAGATAACAGAGCTCCTGCTAATTTTTCAAAAAAAAAAAAAACATCTTGCATACCGTAGGTGCTAGTTCAAATCCCAAAACTATCATCTTTTCAGGTTAAGAAATGGGAAGAACATCTTGCGGCGCAATCTAGGTTGTCTAATCCTTGAGTAATCCGTTAAGAAAGGTTTGGGAGTGACGCATAATGTAGGGAGTGACGCGCAATGTAATATCCTAACTCCCGAACGCGAAATACGGACGGTGCTTGTGGATGTAAAAACTCCTCTTAATAACAAAGATGCACAAGTCTTTTGCGTATTCGAGAAGGAAAAAGTAAATCCGCCGGTCATGGGTATGTATATATGATACTAGCATCGTGCCCGTGCGTTGCTACGGGATAACTAAATTTTATATAAAAAGCGGATAGATCGCATGATAAGATAACAATGTTGTGAAACTAAAAACACATAGATCACACCACGCTGCCATGTTGAGTCGAGGATTCGTGCCAAGGCTGCCATAGATCCTCGAGCCAGAATTGCAAAGGGCACGAGGGAGATGGAAGTTCCACGGCTATTTGTTTCCATTTACGGGGAAAAGATAAGAGAGAAAATCGTGTTAGCCATGCATGCATGATTAATGCGGATTGATTTTTTTTCCTTTTGAATTTGTGGCAAGCAAAGGAAAGGGGAAAGGAGGCATCAGCCATGCATTAATGACCAATCATTTTTCTTTCCTTTTGAATTTGTCTCAAAAAAAGGAAAGAGAAAGGAGACATTAGCCATGCATGCATGATTAATGACCAATCATTTTTCTTTCCTTTTTGAATTTGTGGCAAGAAAGAAATAAGGAAGGAGGCGTTAGCTATGCATGCATGATTAATGACCAATCAATTTTTTTCTTTCCTTTTCAATTTGTGGCAAAAAGGAAGGGGAGGAGGCCTCAACTATGCATGCATGATTAATGACCAATCAATTTTTTTTTTTTTCTTTTTTTTTTTTGGCGTTGAGAGCGTCTTGGGTGTGGTTTCGCATGGGGAGGTGGGTAGAGCCAAACCAAAAGTCACACCAAAAAGTGTCCACGTTTTATTCTTTTTATGTTGTAGAGATTTATGGCAAAAAGAAGGGGAGGAAGCCTCAACTATGCATGCATGATTAATGACTAATCAATTTTTTTTTTTTTTTTTTGGGCGTTGAGAGCGTGCGGGTGTGGTTTCGCATGGGGAGGTGGGCAGAGCCAAACCAAAAGTCGCACTAAAAGGTGTCCACGTTTTATTTTTTTATGTTGTTGTAGAGAATTGGCGCCATGTGTTACTTCCTACACAGACAATTTTTTCACTTCTATGTTTATAAAATAATTTTTCAACAGTCAAAACAATGTTTACAACAGGAAACCATATTAGGTTGGATACCAGTATTTGGAAGATGGGACCAAAGTCAGGTTTGCAGAATGAATGCATCAGGTTCTGCAATAATAACCCGGCCACATCATGCATATAGACCTACTAGCTCAGCAATGTTTCATGTCACGTCGTACATTAAGGTTTGGCAGGCGAGTTCTTTCTTCCCCACAAAAGGTCAGTATACATAAGAGATTACAAGCGTTCTGACCAACTACTCCTCTACGTCTTCTGGAGCTCTTGGGCAGCTGCAATGTAACTTGATATCCTTGAAGTGATGACATGGTCAGCTTGAGGCAGGCATACTCGCTCCCCAATCTTGTTGTGAGAAGTTGAAGACGTCGTCAGAGAAGTTGAAGAAGGCGTCGATGTCGAATTCCAGCGCAGCAGTGGACGGATCCTCCATGAACTTGGCCAAGTCATTGTAGTCATAGTTGTCTTGGAGCCTAGCCGGTGCTGCTGCCACCGTTTGATCAGCTTGAGCTCTGTCCTTCAGCATTATAGGTTCAGACGGATCAAGTATTGTGTCGTCAGACACGTTGAAGAAGGCGTCGATGTCGAATTCCAGCGCAGCAGTGGACTCCACCGTTGGGTCCTTTGCTTCGGCTGACGGCATATCCTCCATGAACTTGGCCAAGTCATTGTCGTCATCGTTGCCTTGGAGCCTAGCCGGTGCTGCTGCCACCGTTAGCTCCTCAACTTCAGCTCTGTCTCTCAGCATTGCAGGTTCAGACGGATCAAGTATTTTCCTCCTCTGCTTGGGCCGCACGGATACCTGCAACAGGAAAGTAGATGTCAGTTCTTGCCGAGGCATGAGAGGCGAGTAGTGTTCGCGGCCTCCGTCGCCTTGACCTTGAGTGCTTCCTCCACAGGCAGCACCCTGCTGCTCTCCATGATCTTGTTGACGTCGTATCTTGTTTTGTCAAAGTTTGTCACCGCCTTTAAGCCATCGAACTTGATCGCGGCTATGTCATACGCCTCAGCTGCTTCTTGTTCGGTGCCTACATGCAGCATGTATATTATTTCACTTAATTAGTGATATGTAAGAAACAAACTCAGCTGTCACTAGGACTCTGTGTGTATCTATTTTCTTCCGTTAACAGCTACCAGCAGCCACTACATCAGCACGAGTTGAGTGCTTCGATTTGGGAGCAGAGGAACTCTAGCTCGACGCGCTGCACTGCTGCTTGAAAGATTCATGCACCGCCTCTGCTCTACCTGCAGGCCCAAGCACCGCCACTAAGAATAGGCTTAATAAAGTTGCTTCTGAAAGTCTACCTGATTTCAGGATAGTTAATAAAAAAAACAACCATCTCTAGAATAACTTTTTCTTTGCCGCGGTTCTACCGTGCATAATAGTAGCTACTAACTAAATAAATTGATAGCCATTTTAAATAAAGTGAGACAAATACAGACTCTGAATCAAAGTGGAAGAATCCTGAATATTTGAAAACATTTTGTGGCCCTAAATATGTATTTTCTAAGTTCTTTACAATATGCAACTTTGACGATAACTAACACAAATAAAACCTGCCACCTGTGCTGGCCCGACCAACGTTGTGCTGCCTCTCTCGTGTTGGCTTATGCTTATGCAGCCATTTTCGCTTAGCTTTTACTTCTGTTTCTACTATATTAGTGAATGTCGGCTATTTATGCATGATTTCTCACATGGCTTGCCCTTGGCCTTGCTTGTGGGTCCCAATTGCCGTAGTAAAGGGCGTGGCTAGGAGGTGTGTGCTTGTGTTGATGCATTCAAGAAGGTAAATGACGTCCCACAGATGCCACCATCAACGAAAGAGGAGGAAGTTACAGCGGCGCCTCCAAGGGGAAAATGACATCGATTGCGTCATCGCCGCCGCCCCCAAGACGCCCGGGAAGGGTTTTCACCCTTATTCCAAGATCCCGCAAAGCACATCCAAGCCGAACCTTCACACGACGAGATGCCGGAGATAATCGGCAAGGTCTTCACCAGATGGAGCGAGGTAGTAGAAAGAAACGAGAGGCGACGGTGTCCTTTGGTGTGGATGTCGGAGTTGATTAGCGAGCCGCCCGGGGCGGCGTATTCTCCGTACCGAGAGCTGTTGTAGTTGATCCGGGCCACGACCTCGGGAGGGCGGGTTGGACGGGCGTGTTGAATAGTCGGTGCCAACGCCGGCATCCCCATCCGTGCCCGGGGTCCAGATCGACCCCGGCCGTCGCCAGGAAATATCCCCGACCCAAGGCAACGCCGCCCGAGTCCGCATCGCGAGCACCACCACCTGCACCGAAAGGGCGCAACAGGGCGCAAGAGCGGGCGGATCCATCCTAAAATACCCGAATCAGCCCGCCGCGCCCGGACTCCTTAAACGGCGAGTGCGGGCGCCCGATCCGTCCCTCCACCAAGCGGTGGAGAGAACGGGTGCCGCCGTCCGCGTCGCCAAGCCCAGCAAGGCACGATCCATAACGGCGCCCGGCAGGCCGCCACCTCGCAGCACCGCCAGGGCGGCCTGCCGCACCAACCCTAGATCGGTCCGCCGCTGGCCGATCCGGCCGCACAAACACGGGGGAAGCCCGATCCGCCATGGGAGGCGGATCCGACCGCCGAGGAGCCGGATCGACCCTCACGCCGCCCCGCGCCACCGTCAAAGGAGCGAGGGGAGGGAGGTGGAGCCGAGAGGAGGAGGAAAGAGGGAGAGGGACGGAAGGAGAGCGGGGGGCCGCCGCCGCCGCCCGACTTGGTGGCAATGGGCGGCCCGGGCGAGGTGGGAGGGGGCCTTGTGGCGTCCGTGGTGGGGAGCCCTCGAGTGGCCCCCCCGGTCCGGGACGAAAAATGAAGGTCCGATCACCATGTCGCTCGGTGGTGGAACGACGACCGGTGGGTCGATGCACCAGTGTCGTACTCGGAGCAAGTACAATAAGGTACATCGCCACCGGCTAAAAGACCTTCCACGTCCAACAAAATATGAGCCGGAGGGAAGAGAAAAAGATGAGAGAGAATGAAATAGGCGACTCGTGAAGCGCCGGCTGAAACACAAGAACCGAGGAAAAGTACAGCCACAGCGTAGCTTTTTCCATGGGCAAGGTCCCCACTTCGGATTCTTTGTGCCAGCTATTCAGCACACCCCTTCATATTATTGTTGTTTGATTGAAGGCCACGGAGATATTACTCACGGCCGATGGAATCTGCATGCAAATATTAAACGCTTTCTTCTTTGTTACCGTCAGCCTTTTAGGCAACTTATTATATGTGGTGGCTGTTTTTGTTAGTGGTAGGTGACATGGCAACTCTATTTAGCCGGTAGCCGGTGAAACTATTGTCCATGCTCTCACGGTGAGGGAACGATGGCCTGGGTGGGCTGCGGGCGTCCAGGATCTCAGGGACCACGCGGGCGTCCAGGATCTCAGGGGACCACACCGTCGGTTCCGGGGGCCGCGCCGTTATATTTTTCGTTAAGCACTCCTAGTCCTTGCTACTATTTCGTTCTTGTTCTTGTTCTGTCATTCGACTCCTTCTTTCTTCTTCTTCGTCCACAGTCTACAAATACTGCAGATTTCCTAATCTCCTTGGGTAGCTCTGTGGTCCCATGGTTGGAACTCGTCATGTTCAGATTCTTCAGCTGCAGCTCCCCACACAAATTTCTTCAGTGTCCCCAACAGCGGTAACGTACGTGGCTAGCAATTCTGTGCCCTTTATTGTATTCAATTTCTTCAGTTTAAATCCTCCTTGTTCATCACAAGGCCAAACATATCGGGCGTAGTGGAAGACAGATAGATGGTTGCAATTAGACCGATAGTGCTTTACTATTTTAAAACAAGTCTATTTGTTACTGTAAATCAGAACAAGCAATTGACAGGCGCACATTGCAGAGCGTTTCAGAGCTCCCTTTCTCTGCTCTGCTCAGTTTATGACATCATGATTAGCCTGCTCAGGCTTGAAACTTTTTCTGCTTTTGCCAATTCCTAGTCCTAGATAAAAAGGATCATGAGAACACACGTACAGTATATAACAAATAATATATGAGACACGGGACGATAAATTCACGTTTATAGTACTAGTCTTTACAATAATTAAATTGAAGACACGGAATTAAGTAAACACAACACAACATAGCTAGGTTTGACAAATAACTCCATAATTGCACACCACACAATAAGTTCCAGTATGCAGGCCGAACAGGCCTGATTATTGAATGAATACAAGAGATGTACTACTACTACTACTACTAATGACGACCGGACAGGTGCACGGCGGCAGGGTAAAGCAACGACTGAACTAGGAAATTAAACGTAGTGTAGTGTAGGCAATCAATCACTTTTGTAGTAGTGCCCCATAGGATAGGTATTTAGCTTTTCAACAAGAAAGTTTTTGTTCAAAGCGTTCTTCCACCTTTCTCCATTCAGAATTTAGGAGTTATCTATGGTGCATTGGGATACCTAGATATCTGAAAGGATATGTCCCTATCATTCGATTTCTTCTTTCTTCTTCTTCGTACACAGTCTACAAATGCTGCAGATTTCCTAATCTCCTTGGGTAGCTCTGTGGTCCCATGGTTGGAACTCGTCATGTTCAGATTCTTCAGCTGCAGCTAGCTCCCCCAACAACGGTAACGTACGTGACTAGCAATTCTGTGCCCTTTATTGTAATTGTAACTCAGGTCAGAGTATTCAATTTCTTCAGTTTAAATCCTGCTTGTTCATCACAAGGGCCAAACATATCGGCCCTAGTGGAAGACAGATAGATGGTTGCAATTAGACCGATAGTGCTTTAATCTATACTATAAAAGAGCGAAGGAATTAGACGTCACGTGTTGCGATTTGATCCGTCGGATGAGGCTGATGATCCCATCCAATGGTTCAGAGATATGGACCGACCTTAGGTTACATGTGTTTCGCTCCTCTTCCCTTCCGATCTACGTCGCCCGCGCGTCTGGTAGACAATCGCGGCTCCGAAGTGGCGCGAGACATCCCGATACGACGCAAGCCATCCTTTCTTGTTTCTTCCCCCCTCCCGATGCGTGACACTCCCGAGGCTTCCCATAACCGCCAAAACGCTCCGCATCCAGGCTGCGGCACGGCCGGCAAAAAGGTCGCCGTCGAAGACGGACATCCTCGAAGACGCGCTGCCGCGACACCATGCTATCCGTCGTCACCCCGTGCGCGATCAATAACCATCGCGGCCTTGACGTGCTGGTGATCGGGGCGAGGGCCGCGAGGTAGGCGCGGCAGTCGCGTAGCGTGAATGAGGCGCGGCACTCGTCGGCTTCGGTGACGGCGGAGGCCGCGGAGAGGAACGCCACGCCTGGGACGGTCTCGTGTTGGAGAAAGGGGACGAGGCAGGCGCGGCGGTCGCGGAGCGTGAAGGAGCTGCGGCACCCACATCGCGCGGCGCGCCGCCGAGCCGTTCCCGCGCCTGCACCTGGCTCAGCGAGACCTCGCCGCAGCGGGACAGGTCCTAGCGAAGGCAACCGATAAGTGCTCGCCTGCACCGCTGGCGGAGATCGCGTGCGCGGGTAGCTCTTCTCATCCAAGGCTCCAAGCAGGCGTACCACGAACGTACGTTTGAAGTGCTCGAATGAGGAGGAGGTCGTCCAGCACCTCACCGGCGAGTGGTGACTTTGCTGGTTGCCGGCGAAGTCGAAGAAGCAAGCGGAGTCTGTGTTCTTGAACGACTTTGACGCAGCGGCTGAACGGCCTCCGAAACGTCGTACAAAATCCAGAAACGCCGTGATGCTTCGCCTCCTCTTCTTGCCCTCTCCCTCACCACGCTGCTAGCCGCCGCCATCGGGCACAGGTACGACGTTCTCCGGCCGGCCCAGGCATCGGGATTCGGGAGTGCTTCTGGCCACAACAGCGTTGGTGTGATTCAATCGATTCTGACGCAACTCCTGGCTGCGGCCCTGAACATCTGGCTGCCGCGCGCTAAATCGCCAGGCCTCCATGTGTTTGATCACAACCGTCTGGATTCCACTCGCCGGAGTGCAGTCGGCCCACAGCAACCATCACTGTCGAAGTGCCGTCACGTCGACGATGATGGCCGCTGAGTCCGTGTCTCCACGAGAAAACAATGATGGGCTGCCGCCTGCCGTCGGAGGACGAGGTAATTAACACTAAATAGTCATATCTGTTTCTTTGCTTGCATACAATTTCCTTGCACTCGGCTATCAAAGACATCCATTTCTTTGCTTCAGTAGAATTCTCAATCAGTTTGAATTCAAATATGAAGGATCCATTGAATAATTGATCTGGACTTGAGTTTTAGTTGACTATCACATAAATTTGAAGCATCCATTGTTATATATAATGAACTGCTAATTTCTTCGGCCAACATACTTGCATGGTTGCTCTGCTTGCATGCTTCGAATTGAACTCGATGACGTATACAAATTAAACCAATAATATTATAATATAAGACACAAAATTGAAGCCATATCCGGTACGTAGTTCATTTTTGACCAATGAAAAACTCAATGATCGAAGACACACACAAACCACGTAGTGATAGTGAATATACGTGATCGAGCTGCTTCCATGAATCATTTGTTTAGCATGCATCTATAATGGGACGAGAAGCAAGCAGAAAACAAAGGTATGCTACACCTATCGTAATGTATATCAGAATATATATTTGCTTTTACATAAAAAAGATTTGCTAATTAAACATTTCCTTTTTTTATATCAGTATGTATATTTGCTTTTAGATGAAAAGAATTGCATAAGTAAACCTTTCCCTTTTTGTGTTCCGTAAACGTATACCATTATGTATACTTGATTTAACATTTATTCTTTGATCGTAGTCATGACATGGTAACATATGTTTCCATATTTTAATTAAGTAATTAATTTTCTAATACATTTGTTTTTGTATTGTTTTAAAATATTTAAGATAAGAATTTAAGAATTTCAGATTTGAGATCTAAGACTAACTAATTGTCTTCATTAGATACTAAATGAATATGTGTACCTATTTATTTTTTAATTCTCAATGTTCTACAACTTTGCAGTTCATCTTGTGATCTATTCATGTTCAAGTTTATGGAATACTGGAATGGAGAAACAATTTCTCAAAATACACAGGTAAATACATTTTCATTTAGGTTAATATTAAGTTGATAACTATTAAACTACTGGACATGTGATACCCATGCATGAAAATATTGACTATTTAAGGTGCAAGTTAGGAAGCATACTATTATGTTAGAAAACAAACACATCAACAATGATTTAGAGTGATGAACAAAATGTGTTGCTGATGATAAATGAAATGATATTATCATCTTGGAAAATCCAAATCCAAAAGTTCAAATGGAATTCATAGCATAAGAGTCATCAAGCCAAACAAAGTACCAATCATTGGTGTCTCTTCTTTCAAAGACATGTGGACATGAGTTAATAAGTTGTGTTTATGTCTATATCAAATCAATTAATTGTCCAAACACCTTAAACTAAGTTTTTCTTTTAAAGCTATATTTATTTATAATAATCTGAAGTCAATTTCTAACATAATCATTACTATTTTCCTTTTCCTTTACAGTTAAATTTGGGTACAAAGCTCTAAACCACTTTTCATCACTTTAACTCTTCATAAGCTGCAACACATCTTGAAGGACAATGAGCCCATGGACCAAGAATGTTTCAATTTGTTCACATGAATAGGGCATGTCTAATTACATCCGACACATGAAGAAAATCAAAAGACCAATATTAAAGCATTTCCTAGACCTGCAGTTTTGGGTATGATGATCTATTATTTCCTCTTTCTATAGTCACTAAGTTATATATTCATTGTTTTCTGCAACTAATCTGTAATGCTAATTTAATGTGTTAGATGATTATTGATTTTGGGCGACATCCAAACTACCGTAAAAATGTTAGACGTGGAACAACTAAAATAGACAATACATAAATGGCCTGGCATGGAGTATAATGTCTCAAGATGCAAATCAGTAAGCTCACGTACATAGACCTCATAATATATTTGCTTTAAATTTGTTTTAACTATTAGCCTTCTATAGATTCTTATACCAACTCAATTGAGCGGTGCCTTCAATTTGTTCATATTGAACCAAGAGACGAAAACAGTATACATTTTGAACCCTAATCCTACTAATCCAATTTACAAACACAATCCAAACACAAAAATATGTGAAGAAACTCCAATGCATTTCTGAATACTTACAAAAAGCCATGGCAGGATCTGAATGGAACAAAGATATTTCCTCACGGAATCACATTATTTTAAATGGTATTCCCGTTTGCAATAGGTAAGCTTATTTTATTTGGTAATATAACTATTACTTTACATGTTCGATTTGATTTTGAACAAACATTATGTTTATAGATAGATAGATTTCTTTAAATTCACTAATATTTGTGTTATAAGGGAACTATCAGGCGATCTCATTTTCACGTTCATGTCTGCATGGAAAGATAAAAAGCTGCACATTCCACACTTATTAAAGGTAAAAATATTAGTATCCATAATACTTTTTTATAATTATAGTTTTGTCACTTATATGAAGCTTATATATTAATTATTATTATATTACAAACATGATCCCTACAATCTTAGAAAGCACTTTTTTGGGATAGCTATTGACTATCGATGAAAATAAATGTGAAGACAACTTACACGTTGGAGTTCAAGACCTCATTAGATGTATAAAGAAAATACTCAGATGTAGAGATAGTCAAATATCTTTCTTATATTGTCTATGTTGTTATTGTTATATAATGTCAACCATTTATGTACAATTATTACAACACTTGAACTAGCTGAGTATCTGTCCAAAATATTTACTTACCCAATGGCTCTTAATTAATTTCATCCTTTACCATTTTTTAGTTTGTGAGAATCATTTAAATGGTTCAGGAAAATTACTATATTGTATTTTTTAGTTAGGCACGTGCGTGCGCACGTGCATCTCTACTAGTATTTTTTAAAACAAGTCTCTATTTGTTACTGTAAATCAGAACAAGCAATTGACAGGCGCACATTGTACGTTTCAGAGCTCCCTTTCTCTGCTCTGCTCAGTTTATGACATCACGATTAGCCTGCTCAGGCTTGAAAACTTTTTCTGCTTTTGCCAATTCCTAGATAAAAAGTAATCATGAAAACACACGTACAGTATAACACATATCACAAATAATATATGAGATACGGGACGATAAATTCACGTTTATAGTACTAGTCTTTACAATAACTAAATTGAAGACTCGGAATTAAGTAAACACAACAAAACATAGCTAGGTTTGTCAAATCACTCCATAATTGCACACCACACAATAAGTTCCAGTATGCAGGCCGAACAGGCCTGATTATTGAATGAATACAAGAGATGTACTACTACTACTAATAAGGACGGCCGGACTGGTGCACGGCGGCAGGGTAAAGCAACGACTGAACTAGGAAGTTGAACGTAGTGTAGTGTAGGCAATCAATCACTTGTGGCAAATAGCAGAGGACAGATATTTAGAAAGCTCAGCAAAGATTGGTAGAGAAAGGTTCCTGATGAAGTCATCGACGACGGGGTGGCCTGACCTGACAACAGAAAGGAAGGAAGCAGTATGTTATTAGTATTAGTAAAATGTAAAATACATTATTATATTATTAGTAAGATAAAATGCTACGTACGTAGTAGGACTGTGTTTTACGGGCCCCACTGCTGCTGCAAGCTTCCTTGCTTCCTTGTGTAATAATACTGTTCTTTGGGTAAAACTCACGCTTGCCTCGCACTTTAAGTATAATCTCGTTGGGATGCTCCCTGGCTTCTTTCGTCATGACGTCAATCGTGGCGCTGATGCACGGGCTGTCTGCTCGATACCATTCGTTGCATTTGAAGCTGACATGTCTGAGGCTCACAAGGTGCTTGATACCCATAGGGTGGCCTGTATTTGGTGGGCCACTGTAGAACTGGAAGTTGAACTTAAGCCGCCGCAGCGAAGGCATAGCTCCTTCCTGGAAGGTAATCTGCGGCACTCGGCTGTCAACAGTGAGGTCCCAGAGCTTTGCGAACCCTCCGCTGCTAATGGCTACTGGCTTTCTGGGAACAACTTCGAACCTTAACTTCAAGTACTCCAGGCAGGGCATCTTCCGCAGAATCTTGAGATCTTGCTCCTCTAGTTTGCAGATCCTGATGTCTAAGGAGACAATATTGTTGAAGTGCACTTTGATCCACAGCGGAATTTGCATGTGCTTCGTGCCGACGATTAGTCCACCATCACCATTCTCAGCTGAAAAGGAGAGGATCTCCCCGGCTACCGATGACGCCAGATCACTATTCTTCCAAACACGGCGGACCCACTTGGGCAACCCCTCTAATTTTGAAAGCTGACCAGCTTCAATGGGTAGTGCCTCGAATGCCGCGTCTAGATTCTTCAGTTTCTTCAGTCCCCCAATTTCCCGTGGTATCTTCCTCACATTCGTGGAACTCAAATCTAGAGCCTCTAAATGTTGCAGTTTCCCAATATCTCGAGGCAGCTTTGTGATTGTACTAACTTTACCCAAATCTAGAATCTGTAACCGCTGGAGATTCCAGAACTCACGGGGTAGCTCTGTGATCTTTGTTCCATGCAGGTTCAGCGTCTCCAAGTGCTGCAGTTCCCCAATATCTCGAGGCAGCTTTGTGATTGTACTAACTTTACCCAAATCTAGAATCCGCAACCGCTGGAGATTCCCGATCTCACGGGGCAGCTCTGTGATCTTTGTTTCATGCAGGTTCAACGTCTCCAAATGCTGCAGTTTCCCAATCTCCTTGGGAAGTTCTGTGATGCTATCGTTCCAACTCACGTCCAGATTCTTCAACTGCTGCAGTTCACCAATGTCGCTAGTTATCTCTGAGAGCTCTTCATTCTTACTCACGTCCAGAGTCTTCAGTTTCTTTAGTGTCCCGATGATCTCCCAGGCCTCCTCTGTGATGCTTGATTCACGGATGCGCAGAGTCTCTAATATATGTTGCAGTTTCCCCAGCTCCCTAGGAAGCTCCGCGAGCTTGTAGTTCCAACTCACATCCAGAGTCTTCAATTTCTTGAGTTCACCGATCTCAGCAGGTAACGTTGTCATCAGTGTTCCATGCACTTCCAAAGTCTCCAAATGCTGCAGCCTCGCTATCTCTACTGGCATCTCAGTAATATCAATCTCCTCACAAATCTCCTGACCAAAATAGATGCTTGACACTAGCAGGTGCCTCAGACGGAGCAGCCCACACATATCCTTCAGATCATTCCGAACAACCTGTTTAGCAACCAACACTCGCAGATTTTCCAAATGCTTGTAGGGTACCCTCTTGGTTTCAAAAACGGCAAGGGACCGGATATGATGCCAATCAATTTCTGACGAAGTATCCACTGAATCATTGCTTGGCCAGTAGCCATAGTCCGTACATAGTCGGCCAATTGGAGAGGATGGAACGCCATCATATGTACAAGTGATGAAATTGTCTTCCAGCAACTTCCATCTAAGGTAATTTCCAATCATGGGGTGCAATTTGTAATCACAATCACAACCCTGATGGAGTTCTTGAAGCAATCCCCTGCTGACAAGCTCGTCAAAGTAATCTTCTGCTGCCTCCTCCTTACAAACGAAACCCTCAGCAATCCATCGATTGACCAAACCATCCCTTCTAAAATTGTGACGCTTAGGGTATATGCTGCAGTACAACAAGCAGGTCTTCAACATATGATGAGGAAGATCGTTGTAGCCAAGCTCCAAACTCTGTACTAGTGGTTCAAACCCTGGAGTGTTCTGAATTCCATTTCTCATAACTTGCTCCACAATCCTATGTTGCACATCACGTGTCTCTACACACAGCCCTTGCTGTTCTTGATGCTCTCGCTCCTTCACCACTATCGAAATCATACAAGCCTCTGCTAACGGCATACCAGCACACATGTCCAGAATATCAGGTTCACGGAAAGAACCTTCTCCAGCCATATCAAGCTTCAATTCTCTCATTTTTTTGACTTCATAATCTTTAAGACAATTAACTTTGTAGACCAAGGCATCAAAATCATCACGCCACTTCTCGGTCACAGACTTGACACGACTCGTCGTGACAATTCTACTGCCCAAATTATTATCTGGAAGAGACTTCTTGATGGTTTTCCATTCCCCATAATGCCAGATGTCGTCAATTATAACTATGTACCTGTAAAATTTGAAAAGGATATTTGCACTGAATGATCTATTTAATTTGCAAGATACTAAGAAAATTTAGCAGACATACTCGTACGTTGCAACAAAAAGAATATAAAACTATCAACTTTTATGAAAACATGTTTATGGAAAACAAGAATGGAGAATGCTACGTATCAATTTATTTTCCATTTCTACAGAATTTAGGGGCTTAATTAATATCTATATGTATTATTTTAGAAAAAATTATAATTGTTAAGAAAAATGTGAGCCGTGTATCCGTTGTCATTGGACGGTGGGAAAAAATAAGCAATTCCAACAGTTCCCCATTTGTTGTTTGGCAATTTCCCTTGTTTACCAACTCTCAAATCCAAATGCCAAATCAAAAAAGAGTTCATCTCTAACAGTTTGACATAATTCACTTGCCAAACTTATATCTAGGAACCCCCGAGAAACAAAATTATGTTTATGTTCTTTCCACCTCTTGAAAACTTATGTCGGGAACCCGAGGCAGAAACAAAATTATGTTTATGCCCTTCCACCTCTTCTAATGCGTATGGATACGCCGCGAATGCCTAATGTGGTAGAGCGTGCATTTTTATGCGCCAAGACAAGGCCTAATTTGCCAACGCTTACTAATCTGTCAACTCCAAATGCCAAACTGTTGGAGGAAGTTTTTAGAGCTTTTTGGCAAAATTTAAGAAAATGACAACTCCAAGTGCCGAACTGTTGGAGTTGCTCACTCAAAAATATCTAGCGGGACAATACCCAAATTGTTTTATTTCTAATTCTAATAAGGGTAGATTTGTACATTAACTGTGTTAGCTGGGATTTTACTAATTTGATGGCTTTGTCATTGCCTTATTGGTAGCTTCGGACCGTCTATATTCACCAACAAGAGGGGACAGGCGATCGTCACCCCAGTTTGCCACTGCCACGATACGCGCCTCTCGCCCCCTGTTTTCTGTTCTCTGTTCTCCTCCAGTTATCCGAAATCCATGTCATTTACAATCTTTCAAGGTGGCCAAAACTGACGACGAGAAGAAGCAGCTGAAATCTCATCTCCATCCTGGACCACTCGTTGGAGAGCTCCCTCATTCATGGCAACAGTGGTGGAGCCAGGAATTTTATGGAGCTGGGCCAGACAAAACACCACTCTAATAGTAAGGTCACTCTCCACGTACTCGTTACAGCTGCGCGGGCAGCGTACTCTAGATGCAACTAGGCTGATTTCTTAGGTGCTCCATTCTGGGCAAGCAACTCTTGAGTTGGGCCTTTGGCTTCACTTCTTCATTGGGTTCTTGGTGAAGAATGGGGCAGGACTTGATCCAGTGACGACAACCCCCACACACACACACACCAATTACCAATGCCTTGTTTCCAAGCCATGAAATCTAGGTAGAGTCTAATGACATCGCCCTCACTTCCCAGGTTGCCAGAGTTGGTGGCACATCACGCCACTTGATTTGTAGCTGGCGATGTAGACGGTTAGAGTGAGAGTGCATTCTTTCATCATGGACTAGGTATGGGATCTTGAAGATCTCTAGATTGGTTTTGGCTAATTGATGACATCCTAGGACTAATCTCTCTATGTTAAGTGTTTGATTAGTTAGAGATCGGTCAAGCCAAGTGTGATGCACGGTGGTCATGGTGGATGGATCGTGGTGATCTAAAAGATGATCAAGTGCTCAACTTGGAGTGGTTCCAAGGATCAAAATGGGCTCAAGGCAAAAGTATAATTATAGGGCCATTTTGATTTTACACTCAAGACACCATAGAGGGTGTGAGTGATTTAGGATAAATAACCGTACTATAAAGAGGAGAAAATCATAATCGCTTTACTCACCTAGTGCCACCTATTTGAATTTCAAATTGCATATGCATATGGGTTAGTGACGTGGCAACTCGATGAGAAACTCCTCGAAAAAGGTTTGAGAAATGCTATCTATTTGTGCTCAAGAGGTTTGACATTTTTGGATATGATAGCACATAATATTTGGATCAAGAATTGATTAAAATATTTGGAAAAGAAATTTGAAAAGAAAAGAGAAAGAGGTGATGTGCACTTTGTTTGAAATATTTTTTTTTTTTTTTTTTTTAGCGCGTTGCGCGTATTTCATTAAGAAGAATAAAGTTCAAACAACAAGAAGCAATGGTAAACAGACCATTACCGATGCAAACCTAACCACTACCGGATACATCATCCGGGATTACATGTTGACTAATTTCGCGACAAACCAAGCCTATGCGGACTATGTCTCCCTCGTCGGGCGATCCCCTCGAGATTGAGGTCCATAGCGAGAGGTCAAACGCACCATCGAAAGAAGCTCGAAACGGGCGCCGCTTAGCGGTGTCATACCGCGCCGAAGACGGTCCTGACCCTGTCCTCAACGGCCGCTGGAGCCTCTCCCGGGTCCACTTCAACGCCCAGCTTTCGGAGCAAGAGCGACCGGGCCTGCAGAGTCGCATTAGCAGCCCGTGGTCGCGCCGCGATGCAGCCACTCCGACGTAGGGTGTGGGTGGAGGCTGGAGTACGCCGCACGATGCAGGCGCGGTCCTGACTTGAGCAGTGGCGATGCCAACGGCACACACACCGCATCCTCAATCTCCTGCTGTCGGGACCTCAGGTCCTGCGGGGCAGCGGTGACAACCTCGACTACAGAGGACACCGGAGGCGGCTCAGAGGGAGCAGCAGGTTCCTCCAGTATCGATGGGGCCTCCTCGAACGTCGCTGGAGGCGGGCCTGAGGTGGCAAACTCCGCAGCCACTAATTCAGCCCACCGCCAACCAGCACCGTGGAGGCGGTTGCGGAGAGCGGACGCCCAGAAAGAGGTGCGGTGCAGAACTCCGCCACGGTCTCAACAAGCATTGTCCCCCGAGAGGGGGGCTCCACAGCCACGCGCACCTCAATCGCCAACGGATCGGGCGCGGCCGGCGTAGTTCACTGCAAGTGGTGGCCCTCGGAATCGCGGGTCACCGGTAGCTGCTTGTCGCCGGCGAGGCTGGCCACCCTCGGATGCGCCGGCGCCGCCCGGGCGACGACGCGACGGCGACCGCAGCTGGCATCGCCCATAGGCGTGTGCCGACAACGGCGGCGCGCCGTCGGGCGCCAGCGCCGGTCAGCCGAGGAGGTGGGCGAAGATCTCCCCATCGACCATCGGGCGCATGCGGTTTAGCCGCGCGCCCGGGGCTTGCGCCGTCACCACTATCAACACCATGGTGTGGTGCGTTTGCGTGCGGCCGCTGGACGGACGCTAAGGTGGGCGACCTAAGGTGATGGCGCTTGCAAATCCCGGGCGGTCGTGCCAAAGGCGAGAAGGCAACCGGGGCGGGGAGGTGCACCGGCGCGATGTGGTCGTGGCCGGCGCGCCGCGGTTGAAGGGAGGCCCACGGCGGAGGCGGCACAGGTCGGTGGCGGCACCCGGAGAGGTGGTGCTAGGTGGCGCCTCAGCGACGCTCAACAAACATGAAGCCGCTACGCGTCGACTAATGCGGACGGCCCCGGAGGTACGTGGCGTCGGGGAGCCGAAGGGCGACGAAGAGGACGCGGCGAGCCGTTGGTGCGGGCACCGCCGATCGAGTTGAGGACGAGAGGCGTCAGCGAGGCACACGAAAGTCAAGAGGTGCGGCTGGAGGACCCGTCTCCCTCCACGGTCCCTGGCACGCCGGGCGGCGGCGATGACGATGTCGCCACCAAGGGGCGGCGATCGGGGTGAGGCGAGCTTGATCCCATACAAGACGCCACCGCCCGGGGCAGGCGAGCGCGCACCTCTATGGCTCGACGGGCGGCCTCAAGGTACGGCGGTTGGGCGGAGGGCAGCTCATCGCCGGAGGAGCGTCCCCATCGGCATCTGCCCACCGTGATGCTGGCGCCCGGCGGCTCACGCGGGGTGGAAGGGCGCAGCATGGGGTGACGGGGAGGACGGTGGCGGGGTTGGGGGGGCGAGCGGTCGGACGAGGAGACGACGGGCCAGAGTCGCCAGCGGCCCGCGCTCGCCCTCCGTCAAGGGCGTCTTCGACAAGTTGAGAAAGGAGCCGTCCGTGACGCCAAAGGCCCGACCACGCCCGGTCTGTGGCGAAGCGCGACGGTTTGGCGACCGGGCCGCAGCCGTGGGCGACGAGGTGAAGCGACCCGGTTGCTCGGAGGAGGCCGGCGCGCGGACGGAGCCCTCGGCGAAGTCGCCCGCCACCCGGCGGCGGTGGCTCCAAAGCGGCGGTCGGCGACGGTGGTCCCAATGGCGGTCGCGGACGGAATCCTCCGGCCCTGCCCAGGGTTAAATTCCGCCGGGGGAGGCCGCCGCCTCACGGCCAGGCCATTACGGGCGCGGCGCGGATAGAGAGGGGCGGAGGTGACGGAGGTAGCTGAAGCCACGCGAAGGCCCGACTCCGGGGCGCAGGTCGCTGCGCAGCGATGGTGTTGAGTCCGGCGACGGGGGGGCCCGGCGCGTGACGGTGGCGCCCGACGGCGGGGGGGGGGCCGGGCCGCCGGATCCGGGCGCACGCGCCGGATCCGCCCCCCGGCGACGGGAAGGAGCAGCCTGGTGAAGATGGCTGGCCATGGCGGCCGGAGCTCGCCAGCGGTGCTCCGTCGCCGCCTGGGAAGGGAGGTAGCGGGGTTTGTGGGGAGGTAGGGAAGGGGAGAGGGAGGGTGAGAAGACTGCGGAGGTGGAGACGGGCGCCGGGGCTCGCTGGCCGCCGGCGCCGGCAAGTTGCCGCCCGCCGGCCGCCGCCAGGGCAACGGTCGGGTCCGCGCGTATCTCTTTTCCTTTTACTTTGTTTGAAATATATACATATATATGCAAGTCATGCTCTCGTATGGTGACTGCTGGCCGACGGCTTGCTTAGCTTGGCTAATTCAAGTTAAATTCATATTCATATGTCGACATGGCACCTTGCTAGTGACCTGCTGGGAGAGCAGCACGGTGCACCGGCTTGCTGATTTCTGAATTCAAAAAGCGTCGACGTGCTGGCCACTGGACACTGCTAGGCGAGCATCAGATGTCCGGAACCGGCGCTGCTGCATTGGATGTCCGAACCCGGCTGCCATGCCCAAGCTGCCGCACGCCAGGTGCTGCTGCCTCTTTGGCAAATGGGCCACGGTGTTCTGCTGCTGGGCCATGTGGATCGCTGGTTGCTGGGCCTTGTGTCGTAGCTGGCCCAGGCGGACGCAGCTGCTCTGGTCCGATCGGAAGGCATCGTCTGGTCCATTTTCTATCCATCGAAGAGGTGCTCTGGTTTGGTTCTTCGTCGAACAAAAAATCCACCGCCGCCGCTGCTCGTGAGGTCAGAGAAAGGGCGACGCTGCTGCCGACCGACCGTTGGAAGGGAAGGAGCCGTTGGGAGCCTGAGTGCTGGTTGGAGTACTTATGTGAGCTGCTCCCTCTCTTGCTCCCCTCTTGAAAATTCGAAATACACAGTGAGCTTGTTCTTCCCCTTTCCAAACCCTAGAACAAGAGAAAAAGAGCTCATCTCCTCTCCTCCCTCGATCTATTGATTTGAGCTGAAATTAATCGAGTGAACTTGTGCTAGAGAGCAATTTGAGGGCTCCAAGAGGATTGCTTCCCTCTCCTCTCCATTTCCTTGGTGGATTGTTACTATTGAGAGGAGATTGGAAAAACCTAGTGTGCATTGTATTTTGAGATTCATATTTGTGGCACTAAGTGGTTATTGCAATTGTGGATTTCTTATTGCTCTTGGAGAGCGCCACTCCTAGACGGTTTGGAGATTGTTGGAGAGTTGGGAAGAGACGGTGATTGTTCTTGCCCACCTCCCGGTGATTTGTGAGGGGTTTGTGATCTTCCCGGCGGAGTGCCAAATTGATACTTTAATATATTGATCGTGTCTTGGGTACCTCTCATTTGCTTTGGGTGCAAGTAGCCTAAAGGCACTTGGCTATGAGTGAGCTCCACCTTGCCCCCACACGTGAGATGGTCGGCACAACGGAGACGTAGCTTGATGGGTGCTCAAGTGAACTTCGGGGTAAATCTTGTGTCTCTCCATTGTGTGATTGTTGTCTCTCGGTGATTGGCTTCATTGTCTATATTGTGATATCATCTTCCGGTGATTAGATTGACTAGCCTCTACACGTTGGTATATCATTCTACTCCTCTCTTGCAATACTTTATATATATCTTGTGCTTGAGTAGTTTATGTAGACTTGCTAGTTGCTTAGACTTTTTAGTGTAATTTAGCTCTTTCACCTAGTTGGTAAAGTAGTGACTTAGCCATTTGTGTGAATTAGAGACTCTAGCAACTAGAATTGTTTATAGGTGGCCTGCCGACAAGTAGAGCTAGAGCAAACGCTTTTTACGCTTTGTTATTTACTAATAAGTTGCTCTAGTGAATTTGTAGAATTTTTATTAGGCTATTCACCCCTCCTCCTCTAGCCATTTAGGACCTTTCAGACCTATCCATCAGAGAGTTTGAAGGTAGAGGGTAATGTGCAGGCGCAACATTACCTGTGACCTTTTTCGTAAGGACACATCAAGACAACGTGCACATTGGAGTGACCAGCAAGCTTCAAGTTTTACGCAACCCTCCGGATCTTAGCTTTGATTTGGTAAGGACCAAAGTAGCGATAAGATATTTTTTGGACTAAGCCATAGCATCACCGAGGATTGAGCATAAGGTTGAAGTTTGAGCCAGACATACTCTCCCACTGAAAAAAAAAAAAAAAACGTTCAGTCTAGTGTTTGTCAGCTTGGGATTTCAAATGTTGTTGAGCATGCACCAACTGCTATTGCATCAGAGCTTGAACTATTTTCCTCTGATTAAACTAGTCCTTCAGATCAGGCACGAGAACATCTAGATTGGGATCAATGCCAAAATGACATGGAGCATGAGCATACAAGACCTCAAATGGTGTATGTTTGATCGTTGAGTGGTAGCAGGTGTTATACCAGTACTCTGCTAAATGTAACCATTTTGCCCAATTTACAGGGCAAGAGTGAATGAAGCATCTCAGTTTGGCCATCACTTTGAGGATGATAAGCAGAGCTCATAGCTAGTTGTGTACCAAACAGTTTGATGATAAGCAGAGCTCATAGCTAGTTGTGTACCAGATACTTTGAATAATTCTTTCCAAACTAGACTAGCAAAAATCTTATCGCTGTCTGTGGTTGTGGTGAGCCACTTGAAGTGTAGAAAATGGGTGTTTAAGTTTGATCAAGTGGGTGTACACGAAAAACTTGTCTACTACAACATGTATGCAATTGAAGTTAGAATATTTTGGCAGACCTTCTATGAAGTCCATGATAATAACCTCCAAGCCTAATTAGGGACATCAAGAGGTTGTAACAGTCCAGGATAGGGAACCCTCTTAGCTTTTGCTTGTTTACACATGGGACACAAAGATGTGATAAATTCCTTGATAGACTACTTAATTTTTGGCCAATAAAAGTTTGTCCTCTGATAGGTAACTAGAAATCCAGAGTGCCCTCCAAGAGAA